>OX451219.1:112945014-113545014 GCA_949628195.1 Phasia obesa | reverse complement strand
GGGAAGAATGCGCATTCGTTCCTAGAAATACCCGAATTAGCAAGAAAAATAATTAATGTAAAAGAAATGACTTCAAAACAGACAGACGGGCATTAAATATAAACTATAAATTTAAAAGGGAGCCTTAGCTTTTAAATATACCATAAGAGATACCATATTACGTCAATAGTTTTATATTTTTGTTTTTGCTACAATGTCCGTCCGTCTGTCCGACCGTCTGTCAGCGCCTTTTATCGCTGAACTCTTGAAATTTTTACAGAAAATTTATGACTGCTGCCGCTATAGCAAAAAATACTTAAACTTATAGGGTGTTCCAAAAGTGAAATTATATTTGCGTTTTTGTCTTTATTTCATGAGCTGTAGGAGACAAAAACTTAAAATTTGCAGGCAGTAATTAAAACTATGTCCGCTTTATAAACAAGTATACAAAATTAAACCTAAAAATTAAAGGGTGTTCCGATAGTGTCGTGATTTGCATGTATATAGCCTTTTTTTGAACCGTAATAGGTAAACTCTTGATATATTCATAGGAAGAGCATTGCCATGGCTGCTGTAACAAATTAAAAATTTAAATCGTATTCCCACAGTGACATTATTTGGACATATATGACCTTATTTTTTGAACCGTAATACGTAGACTCGAAGTTTTTACAGTAGATGCTAGTAGGGTGTTTCGCAATAATATGTTTTTCACTTACAATGCCTTATTGTTTTAACCACTCCTGATATTTTCATAGTAAGTCTTTATATTTGAACAGTAATAGGCTGACACTTAAAATTTACACTGATTGTATTTTACAATATCGACTGCAACAACATGTAACAAAAATAAATTTAATATAAATAAAAGGGTGTTCCCTAGATGTCGGCAATTTAAGGAATTTTACCTTCTCTTCTAAACGTTATAGGCAGACACTTGATATTTACCCCAGGTATCTAGTACTTTAGTAGTTTAGTATGAAAATAATTAAAAATTAAAGGGGACCCCATAAGACGTAAAAAAATCAACAACTTGTATTTTTAAAGTTATACAGAACACGCATCCTCAGCCTCGTTATTGCCGAACAAGTTCAAGCGCTATCACCTAGTATGAATGAGATATTAGACAAAAAATAAAGACACAATATTTCGAGGACCATAAATAAAAGTTGGTCATCATATTCGCCAAACTGAGTATAGGCTTCTACTACCTTTTGGCAGTAGAATCCGTGTATTTTTTTTTAAAGTTCTTATTTGTTGCACTGTGTTTTTAATGGGTTGGCTACATAGAGGATTCGACTTTCCTGTGCGCCCTACAACAAACAACGGGCAATTATACTTTAGGCCTCCTTTGTTGAGATAAGAATTTACCGCAGCTACTCAGTAAGTTAATAACAAATTTTGCCATTTATACTTTATAGGATCACCCTCGTATTTCGAAGATATTATTTAATATTTTTTGACTTTAAGTTGACATTTTTTCTGTCCCTGTACTGAATAAAAAAACCACTTATCGAATAAGACTCAAGGTACGCGGATAAGTACCTATAAAATGTTTACTTTCTTAACTATAAGAAGTCAGTCAAAGTCACCTGAGCAACTGACTTACGTACGTACATACATAAGTACAAGTATACATATGAATGAAATGGCAAATATTATAAATTTTTATCTTTAATAGTTCAATATTAAAAGACGCAATTAATAAAGTGTTATATGTTATATTTAATAGAATAAACAATTATTCGTATTTTCTTTAACATGCAAGAAGTTGACTTTTACGATCTATATCTATACTCGTACATACATTGACTTACAGTGGGGTATTTGCCAAAAAATACGTAGTTTTTAGACCTGGGGCCGAATTACCGCATACATGAACGAGCAAAATCGTTCTAATTTTTTGTCCAATACGTGTTAATTGCGTTTCATTTCCAATATTATGGGTTATAACAGAAGTGCTGGGTTGAGGAATATTTTCTGTATATGAATGAACTTTGAAGTGAATACATAAGTTGTACAGTGCGGTATACACATTTCCGAATTTTGCAATCTTTTCTGGTGTATAACGACTTCTTTTGTCGTTACTTAAAATTTTCCATCGAGCTTTAAGTATTCCTATTGTCCTTTCAACAATACAACGACCTTTGGCATGCACTTCATTAAAATAAGATTCAGCAGAACCTTCTTCAGGATTCCTATAAGGTGTAATTAACCAAGGTTCAATGGGATATCCTGAGTCCCCTAAAATAATATATTTATGTAGAAGAAAATAATGACAATTTATAGATCAAATTATATAAATAGTCAATATATATACCTAGAAGCCAAACATTTTCTGGATTATTAGTACTATAGAGTTCCTCTAAAAATCACCTTTCTTTGGACTGCTTCCAAACAAAGGAGTCGTGCGATGCCCCTCCATATTTGGAATTAATAGATAAAATTTTGTACTCGTGATCACAGATCTATAAATGTGGATATATATGGATGAATATACTAAATATGAATATAAATAAATTAAGACATTATTTAACTATACATACTATCATAGAATTTAGGCTGTGGTACCCCTTCCTGTTGAAGAACATATGTTCATTTTCTGAGGGCCTTTGTAGACCAAAATGAGTACCATCAACACACCCGTTTACTGAAAGAATAAAAGTTACATTAAATAAATTAGTCAAGTGCGAGTTAGACTCACACACGTAGGGTTCCGTACTATGTTCAGTATAATTTAAAAATTCCAGTTGTTTATTTCTTTATGTCTTATGGGACACCCTTAAATTTTAAAATTAAACTAATAGTCGCAAAAATTGCATCATAATTAGAACACCCTTTAAATTTTAATATGTAATTGATTTTAAAGCGGCCATGGTAATACACTTTCTATAAATATATCAGGAGCCTACCTATTGCGGTTAAAAAGTAAGGTAATATTCGTGAAAAACACGTTACTAATGGACACACTTCAATTTTGAGTATTTGTTATAGCGGCCGAAGTGACACATCTACTGTCGGATTATATTACGGTTTAAAAAATCTTGTCACAGTCGGAACACCCTTTAATTTTATTATTCATTATAGTGGCCATGACAACTTCCTTTCTATAAATATACTAAAGATCTACTTATTGCGATTAAAAAATAAGTCACTATAAGTGAAAAACATGTCACTGTCGGAACACCCTTTCATTTGTAATAATTGTCATATCGGCCGTGGCAACACATCTTCAAGAGTCTACCTGTTACAGTTCAAGAAATAAGGCTTTATACATGCAAATCACGTCACTGGCGGAAAACCCTTTAATTTTTATTATTTGTTATAGTGGACATAGTTATACACCTCCTGTAAAAATTTCAAAATTCCACATGCTATTGTGGCCGCAGTTATACACTTTTGGTAAAATTTTCAAGAGTCTACCTTTTATGGTTCAAAACTTAGGCCTTATACATACAAAGCACACCACTATCGGAACACCCTTTAATTTTTAGGTTTTTTTTTAGACTTGTTTATAAAGCGAACTAAGTTTTAATTACTGTTTGTAAGAAATAAACACATATTCGTAAATAACACCTCTCTATCGGAACACCCTATAAGTTTTAATATTTTTTGCTATAGCGGCCATAGTTATACACCTTTGGTAAAATTTTCAAGAGTCTACCTATTATGGTTCAAAACTTAGGCCTTATACATGCAAAACACTCCACTATGGGAACACCCTTTAATTTTTAGGTTTATTTTTTTCAGACTTGTTTATATAGCGAACTAATTTTAATTTAGTGCTTGCAGATTTTTAGTGAATTCCTCCTACAGTTCAAGAAATAAGCACATATTCGTGAATAACACCTCTCTATCGGAACACCCTATAAGTTTTAGTATTTACTAGTATAGCGGTCACAGTTATATACTTTCTGTGAAAATTTCAAGCGCCTACCTATTACGGTTAAAAACTTATACATGCAAATCACACTATTATCGGAACACCCTTTAATTTTTAGGTTTATTTTTTTAGACTTGTTTATATGGCGAACTAAATTTTAATTACTGCCTACATATTTTTTGTGTGCCTCCTACAGCTCAAGAAATAAACACATATTTGTGAATAACACCTCTCTATCGGAACACCCTATAAATTTTCTTATTTGTTGCTATAGCGGGCAAAATTATACACCATCTGTAAAAATTTCAAGATTCTACATATTATGATTCAAACTTAGGCCTTATAAATCAAAATAACACCACTTTCGGAACACCCTTTAATTTTTAGGTTTATTTTTTAGACTTGTATATAAGGCGAACTACGTTTTTATTACAGTTTGTAAATTTTTAGTAAAACAATAGGGTTTCGTTTTTACACTTTGTGTACGGAACCCTAAAAAGACTTTACAAACATTGTGTTGCTACGAGTATGTCATACAATTACCTCCAGTTAGTTTAAATTTTTGCATGAATGATTCCATACATGAAGAAGATTGATTTGGGAGAAATTGGATAAACCTTGGACAAATTTTGTCTTCGATTTCATTTACAACACGGTTGATCGTTTTAGATACGCCACTTCGACACATTCCCATCAAGTAGTCATTTCCAGCGGTATGTTGGAAGCTTCCACTGCCCAGCAGGGATAAAGTTACAGCCACTTGCAGTTTTGGGGGTATGGCTGTAGACATATGCCCCTCGAAACATAGCTCAGAAAGAAGAAAATTAAACGCTTATTTTGAAAGCCTAAAGCGCTTAATAAACCTACAAAATTTTATAATTTTTGTTAAAAAAAGGATGATGTAATTTACTTACGCATTAGACGGCAAGGACATTGGATCGCTTTTACACCTCATTTCTTTTCTGATACGTACTGTGTTATAATCATCTTCAGAATCGGAAGATGATAAGCACAGCGATAAGAGTGTAGTCATTTCTTTTATAATTTTTGCTTTTTAAAATATTAAAATTCACTTATTTATTTAGATAACTGCGAAAAATTGGTTTTGTGTTTTTTTATTTTGTATTAAACATATACACACTTTTTCTTCTTTTTAGTGTCATTCACCTCAGAATGATATACACATTGTGCAAATATTCCGATACATCTGCTATCGAATGCTATAATCCATCCATTCGATACGTGACGAAATTTTAATCGATACGATAGCTTACTCGTTCACGTATGCGGTAATTCGGCCCCTGATTTTTTTTTTATAGTCGTGCTTATGATTCTAAACCGATGCAAATTTTCTGTCTCTGATTTTTAATGATAAAATTTTAATTGATTTCATTAGTTGAGTCATACGAAATTTGGGTTATCTCTTAGGGGTTTGGGACTTTTAAAAATATAATCTTTATTTTCGACCTACTTTAGAGTATGTTTTTATCGGTAATTTATTTCCGCTACTGATACGCTAAGGTAGATCGAAAATACAAATAGGTAACAGCCTTTATAGCATTTAATAAAAAACAGGTCAAAAAATGGTTTTATTGCATCTAATTTGCAATCAACATTAAAAATATCTAAAATTGTATATTTAATTTAAATTTTTATTAAATTGTAAAATTTATTAGAAATTATTTATGCCAAAACTTTATTCAACATTTTTTTTTTTGAAGTCTTCTAGGAAATTAAATATAATATTTAAAATGGTACACATTGCTGAAAAGAAAACATGATTTTCTAAACATTGTTTTATATATTACATATATGTATTATACTCGTTATCTACTTTCCTTTACCAGCACAAATTTAAAAACTACAGAAATATTTTATTTTTTTTCTGCTACATCGCCCACTGTGTGACTTCTTTATCTTCAGCAGTATATGCTGGCATAACATTTTTGAAATTCTTTCAACAGTAAAATCTAGTAATAACAAGATTTTAAAATATGTTTACTAAGAAAGTTTAATGAACCAAGCAAAAGCAAAGCAGAAAATGACAATTGCCTAAGATAGGCATTGTGGGTAAACGTAAATGTTTTGTTTAATTGACTGAGGATGGACTTCTGTAGGGAGAAATAACGAAAAATGGGAAATTAGTAATTAGTGTTTTTGGTACTATAATGGTAAATATTTTTAGTTATATTGTTATAGAAAAGTAACTTATATGAGTTGAAATATTTTAATTATTGTGATAAATGTGTTTTCCCAGGAAAAGGTTTAAAAATGATAATTGAGTGGGGAATTAAACATTTTTGGTGGAAGGACTTCCTAACTGCATTACCAACTTAATGATTTTAACAATGCGTAAGGCTTGTGCAAAAATGCCATCAAAATATTTAGTAAATATTTTTAGAGCATTTCTTTAAAATTATTTTTTTTAAATTTATTTTACGTTTAAGATTTATGTATGTCTATGTGACGTATAAAACACAAAAATTTAAATTCAAAATAAAATTCTTGCTTGCTGGCAATTAATATCTCACCCTGAATAAAAGTTGAGTGTAAAAAAAGTAGATAATTTACCTGGCGTAACTCTGACATTTTTACTTTACCATACGTAGTATAAGGTAAAGTATAGTAATCATGAAAAAAATCGAGGTCGGGATTTCGACGGATTTATACGTTTTGAGGTCTCCTGAATCCATTGTGGCTATTTTCGCGATGATCTCTCTGGGTGGGTGAGTGTGTATGCCACTATTTTTGTGGAGTTTGTACAGATCATACCGTTTGACATATCAAAATGAAATTTAGGATATGCCTTTGTTGGTATATGGAGATAAAGAGCTGTATAGTTTTTAGGCATAATCGGGAGAGGGCAAGGGACAGTTTCCTTACCCCCAAGTTTTGTAAACGCTCTACAGGTCATACCGTAAGACATATTAAAACGAAATTTAGTATGTACTAAGTACTCTGAAGCTTTTTCTTTGGTTAGAACAAAGGATCCAATGCAAGGACTTAACTTACTAAGGCATTAGAATGATTTTTTAAGACCTAAAATTTTTAGTGTTATAACCAATAACATTGAGAATATGTGCAACTTACTTATCCAAATTCTTTACTGTGGCACTTGTGAATTAAAATAAATCAGTCAAGTGCGAGTCAGACTCATACACGTATGTTCAGTATAACTTTAAAAATACAAGTTGTTATATTTTTCACGTCGATTGAGGCATCCTTTAATTTTTAACAATATGTTATACTAGAGCATAAATACCCTGTATAAAGGTCAAATTTTAAATTTCACAATATCTAGGGAATACCCTTTTATTATTATTAAATTTATTTTCGTTTCTGGTTGTTACAGTAGATATTCTGTTTAAATTTAAAGTGTCAGCATATTACTGTTCAAATATAAGGACTTTCTATGAAAATATCAGGAGCCTACCTATTGCCGTTTAAAAAATTAGGCACTATAAATGAAAAACTTTTTATGGCAGAACACCCTTTAATAACGGCGATGGCAACACATCTACTGTAAAAATTTCAAAAGCCTACCTATTAGGGTTCAAAAAATAAGGTCATATACATACGTCCAAATCATGTCATATACGTCCACATCATGTCCTTTAATTCTATTATTTTTTATACCGGACATGGCAATTCCCTTTCTATGAACATATATAAAGAGTCTAACTATTTCAAAACATAAGGCTATATATGTACGAGCAACTCAGGACACTGTCGGAGTACCCTTAAATTATTGTTATTTGTTATAGAGGCCGTAGTAATATACCATCTGTGAAAAGTCTATCAATTATGGTTCGAAATTAATGCAAATCACGTCACTGTCGGAATACTCTTTAAGTCTATAAAGCGAACATAGTGTTAATCATTGCCTGCAAATGTTAAGACATAAACGCAAATAGCACGACACTTTCGGAACACCTTATAAGTTTTAGTATTTGCTGCTATAGCGGCCACGGTTATACATCTGCTGTGTAAACTTCAAGAATCTACCTATTATGGTTCAAAACTTAGGTCATATACATGCCAATAACGACATGCCAATCGAAACACCCTTTAATTTTTAGTTTTATTTTTTTATACTTGTTTATATAGCGAACTAAGTTTTAATTAATTTTTGTAAATTTTAAGTGTATGCCTCCTACAGTTCAAGAAGTAAATACATACACGTGAATAGCACATCCCTATTGGAACACCCTATACCCATCCCTATTGGAACACCCTATAAGATTTACTATTTGTTGCTATAGCGGCAACAGTTACACATCTTCTGTCTACCTATTACGGTTCCAGAGATAAAAGGCGGTGATAAACGGACGGACGGACAAACAGTCTAGCGAAAACAATAGGGTTACGTTTTTACCCTTTGGGTAGGGAAACCTAAAAATTAATTTCAAAGTGAAACTATATCTGCCATATTTTCTTAACTTTTTTTAATGAGTTTAAAAGTTCCAAAAAAAATCCTTAATTCTTTATGGTTCCAAATATAAAAAAAAAAAGTTCTAGTTAACATTTAATATTTGTAACCTTGAACCGTTTAAAGTAACTATGTCCTGAAGGTGTTTATTTTATTCGTTACTTCTTATTCTTGCTCAATACGAGTATATCTTTATTTTCTGATTTTCTACTTATTAATAAATTAAATCACATTGTTATTAAATAATAATAATAATAATATTTTTTATTGTTTTATTTATTATTTGTTTACGTTTTCAACTAAATGTGTTTTAAGCAGTTGGTTAACAATTAATTTACTAAATGATTTAGCAATGTTAAAAACAACATGTTTGTTAATGACATTCCGCTACACTATAGTCTGTGGGTATATTTGGTATAACGTTGTGTTAGTAAACCTATTCAAAAATCACTTGTTTTAAAATTGAAATAATGAGAAATTATTTAGACCGTTTGACAACATCCATGGATTTTGTCAAGTCGCAATCGCCGAGAGAGCTAAAAAACTGTAAGGGGTAGAATTAAAAAAAAAATATATACATATATATTTAGATTCAGGGAGTCAAGGAATATCAATAAAAAAGTTTCAATAAAATATGAAATGGTAAATTGAAAAAGAAAATTATTTTTATTGATTTGACATGGAATGACCCATTACCTGTAAAAGTTTTTACAGTTGTTGTGTTACTATGGCCACTATAACAAATAGTAAAAATTAAAGGGTGTGCCGTCAGTGACGTGATTTGAATGAATATGGCCTAATTTTTTATCCATAACAGATACACTCTTGAAATTTTCACAAATGGTGTATTACTGTGACCTTTATAAAAAAAAGTAAATTAAAGGGTTTTCCCATAGTGACGTGATTTGCATTTATAATGCTTTATTTTTGAACCGCAATAGGTTGGCGCCTAATATTTTTATAGAAAGTATATTACCATGGCCGTTATAACAACAATTACTAAAATTCAACAACAATTACCAATAATGATGCAATTTTCGCGAACGGGACTTTAATTTTAACATTAAAAGGTCCCCATAAGACGAAAAAATTAACTACCTGAATGTTTAAAGTTTTACTAAACATAGTACGGAACCCTGCGTATTTGAGTCTAACTCGCACTTGAATGATTTATTTAAAATACACCAAATTTGTGCAAGGTTGCATTTAAAATTATTAGAATAACAGCTTGCTGAATTTCATCTGAAAATAAGAATTTTTGTATTGAAACTTTCATTTTTCGATTTATGTCACTTTGAGAGCACCCTGTGTCAAAGTTAGAAGGAATTAAAAAAGAAATATTTTGTACATTTGCTATTTAGAATATTTATTACTAAAATATACACCAATTATTTGAATCACATTTTTTTGATTTTTATCCATTTGGTTACACTGTGCGCCGCCGTTCTCAGCAACTATGGTTTGGACCGTCCACTACACAACATTTTGCGTAGATATCTATTCATCCATAAAAGTTTCAGCTAGTTCAAGAATTGAAGCCTAACAATCATTAGTGGCGTCGTATATTTGCTGATTTTTCTCATTAACAAATGCAAATTGATAAAAAAAAGTTTTACCGGAAAATCTTGTTTATTTTTGAGGTTCATTTTTGGTTAAATCGATACGTAGGCAAGCACAACTGCCGAATAAGGAGTGAACATAATCTAAAAACAATGCAATGCATAAAAAAACTGTTTATCGCTCCATATTGCTTTTTAAATGATGTAGAAGCTGTACCAGTGTATGAAAACAAACAAAACTTTTTGAAAACGTTTTAAATAAAGTTACAAACTTTTCAAAATTTTTTAATAAACAAAACCAAAACAAATAATTTTTAATTACAAAGAACCACACAAAACATTTGCCTTTTTACTCAACTGCTTGACATTACAATCGTAGAAGAGAAGTAGAAACGTATTTCCTGGAGTGCTTGGTTTAGTTCATTATATTTTCGAATCCTGATTTTGTTTATATTTTATTTTTTTTAATGGCTTTTTAGTTTGTTTTTCTTCTCATACTATTGTAATCGAAAATAAATATTGTTCCCATGGCTTCTGTTTTGTTATTGTTATACTCACTACAAAGAACAAACCAAAACGGGGACAACCGTTTGGTTTATTTTCGTGCTCTGGCTGCTACAGCGGATGGTGTACATTATCGACAGATGCTTAGTGATTTTTTGTTTCTAAAAATCGAGAACTTGTGTTTTCAATAGGATGGTGCTATGTGCCATATACATATCTTGAAAAATAGTGCGCTTTGACGTCTCTTGATTTGTTTTATTTTTTTTTTTTTTTTTAGTCATACGTTTAGTCTATGTGCTATGCAGACAACCCAGCAACTCTTGAGCAATGAAGGTAATGCCATTAATGAAATACACTAAAAGTTATTGAAAAAGTGGTAATAAATTTGACTGACAGCATAACAGCTAGTTGTGATTTTAATTGATCAGATATCATTTTTAAAAGTGTCATATAGTATGTCATGAAATTTCCCTCAAAACAGAATAATATTTGTAACTTAATTTTTTTTTTATTTCAAATTAAAGGTCGGACGGACGCTCTTAAAACAACACCTTTTAATTCAAATAAAATAATGGATAAAGTGTGAGAAGAAAGTTTTACTGAAGACTTTATTAATTTAAAATACGAACTATTTAACAACATTTTCAACAATTAAATATTTAAATAATTTTACCCATGGTGTAATACAAAAACCGCATATTAAAAAAAAAACAATATATGTATTTGGAATACTAATTCCAAGATAAGTAAAAAATTTATCTTAAGGTACACTTATTATATAAATTATTCATGTTATATAAATTATTCATATAAAATAAATTTATTATATGTATTTTAAAATAATTTAATGGTAGCTAATGTTACTAGTATTATAGCATTTAAATAGACGTTTTTAGAGATGAGTTTGGTGAAATATTTTTCTCACGTAGAGAAAAGATGAGACAGTTTGTGCATTTACAACAAACATAACTTTTATATTTTTGGAAGTTCCCGCAAAACGAAAACTTCACGCCAATAAGTCAAGAGCAAAGGCACCCAACCAGATAATTTTTCAAAATGAGAATGTATTGTAGCTTTTGCACTGGAATCGAATCTACGCATTATAAGTATATAGTCAAATCTCTTATTTTATAACTTAATTATATTATAACAAAATTTTGTAATAGTAAAAAGTAAAGTGTATTCCGACAGTGTCGTGATTTGCACGTATATAGTCTTATTTTGAACCGACTTCAAAAAAGAAGGAGGTTATCTATTCGTCTGAATGTTGTTTTTTTATGTATGTAACCGCAGAACTCAGCCATTTCTGAACCGATTTTAAATTTTTTTTCTTTATTTGAAAGGTTATGCTTTCAGGTTGGTCCCATTTTAAAAACAGTTCATTATATTAAAAATTAAAGGTTGTCCCCATACAACTTACATGTTTTTTGCGTGTATTAAGAAGAACTGTAAAGGGCACCAAATTAAAAATTAAAAAAATTGCGTATCACTATAGCTCCCAAAAGCAGAAATTAATAAAAAAATTAATTTAAAATTTAAAGGGTGTCCCCATAGGTGCCGTAATTTGACCTATATATGCCTATCTTTTGAACCGTTATAGACAAAACCTTGAAAATGTCGACCAGAATGTCGATTACTATGACCGTTATAATAAAATGTATAAATATTCAAAATTTTAAAGGGTGCTCCAATAGTTCATTTAATTTGATGTATATAGACATACTTTTGAACAGTTGTACACAGACCGCTGAAATTCACAAAGAACCTGTATTGCTAAGTCCGCTATAACGAAAAGTATAAAATTTGAATTTGGAAATAAAAGGGTGTCCCAATAGTTAATGTAATTCTATGTATGTGGCCAAACTTTTGAACTATTATAGACAGACAGCTGAAATTTAGAAGGAACCTGTATTGCAAAGTCCACTATAGCAAGTATACAATTTGCATTTAGAAACTAAAGGGTGTCCCCATAAATTATGTAATTTGATCAATATGGCCCTATCTTTTGAACCGTTAAACACAAACACTTGAAAATTAGGCAGAATATCCACTGGTATGATAACAAATATAAATATTTGGAATTATAATGTAAAGGATGTCCCAATAGTTCATGTAATTTGGTATATATGGTAAAACCTTTTTAACCGTTATAGACAGATAGTTGAAATTTACAAAGAATCTTTGTGGCCAAGTCCTCTATAACAACAGGTCTTTAATTTAAAATTGTAAATTAAAGGGTGTCCGATGTTATTTGATCTATGTTACCCTATCTTTGAAACCGTTATAGACAGAGGCTTAAATGGTGTTCCCATAAAAGACGGATGCTGGTGAAAATAGCTTAAATTTTGAACAGTAATAGGTAGATGCTTGACATTCACATAGTCTTTACTTTTTTCCGCTAATTTTGGTGCATCTATTATTTGGTTTAAATGTAATTCTTACAGATTATTTCTTACATTTTTAGTTTATAATTGGTGCCCTTCTATCTGTTTTGAAGTCGGTTTTTTTTTGTAAAAATTATTTGAAATGTAATAGGAAGACTGTTGAATTACTAAAACTAAAAGGGTGTTCCGACAGTGACATGTTGTTTACGTATATTGCTTAGTAAAATAAAAGGGTGTTACGATAGTGACATGATTTGGACGTATTTGGCCATATGTTTATTAAAGGTTGCCACATAAGATGTGAAAAAATATAACTAATTGTATTTTTAAAGTTGTACTGAACATAGTATGGAACCCTTCGTTTGTGAGTCTGACTCGCACTTGACTGATTTCTTTTTATTAAGAAGACAAACATGTTTTTTCAAAGTTTATTTACTTCGATACCGTATATCTAGCCCATTTTTTGCAGGATGATAACGAAGAGCAATAACTTTTTCCCCTTCACATTTACACTCAGCAATTATTTCAGCAATTATTTTCTCACCTTTAAGAAATTAGATTGCAGTCACAATATAGTTTATTAGCACTAATGACGATTATAACTAAATAGAATAGATTGTATGTTTATAGCTATGCCCCCTTTTTTAAATAAAACTTTACAATTGAGGTTTATACGATCTCTAAGATTTATTTTCATTTATTAAATTTTTAATTTAAAAATGAATATAGACATCTCTCATTAGCATTGAATAGAATATAAAAGCAAAAGATTAATATACTCACAGCAAGTTAAAAAAATATTTTTTTTAATACTCATAATAAAAAATACTTTTACACAAAGTAGTACATTATTTTATATTTCTGTATTTGAAGAGTTTTATTTCTAGAAGTAGCTTAACCACAATCATTAAAAATATAATTCATCATTTAACTGTATTGCACAATGGCAGAGGTTGCCGAAAAAAAATGGGCGCAAGAAAATAAAAACTTTTACTTATGGACTCGGTTCATAGGAAACGAAATTAAAGATCTATCGAACATATTGTGCGTAACAATCTGCAAAACAATTTTGCGTTCATACAATACAATACATACAATTTTTATTCTTGATTGCGCATATGTTTTTTTGTAAGTTTAACATCTCCCCGCTCCAACATACAGTGGTTTAAATGATTTTGTAAATAATTCGGTATTTCATGAACTACTAAATATACATCTTAGTAAAATTTCACAGCCAAAGCAAAAGGTGTGGATGTGTTAGTGAACTTTACTGTCTTTTCTACCGACTCAGCCGGGCCAGGGCATCATTTGTTGTTTTAAAATTTAGAACATTGCCATCATGTCATCCTCCGGGTTATGCCCAAGAGTTCCTGCCAAAAATGGAGCTGCAGACGGTTAGTCAATGTCTATTTTCAATTCTCAATTTTCTCCCAAATTAAAAGTGAGAACACAGACATGTATTTGTAAAAATTTTAAAGGACTATCTGAATTGAAAAAATATATATATTAATATTTAAATAATAAAAAAAATTTGTAAAATTTAAAAAAAATTAATGCATCTCAACTCTAACACACTTCCACTGTGTCCCTGTGAAATTTCATTAAGACATATTTAGTGGTTCATGAGGAACAGATTTATTCCAAAAATTTCAAATTTTTAAACCACTGTGCAACATAATATATTAAGAGAATATTTTATGTGAAAATGGAATACTCTTTTGATTGATCGATTTGAATTTTATGGCTGAACAAATAAATCTTGATCATTTTCGATCTATTTTTCGATAGTAGATTTTTAAAATTTAAAATTTGTTTTAATTCTGAATTTATTTTTAATGTTTTGGTAAATGGTAAAGCTTTAAAATTTTAAACTATCTAAATAAATAACAAATTTTTATAAAATTAGAATTAAAAACTTGGCATTTTACTTAAGTTTGAATTAATTTTTAGACATGGTTTAGGAAATATATTTTTATTTTTTTTATTTTATCGTCTACCAAAATTTTATCATTTCAATTTCTTTTATATTTCAATAGATTATTTTCTATTTTCGATAATTAGAGTTAGAACTCAAATTTGATGAAATTATAAGTACAACTTGAAACTGTACGCGATAACGTAGTAAAATAAATAGCAGATTACTTACGAAAAAAAATCTATATTTACTTCCCCATGCCATACAAACAGTCCCACTGTGCATAGTGTTTAATAGTAAATCCGAAACAACTTATTAATCTAGATTTAAATATGTGCTTTTCTTACAGAATTATTATACAGACTTATTATTAAATTGTAAAGTTAATAGTTTTAAATTGATTTAAAAAATAGAATATTTTATTTTGAAATTAGAATCAAAATTTTATTTTCTTACATACATTAAAATTATAATCAAGCTTAAGTTCGTTTTTTATTCTCTCTAAGAAAGAATTAATTAAATTACAAATTAGGTGATACTATTAAAGAAAAATTGGGAAAATTTAATTTTTAGACACCAGCATGAGTGGAATGCACATTTTCTAGACAGCCACGTCCGTCATCAGCACTACTTGTATCTAATCTACTTAAGGTAGTGTTTTAGTTGTAAGCATCATCTATTTAACCAACCAAACCCAGATAAAGGAATACGAGAAAACTTGTAGTTAATTATCAAACGTCAGTTGGTGAGAACGAAGTCTACCACTACCTTAAGCTTCCCTCTTGTTGAATATTTTTACTTTAATATTTACCACCTATATTTTGTTGTTCCTTCAGCGAACCTTCGGTTAGCAATGAAGTTACTTTTTGTTTATTTGTTTTACTTCCAACATTCGTTGGAAGCGATTCTAATATGTGAATTAATTGAAAATTTTTCAGGCTTAAGTTCATTTTCAAAAGGAGATAAAAAAATTTAAATACAAAGAATGCTGCAGAAGGATGAAGAAGCGAAGTCTGAAAAGTTCTTAGTTACGTTTCAAAAGAAAATCATTTTATAAAGTGTCTTTTGAAAAAATAACCTTTTTAAATAAGTAATTAAAAAATATTTTCGGAGAAAGGAAATTTTCGCAATATTATATTTGCAATAGGTAGCGTTTGAAATTATTGTTTTTTAGTAAGTTAAACAAAAAAATACTGGAAAAATATCTCTTTTGGAAAAATTGAAGATTTGAAAACAAGTTGTGTCATAGTTTTTGAAAATTTTTTTTTTTTTTAATTTTTTATATTAATTCCTTTTTTAACATTATGGTGGGGAGAGCAATAAAACTAAAAATAAATTTAAAATACAATAAATTTTGTAAATTTTTTATTAATTATAGTAATTTTTAACAGCAAAAAGCGGCAAAAAACTGCTTTCAAAAACATGGTTGTAATTTTAAAATCAAAGTCACAGTAACGAAAACCATGCAGAAGACAATGATGCAAACAAAATTTTCGTGGCCGTTAGAGATTTGATCTGTGAACTGACATATGAAAATAATAAAAAATTTTAATATATTTTATGTTGAGACTTTCTATGATTTAGTGTGCGATATATTTGATGCTGCATCTTCATTCACATACTAATACGAGCACTGCGGCCACCTAAAAACTTAGAGCATAGAATAAGCGGGAAATAAGTGTTTGAACAATACCGCTTGGACATGATTTTAGAATTGTATATTCTTCAGTTGCAGTTCAGTATTTTCGCTTGGGGCATATATCAACAAAAAAATAAATAAATTGATACCCCATATTTATAAAAAAATAAAACTTATTTGAAATGTATTTTAGAAAAACTTTTGTATGAAAAATTTGTTCTAGAATAGATTTTAAATATACATATTTTATTTTTTATAAATATGGGGGAAAATATTTGTATTTGCTCGTACATAATAGGTTAGGTAGGCCGTCCGCACAAGGCGAGTTCATTTCATTTTAGGGCGCATTGTGATGCTCCGATGAGTGTGTAACTATTTATTTTTCTATAACTTCAAGCGATATTGAACGTTTCATATATTTTGACGTTTTAACAAAACTTTATCTAAAAAATAGTATCAGATTTCGTTAGTTTGCATGTTAATTTTTTTTTTGTTTTGTGTTTTGGTTGTTATAATTCTATGTTAACAATTTGAACTATAGTTCTACTGGCAGTTATTAAATAATTTAGCAAAAATACAGTAATTAATATTTAGACTCTAGTTGTATTATTGGTCACGCTTGAGCGCACAGGAATGTTTCGGAATTAATGTTCCCTATGAAAGTAACATCTAAATAAATAAATTAAAAAACTTAAAATTCACATTTGGCATTTCAGTTTAATCACTTAAAATTGTTGTCACATTTTCTAAACAATTACAATTTAGATTGATTCACGTTTCAAAAATGTGTTTGAAATTATTTTGAATATTACAGTTTGGTAAAACAACAGAAATGTTTTTTCTTTAATATATACAATAACTGTCATATTAACACAATAACTGTCTTTCTGTCTATTGAGTACTATTGAGTAAAAGTTATCAAAATTTTGTGAGTATCCTGATTCAAACATAGGATACTTTTACTAGCCAAAATATACACACATAGCTACATAATGGACATCGAAAAAAATACATTGAAAAATGTATGCATGACTCACTTTATAGACGAATAACTCTTGAGTGTCCACTTCTGTGCATTATATCTAAATGTGTACATTGAAGACATTAAAAGCATCGAATTAACTTTATATACTTACGTATGCACATTCGTGGTGAAGATACCATTGAATTTGTTTTGTAACTTCATAAGATTAAGCTGTGTGTACGCAGTGAAAGCAAATATGTACTGAAAATATTATAAATACCCAATATCACTCTCTCTAGTTCAAAAGTTTCAAAAAGCACTAATATGGCAACTCCCACCCATGTGTTTGCTTGCTAAAGCATATACACAAGATGTACACAAGTACAGTCATAGCCACACATTAATATCAGATGTACATACATGCCGAAAGAAACGCAATGTCTTCAATGTATAGAAGGTGTACAGTGTTTTCAAGGTGTCCATTAAAGTTTCTTGTACATTTCTACGATCTCTGGTGTGCATTGCTTTCAAAGCAAAATCGAACAAAAAATACTTAATTTGTAAGGACGCTGGCGAAGTGGTGGGCACAGATAGTCTTATAATAAAAATTTAATTTCATAATAAATACAAATTATATATAATGTCATTTATAAGAATATGCTAATTATAATTTGTATAAGTTATGTTTTTTTTATAATTTGTATATTTTTTAAAATTTATGTACGTTTGAAGAAACTTTTAAGTATTTATTGATTTTATACTTAAAATGTATTAAGTTTTAAGAACTTTATGATGTAAAATTTTATTAATTGTTTATTTTGAGATAAAGTGGTTTCTACTACAAATATTGTATTGTTTTACTTTTACTGTTTTGTTATTATTTTTAATTTTTTTTTTTTTTTTTATTTTTATTACAGCAAAAATGGAAGCAAATGTTATGCTCAATAAAATTATTTTTGGTTTTAAAAACCAATAAAGATGGCTAATTGAAAACTAAGGACTAAATCGTTCTGTACTTAATTAAAAAAACATCATGTATTGTATTGAATTAAATATCAAGAATTAAACATCAAGAGAGCTATAATTTCAGGTCAGAGGAGATGTAACAATTGGGTAATTTAAAAAAAAATACAAACTTTAGACAACGAAATGAAAAAAAACGTTGCATAAAAAAAACTACAAATACTTTATTAATAAAATGTTTGGGATTTTAAATATTAATTATTTAATATTATGCTAATTACCCATAACGTTTTTTACTTTAAATGAAATTTTTTTTTGACCAGCACTCAGAGAATGATGTCCCTACTTAGGCTGAGCTTGTGTCGGAACTAGGACATTTGCTTGTGGGAATAAGTAGTGTTAACGAAAGTTCGATTTAAACTTTCTAACATTGAAAGTGACAGAAAAGACCTCTGTCACTGTTCTGCTAAAAAAAAGAATTTCTCCCTGTAATACGTAGTGCGATTCATCTTGGATAAAATTTTCAAAATATAAGCTTTAACTAAAACAGTAGTTCTTGAAAAAAAGTACCTTAAAATAAAAAAATTTTAACAGCTTTTTCCGAAATATGCTTTTGAAAATAGTGTTTAAAAAGATAGCTTATAAAAACTATTTTTTGGAATTAAGTGACTTTGCCAGAAAAATACTTTTTAAGTATATTTTGAAAAAAAGTACCATTTCAAAAAAGAATCTTTAGTACTTTTAGAAAAATATATTTTGGAAAATTGAAAACCATAGCTTTTGGAACAATAAGAGTAATAATAATAACAATAATAATAGGTACAGATTGACGATGCTTGAAAGCCATTTAATTGCACATAATTTGTGCTAAGAGTTCTCAGAAAATTTATTTCGACCCGAATACGGACTTGGTTAAATCGCAAAAATGACTATTGAAGAAATTTAAAGGTAAACAATTTTTTCAACGAAAATAAAATTTTAGATTCGAATAAAAAGTTATTCGAATAAATTTTAATCGAATAATAAATATTATGGCTTTTGTTTTTCATAAAAACTTTAACTTTATAGCAGAATTCAGTTTATTGTAAAATTAATTTAAAAAGTTTTATTCTCAATAAACTCTAACTCAATAAACTATAAATTATCACGACTTAAATTTTTTTCTAATCATATAAACTACTTATCTATTGTAACACAAAAAGAAATTAACAATTTTAATTTTTTTTATATATTTATATATATCTATATATAAAAAGAAGTGTACACTTTGATGTCACCACTAACTGCGGAAACGGGTCGACCGATTTTAGCCAAAATTTTAAAGTATATTAGGGATAGTCTGTAGATGGTTTGTGTGAAGTTTGTACGAAATCGGCCCAATGGTTCCGGCATTTAAATTTTCCTATATATTCCCATACAAATATCAATAAAATTCCCTCAATTTTCCATATTATGATATTTTGTTGTCACTTGAAAAGTTACCAAATCATGTATCGTAATGTCTTATGTGTATAATGACATTCGATCTTTCTAATTGAAATGTTGAGCTGAATCTTTTCAGTCGTTGCTTCGATCGTCATTTTATGTGTGGGCTGACCATTTGATTTTTCACTTGCTATACACCTGCATTGTAGCATACTGGTTGAACCTGATATGTGATGCTGTTGTTGGAATATATGAAATGCTTTGTCGCGAAACTATAATTATATCTCCTGTGTTGAGACTGAACGTAAAGGGTGGACAAAACCGAAAAAGGTTAATCATTCCGCAAGCACTTAAAAGGGCTCTAAGGGTGGACCCAGGCAACGCCGGGTAAAATACACTAGTATATTTATATATTTCTTCGGCACTCCAGGGATGACAGAACTAAGAAATTAGGTTATGTGAAGGAGAAAAGAGAGAGTAGTGTCTATGGACATTCGATTTGAATTATCCTACATTGAAGTGACAGGAAAGACCTCTGGAGGAAGTTTATTTCATCGACGAAAATCGAATTTTCTATGCAATGCATAGTGCGATTAACCAGCCATTCGAGCACAAGGGGATGGGCTCTTAACGAAAAACGTGCGGGTATCGGAAACATGTTCCCTAATTTCATTAATGCACATATCATTGTAGTAACGATAAAACAATGTTATACACTTTACATTGCGTCGCTGCTCCAATGAATCAATAGAGTTAAATACCCTACTGTCAGCAATGAGATTCTTGGCATTCTCTTGTACGCGGTCGAGCAGCTCCAAAATAGACTTTCAGTCATCAAACCGGCCCATACATGAGAGTTGTATTCCATTTTCGACCGGATATAGGTGATATAACTAAATAGTACAAAGATCGGATGGAGTGAAATATCTGTTACACCGTTTCAGAAAATCGAGTCACTTGAAAGCTTCTTTAGAGACTTGAAAAATATGTTTAGTCCATCGAACATCTCACTGGATTTTCATACCCAGAACATCCAGAGCTTCCAATTCCTTAATATATATATCATCCATAATAATAGATAAAGCATCATTTCCTAACAAACGCCTATGCGTAAGCATGCAACATTGAGTCTTGCGGGCATTAAAATCGACTGTATTCATATGATCCCATTCGGATATTGTTGCGAGGTTGTGATTGAGCGCATCATTCATGTTTTGCCTTTCCACCCCAACTAAAGAAACGTAAATATATAAACCATACATCTGTAAAATCAAGAGTCTTAAAACTTGTGTGGATTACATTCAAAACGTTTTCTAAAATAGATAATATTTTTCCTTTTCCCCTAAACATTCTTTTATAATTCATGAAACATTTTTCTAATAAAAAATCCATCCCAAAGATGTGAAATTTATTTGCATGTCGTAGGGTATTAAATTTTTCCCACACATAATGAAATAGATTGTTAAGTGGCAAAGAAAGAAAGAAAAATCAATCTGAAAGAATGTTTAAAAACTCTAATCAGCAGACAAATCACAATTTCAACGTTTCAAACCACATCGACACAGCCAACTTACTACAACAGCTCGTACTCAACGCTGGCACATTCACACAAACGCACGTAAACCCAAGTAACGAACAAAGGTGTGAGTTAAAAGTGTAAAATATACAGAATAAACTGCAAATAAAAATAAAAGTGTTTAAGCAGAACAAAAAAAAATATATAAATTAAATTGAAGCGCTGAACAAACGTTCAGTCAAGTTGAAATTGTCGCGATAAACACGGCGAACGTTAGTAAGCACACAAAACATACATAACTAATTTCAAACAATTGCGAATATAAATAAAACTAAATATTAATTTAAAAAAATTTAATTATAAAAGTTGATTATAAAATTTAATTATTTATTAATTATATAATTTCACATAAAAGAAAAGAAAATATAAAATTGTTTTTAAAATTAAGTGAACAAAACTGTTATTAACATTTTTTTGTTTTTTTTTTATAAATAATCAGTTACACAATTTAATAAAAACATGCCTTTAAGCCAAATAGTTATTCTAGCTTTAGTGGAAAATCAAATTAAATCACGAAAATTTTAAACAGGCTTTTTCGTGTTGTTTTACAAACAAACAAAAAATTAATTGCTTTTGATTAAAATATAAAAGTTAAACAAAAACTACATTCTTTTTTGTGTTTAAACAATAAAATAATAATAAATAATTTATGTGTAATTACAATCTTAACAACTGAATAATTTTTTTTTTACAATAATTGCACTAGAAATTCAATTTCCCATAAACAAATTATAATTATTTAAATATAATCGAATAAACATAAACAGCAACATTCACAACCACAACAAATAAAATAAGAAAAATGAAACTACCAAATGTTCTAAATAAAAATGGTTCAATGGCATTGAATACCCCCAACGCCAAAGATGTGGCTGTAACAGATGCAGTACCCAGTAAAAAAGGTGGGTGTCCTAACTAAGTTTATATAGATTCAGTGTTGCCAGGAATTAAAAAAACCGCAAGTATTCTGTTTTAATAAGAATTTCTTTAGCTTGTTATATGAAGGATTTCGTGATTGTGAAATCATTTTTAATAAAAATATTTAAAACTAGCTGTGCCCGCCACTTCGTCAGCGTCATTGCAATATTTTGTTCGATTTTGCTTTGAAAGCAATCCACTCCAAAGACCCTTACGTTTTTAGTGCCGCCTTAAATTATGTTGCATATCAGTTATGTATTTTTTACTTTATAAAAAATAAAGTATACATATCCGGTTAGTTCAACTGAGGACTTTCACTGCTTTTTATCCACTCACTTTCTCTTAGAAATAAAATATTTTTACGAAAAAAAGGCATCCTATATTGGTATCAGGATCTTAAGGTATCTCTCACAAAATTACATATCCGGTTAGTTTAACTGTGGACTTTCACTGCTTATTATCCACTCAGTTTCTCTTAGAAATAAGATATTTTTACGGAAAAAGCATCCTATATTGCTATCAGGATCTTAAGGTATCTTCTCACAAAATTTTGTTAAAATCCATCCTGTAGTTTATTCACGCAAATATTCGATTTATTTAATAATTTTAGCGTCACTAGTTTTTAAATTATATTTTATTTTTAATTTTTCTACGTAATCATTAAATTGATTTACACTTTATTTTACTTAAGATGTTTTCTACACTATCAGCTATACTAAAATAGTCCTTAAAGTGCTTTCTCCCATTTGTTGGTCTGTTGGTTACCCCCGGGGGTTCCAATTGTCACTGCAGTAATGGCAAATGCTTTGACGCGGTTCACTCGGGGAAAATAGGGGCACCAGACGCTAGGGTTCCTAGAGCCTAAATCTGGAAGAAAAGGTCTGCTGTTTTATAACACGGGTCCTTTTCGAGGCCTGACCAGTGCCCAAAGGACTGGTACCACGGGAATCGGTAGCCCCACAGAGAGCCTATCCTCTCTGTGACCGGTTATTGGTGAGGTCCCCTTCGGGGGTACACGTGGTGGTTGTGGTTTAAGATCGATTAAAGCAGATGTGGTGCAAGGTCCATCAAGTGTGCTGTTGCACTTTCACGTTAATCTTGAACACATCTGTTGGTCTGTTGGCTTGTCAATGAGGCATTTGCAACTCTTATGATTTTATTCCGAACCCGTAGGACAAGGTAATTCTTTTTTAGCTTTCTCAACAATATTTTTCTTCGTCTACATTTTTTAAAATATTTCTAATTTCTCTTTCTTTCTCTTGTTTAATATCAGCCAGAAGTTGCAAGAGTATTATCTCTGAAGCAATTATTACTTAATTTGCTATACGAGTATTTCATTTCACTTACTTATCTTCATTCCTTCATATTTTTTGGTTTTTATGAAATATTCTTGTGGTGATTCGCTCTTCCTAAATTCTGTTTCTTGCTAATTGTTTTTTGGTTATTGTATTTCCGAAATTCTATTTCGTTTTTGAATTACCCTCCGGATTGCGCCAATAATATAATCTAACTATAACAAGATCGTGTCTGCATATTAAATATTTTTTGAAAATATTTGCCCTATTCACAAGCCCCCTAGTACGTGCCAAGTGCTAACAAAATACAACGGTGCTAGCTGCGTTGTTGGTCATTTTCATGCAAACATGCGATACAACACTTAGTACTTTTTTTCATGTTTTTCAAACGTTGTATTTGTTTCTGTGTTATTAATAGTATGTATGTAGTATGTATGTAGTATGCAATACTACCTACACCTTAGCAGAGCTTGTGAATAGGGCAATTGTTCTTGGTCCATATAGTAATCGACATGAAAGACAAACCACGGACTTTTGGATTTATTGTCTCTCTGTGTTCGCATAACGTGAACAATACAGAATGAATTTTAATAAAATTCTGTAGAGAGGTAACTAAGCACCTCGGCTCAAATATAGGATACCATTTTCCTAGATAATTATCTCATATCCAAGAGAAAATAGAGATAATATTTTAAACTTTTTCTTTTAGAATGTTTCCACAATAATAGATTTTTATATGAAAATAATGTTACAATATTCTAAGTAATTACCCAGAGACGGGTAGCTCTATTTAAAGTAAATATATAAATCTTATCTCAAAACTTCTTTTAAATTGGATACGTTCAAAACGGTTTAAAATTAAAAAATACAGGATTTTATTCCATTTAAGACGTTTCAAAATCTTTTCGGTTTTTTGACAAATTGAATTTTTGCGAAATATGTTCATATCACAAATTTAGGCGAACATACAAGCAAATTTACCCATACCCGGCACGTTTTTTACATCTGACATGTCAAATGTTCCACTGTACACAAACATGTCGTTTGGGCCTGTTACAACATTGCTTCTGTAAAATACATTTGAAAAGTCATCTGACAAAATTTCATTTAGAGCATGTTCTATTTTGATCTGAGAAACCATCTTACATCAACAGTGTTGCAGTGTTGCCAAAAACCTTTGCCCTGTGAAAACAGTCAACGGCGGTTAAACATTGGCGGTAGCATTAGACGGTTAAGGGTAATAAGGGGTGGCAAAATTTTAAGGGCCGATGTTGATTTTGAATAAAACACAAATTATTTAGGACATTATTGTCATTTCTTTTTATTTTGATAATATTGGTATTGTTCAATTATGTATGGAACAAAATATCGGTCAAATGGCCGCCACCAGCTCGGCGGCTCACCACCATCCGATGCTCAAAATTTTCGATAACGCTGAGGCATAATTGAGGTTCTCTGCAATTAATGTGGCGAATTATCTCATCCTTTAGCTCTTGAATTGTTGCTGACTTATCGATATACACCTTTTTTTCAAATAACCCCAAAGAAAGAAGTTCAACGGTGTCAAATCACATGATCTTTTCGGCCAATTGAGATCGCCACCATGTGAGATAGCACGGCCATTGAATTTGTCGCCCAAAAGCGCCATAGTTTCGTTAGCTGTGTGGCAAGTGGTACCGTCCTGTTGAAACCACCTATCGTCCACATCAATATCTTACAATTCGGGCTATAAAAAGCTCGTTATCATCTCATGTGCTTGATCGGCACATTTTGAAAAAAATAAGGCCCAATGATGCTGCCAGCCCATAAACAGCACCAAACAGTCACTCTTTGTGGGTGCATTGATTTTTCGACAATCACTCATGGATTATCATTCGCCCAAATGCGGCATCTTTCCATGGCTCAAATTGACTTAGTCCGAAATTGAGAAATGTCAAATTAAATGCAGAAAAAAACTTGACGTTTAGGTGTGGTTCATATTCAACATCGGCCCTTAACATTTAACCACCCGATATTTTACAAGAGCATTATCTGAAATTTAAAACGAGTATCATCATGTAAAGCAAACTTAACTTCTTTATATTTAGAGTAAAAAAAAACCTTAAAAATGGATAAGTCGCCAGTAATTCTGTAGGGCACACAAAAGTAATTCAGGGCGGCAACAAGTTATTTTGCAACCAAACGGCTTGGGTGTCTGATAGTGAAAAGTCAGACGTAATTGTACATGTGCGTTTGTGACCAACTATAAAAAGTGTTCTATAAAACAACAATTTTGACAGACATACAGATGTAATTCTGTATGTCAGTCACACAGTTAAAAAGTCATATGTAAAAAACATCTCGTGTATGGGTAGATTTATCAGACCAATTGTAATATGTTAATATTTTGTGAACTATCAATGCATCCCTTAAAGAAAATGTCTAAAACTACAAATAAAAACAAAAAATTTAAAGCCTTTTTTTTTTTAAACCAAAATTGAAATTTTAGATCACCTTCTAAATGGAGAAGACTCAACATTTCTTGGCAAAATGTTCGCTTTAATCGAAGCCACAGTAAGAACTATAAAAAAAATTAAATTTCAATCCGTGATTTTTGGAACGAAACTATCTGTTAAACGGCGTGTGTTTGTCGTATAACTTGTCAGTTTGATAACCCATATCTAATTTCATGTGTTTGCCAAAATAGACATCTTACATACGGTTTATAATTTTCAAACGTACATGTGTAATTGCATCTGACATAACCTAAAATATATAATTTTTCCGCCACACAGTTTTGTATTGCCAACCACCGCTGATGCAAATGTGCAAACGTAGTGCTTTTGGTACCACAAAAAACCTAAAATAGCAAAATATCAAGTTGGCATTACAGGATGTCAGATGCTTTGTCACATCCACGGCGAATTCATACCAGGTGGAGTTGATAGCCCAGCTGATTGTTTTTTGCTCTCGATTTTTGCTAATGTCTTGTCAAAAATACATTGTTTCATATCTGCTAATCTAAAGTCAAAGTTGTTGTTTTGTTGTAGTTGTTGCTCTACTGCTCACACCTGGTATGAATTCGCCTTGGTCACATCAAAATAAAACATGTTCTAAATGAAAAATGTCACATGTATTGTACACATGGAAAATACATATGTTATGTTTGAAAGGGTTTACACGACGTGTATAGAATTTACACATGGAAAAGTGACAAGTCATATGACAAATACACGCCGTGTAAAAGCACTTTAAGTCTTCATCATAAACTAGAGATGCAAATAAAAGATACAAATATACATTATATGTACATATATAAAAATAAACATACATTTTTGTTAAATTATTTATTTTTAATCACGCATGATTCCTTTGCAAATTTATTAAATAAATATTTTATTAGTATAAAATATTTATTTCCAAAAAATATAATAATCAAAATTGATTACTATGGGGAAAGCCTATCCAGATAGCTATTTCGCTAGTGCTCAACTAGCTCATCAGTGGATTTTCCCAATTTTTCTGAATAAAAACTCATAAAAAAAATAGACTCAATGAGAAGTTCAATCAGTCTACAAAGAAAGTCAAATCTAAATTTCTAAACAAAACAAAAAACCATAGTAACCATTTCGATTTCAAAAAGTTTATTTTATTCATCTCTCAATTTTCTACATTAAGGGTTTCCATTGGATACCATTCATAATGTATCAAAAAGTCTTTTGAAAAACAAAAATACAAATAAAAAAATTAAAAATACGAAAATCGTATTTACTCAGCGTGCGCATGCTGTTATATAGTTACAATATAAATTTTTGTTCTTAAAAAATACTTGTTTTTCACTGATTTTAAAAGTTAAGGAATCAATCACATATTTTTACATACAATCAGTGTCTTTTTACACGGTTTTTTCTGGAACCAATCTACCGTGTAAAAACAGAATTAGGTGTACATACATATATAGTATAACTATTAATTGCAAAATGTGTTTGTTTGTCTGTTTGCTTGTCGGAAAACTATAACTACTCATACCAGGCGAAAGGTGTAAAATATTGCACAGCTTTTTCTATAATTTTCCATTTTAATAAGGTTTTCTAAATGTGTTTGCGTTATTATTCAAAATAAATTAAATATTTTAATATCATATTTCAGCGAAAATCACAAAGTAAAAAAAATTAAATTATTAAGCAAAAAACTTAAAAAAATTAAGAATGTGCAAGTGCTTATTTATAATAGTACTCACAGTCAAATATATTACCTCCGGCTCATATTTTATAAATTCATTAGAATTTTCGTTTGTCATCCGTACATGAGCTTTAAGGAAAGAAAAAAGACCAAAAGCCCATTTGATTTTACATTTGGACAAGTATCATTGGTTGATTCTTAGGGCCAAATTCATAAAAAAAAGAATTTTGTTTCATAAAAGGTTTTATAAAGTAATTTTCATACAAAATAAGTTTTATACCCCTTTAGAAAACGTAAATATTTTTTATGAATATGACCGTTAATATTTTAGATATTCTATCTTGATTTTCTAACTCTGCGCAAAGCAAGCATGCGAAATTCATTCAAATAGGCTTGTGTTAAAGAGATGATGCCCTCAATCTACTCAAATACTTTTCCGCCAATACATTGAATACAATACATATGCAATACATTTATTTATTTATTTGAGTCTATGGATTCAAGATCCTTACAGACATTAAAAACTGTAACATAAAGTACATAAATACATAAATTTAATTATATAAATACGAAATAAGATAACATTTAATAACATTAACATTTAAAGAAAAATCAATTTATTAAATTCAGTACAAATTCTTAAAAACGGGTCAGAGTTAGCGTAATTTTCTCTGAATACTTTAACAGCCAGTGGATAAAAATAGCGAGTTGGACGACATGGAACATTGAAAGAAATATTACTTATCAAAAAAACCGAACACACATTTCCTTTTATTAAATTTAAAACCCCCGGGGTTTCCAATTGTCACTGCAGGAATATGGCAAATGCTTTGACGCGGTCCACTCTGGGAAAATAGGGGCACCAGACGCTAGGAATCCTAGAGCCTAAATCTGGAAGAAAAGGTCTGTGAGTAAAAATCACGGATTCTCTTCGAGGCCCGACCAGTGCCCAAAGGACTGGTACCACGGGAATCGGTGGCCCCACAGAGAGCCTATCCTCTCTGTGACCGGTTATTGGTGACGTCCCCTTCGGGGGTACACGTGGTGGTTGTGGTTTAAGATCGATTTATGTAGGTAAGGTGCAAAGTCGATCAAGTGTGCTGTTGCACTCTCAACAGACGGAGTTTGGATAGTCTCCAAACCCCTAAGCAAGCGGTTATAATGTGGATCTAGGCTTGCCTTGGAAAGGCTTGCCATATTATATAAATTGCTACTCATTGTGACTGTATCACACACAAAAAGCGATTGGTGGCAATCGTAAACTGTTGTTATACTACACAATGGGGGCGCTAGTCTACGCCTAAGTTTCACTCGGTGGTAAGACCACCGTGAGGTTAGGCCGAGTAGGCAGGTACTCACGTTAATCTTGTTCCACAATTAAATTTAAAACAAAGGTGATATTTAACATTATTCTGCGGCTTTTTAGGCTTGGCAGCTTTATTGGAGCTAGTCTGCGATGGTACGATGGTAGAGTTAATGGGATCCCATTGTAACCCTCGAAGACAAAATAACAAGAACTGTTTTTGTACCGATTCAATGAACTTTATACATTGGATCCCAAATTATTGAGCCATAATCCAGAATAGGCCTGACCAGAGAGGTGTAAAGATGCCTTGTGATATACGGACCACTCAACTCCTTCGCCCAGCGTTTTATAAATCCAAGAACAGCTCGTGATTTGTTAGTAGTTGACGAAATATGCTCTCTAAAATTTAATTTAGCATCCAGTAAAATACCAAGATCAGAAATTATATTCACTTTGTCTAGTGCATGACCATTTAAAATATATTGCACGGTTGTATGACATCTTCGGAAGAAACATATGTGTTTGCACTTTTCAAGGTTCAACTCCATAAGGTTAATATTACACCAGGAACTAAATGCATCTAAGTCTTTTTACAGAAGAATATAATCAGCGTGACGATCGTATGTGCGAAAAATCTTTACGTCGTATGCATACAATAGAACGTTTG
Organism: Phasia obesa; assembly: GCA_949628195.1. Classification (NCBI taxonomy): domain Eukaryota; kingdom Metazoa; phylum Arthropoda; class Insecta; order Diptera; family Tachinidae; genus Phasia; species Phasia obesa. The sequence goes on along the minus strand of OX451219.1, from coordinate 113,515,447 downwards.
AGTGTTTAATGATTTTCGGTAGATCATTAACAAACAGGGAAAATAACAAAGAACCCAAATGGCTCCCTTGCGGCACGCCGGATGTAACCGAAATTCCTTTGGAAGTATGCGTTTTAAAACGAACGTTTTGAGTTCTGTTTGACAGGTATGAATTAATCCACATAAGGCAATTGTCCGTAAATCCCATAAGATCAAGTTTCTCTATTAGAAGTTTATGATTGACTTTATCAAACGCTTTACTAAAGTCGGTGTAAATAGCATCCGTTTGTTTACGTTGAACAAATCCTCGATTGACTAATGTTGTTAACTCCAAAAAATTAGTAACCGTTGAACAACCCTTTCGAAAACCATGCTGAGCAGGATCCAGTATAGATGATACTTGATGGGAAAGGTGATCAGTAAAAATTTTTTCAACAAGTTTAGGTATAGCGCTAAGTTTTGCAATACCTCTGTAGCTTGCAACATTATTTCTGCAACCAGATTTAAATAATAGAATAATAAAAGAATCCTTGCATTATTTTTTCAAAGCTCTCCAGAAGCCTATTCCGAAAAAACAAAAAACAATTAATAACCAAATATTTGTAAAAAAAAAATTAGATCTCTTGTTCTTGTTGTTAGATGGACAAATAAAAATGTTTTCGGGATTTTTAGTCAAAACGAAGACATCGTTAAAACATCGGCTGATTTGGCAAAGAATTACACAGTGCAATACGGAAAAAAAATAACCATATACGGACACCACTACGTGATAAAAGACCAAAAAAAAGACCCCTGTCTCCCAGTTTTGCCCAAAGTCCTCCAGGTTTTTTTATGGGCCCTCAAAGATGTGGGGCCTCGATGTCATTTTTGCAAAAAATGATCATTTCCTCAAGCTCATATTTTGCAAACCGTTTGATATACTCTCTGAGGCAAAGTTGTAGCTCTAGTCATAAGGAACAAAAATTGTGAACATATAAAATCAAAAAAACTTCATCTTCAAGGTCAAAATCGCAAAAAACTTTAATAAATTCAATTTTTTTACCTTTTTTCTTCTGTTCAGGTCCATAGGTAGCAAACCGTTCAAAATTCAAGGAAACAATCAACTACAAAAATGAACCTAAGATCTCAATAAACAACTTTCTAGAACATATGAACTTCCTAGGAATAATTGTTAACACCTTAGGTAGCCGCAAAAGTGAAGAATTTCCCGAAAATTTTTTAGCTACCTACAACTTTGCCTCAGAGAGTATATCAAAATTCCAAACGGTTTGCAAAATATGAGCTTGAGTAAGTGATCATTTTTTTGCAAAAATAACATCGAGGCCCCACATCTTTGAGGGCCCATAAAAAAAACCTGGAGGACTTTGGGTAAAACTGGGAGACAGGGGTCTTTTTTTTTATCTTTTATGACGTAGTGGTGTCCTTATATGGTTATTTTACCATGACTTAAAAAATTACACAGTGTGTTACCCTATGGCATTTCAAATTTTGTTTCGAAAAGTTTTACCAACTCACCAAAAGGCTTAAAATATTTTCTAAGAATCATACATTGGTAAAGTAAAAATATCGCATTATTAATCATTTTTTTTGTTCTATAATAAACAATAAGAGAAATACTATTGTAGCAACTATTTTTTTTTTTTCAGTCTGTTTTTCTACACAGCATTTTATTAAATTACACCCTTAAGCCAACAAATATTTAGAGAAGTTTATAAAGAATCGTTTAAAGTAACAATCAATAAAATTGTTGTCAAAAGCATTTTAATAAGACTTCTGTAAACGATTGTTAATCATAAAATTGTTTAAATAGAAACATACATAAAGCACGTTTGCAGTGTTAAAAGAGACAGTTTCTAAATGTTTGCATTAATTAAGAAGAATGTTTAAAAAAAATGTTTTACTTGTTTCAGAACTAGTCTAAGAATTTTATTACACCTCGACAAAAAACAAAATGGTTTTTATACACCGACAGATATTGCTCTCTTTGATTTTTGTTTCTTCAAACACAAAAAAAAAATGGTGCAAAGCCGATTTGTGATACAACTTCTATGAAGGAGGATAATTAACCGAATTTTCAAAATTATCATTATTTAATTTTTTTTTTTTTTGTTAAAAATGTTATTGTTTTGTAAAATTTTTCTTTATTCGATTAGAACATTCATTTTTGGTAAAATTGAATTTTTCGCGATTTTAGAATTTGTTTATAGCCCGTTCAGGCTGCCACGAAATTAAGTCATTTCGTGATTTCGGCCGAAATCAACTTGAAATTACGTAATTTCGCATACATTTTACCATTGCCCAAATTAACTCATTCTACTTAATTTCGTCGAAATTAACTTGAAATTACGATAGACAACGCTGGTTTTGTAGAAAAAGCTACTTTTTTTGCAACCATGACCAGATTTACAACCCTGAAAGTCCGTTTTGTTTGAAAAAAATTTAAAAGCCAAATGAAATATATACATAATTGTACATTAATTTTGTTGTAGTGTTGTTTTTAATATTCATGTATATTTTAAATCAATATGAAAGTGTTGTGCGAAAGCTTTTTGCAAAATAGTTAAATTATATAAATGTAACTAAACGTGATCAGCTGTTTGCGAAATTAACTCAAATGTCAAAAAGCCCAGTATGAACACTTTAGATTTCATTCGTAATTTCAGCTCGAAATTACTTAATTTCGTGGCAGCCTGAATGGGCTATTATTTACTTATAGTATTTATTATTAACTGTTGTTATAAGGAACGACTTCCATCAAGGCGAATCCATTTACCAGGTGGTGGCAATGACGATTTCAATAATTTTACTCCACAGCTCGATATGTAAAATTCCATATATAAAATATTTCATTAACCTATGGAGTGATTATTCAAATTACCAAATTCGCAAGACCAGATAATTTTGCAGTAAACCAAAAGGACCAACTGAAAAGTAAACTAAAATCTGTAAAAATTGCTGCATTATTATTTAATTTTTTAACACAATTTGTTTTTTTACAATCCGATAGCAAACCTAAGTTAAACATAACCCATACTCCGCAATATAACACAAAGCCATAAACATTGATAAAGCATTTATTGTAGCGCGAGTCTTACTCACATAGAAGAGTTCCATACCACATTACAGACGACGGATGGTCTTCACCGAAAGGTATGACAACAGTATTAAAAGAAACAATTATTAAAATAGAAAGAAAAGATTAAAAACAAAATGTTTGGTTTCATTTTCATTCCTGTCTGTCTTTCTAGATGGCTTTAACTAAATTTTGTGAGGAGGTACCTTAGTATCTTGATTTCAATATAGGATACGTTTTTTCGCAAAAATATCTTATTTCCAAGAGAACGTGGAGAGGAAGCAGTGAAAGTACGCCGATTTTTTTTTACTAATTTACTTATTTAAAGGCATCTTTTATTTGTAAAAGCGGGATATTTCTAACACGGTAGCGCAACAGATGGCGCTGTTTTAAAATAATGACAAAATATGAATTACTTACTGCCAAATAGTTAATTAAATAAAATTTGTATTTGATTTTTATTCTCACTTTGTGAAATTAAATTGTTATTAAAATATTTTAAACAACAAAAAATTATATTTGGAATCGTGATATACATTATTTATTTTTAATCACTCATGATTCCTTTGTAAATTTTTTGTATACAATCGCATGCGCACGCTGAGTAAATACGATTTTCGTATTTTTAATTTATATTTATATTTTTGGTTTTCAAAAGTCTTTTTGATACAATATGAATGGTATCCAATGGAAACCCTTAATGTAGAAAATTGAAAGAAAAGTAAAATAAACTTTTTGAAATCGAAATGGTTGCTATGGTTTTTTGGTTTGTTTAGATATTTAGATTTGGTTTTCTTTCTAGACTGATTGAACTTCTCATTTAGTCTATTAAGTTTTAAGCATAAGAATCTGAGTTTTTATTCAGAAAAATTGGGTAAAATCCACTGATGAGCTAGTTGAGCACTAGCGAAATAGCTAACTGGATATGTTTTCCCCATAGTAACCAATTTCGATTATTATATTTTTTGAAAATAAATATTTTATTTTACTCATAAAATATTTTTATTTATTTTACTCATAAAGTATTTGTTAATAAATTTACAAAGGAATCATGCGTGATTAAAAATAAATAATATTTTAAACAACTTTTAAAATAATTTTTAAAATTTTAGAATTTAATATCAATTTTAGAATTTTATTCAGGAATGGGTACCTTTATATAAAGTAATTACGTATACGTGAACCACAATAAAAATAAGAGTTTTAAAATTTGGTGTGGATTACTTTCATAACAAAATCGAACAAAATATTGTCAGAACGTGCACAACGTGAGCGGGCACAGCAAGTAGTCTACATAAATGCACAAGATGATTTGAACACTCGATCCGTAGATAATCCTAAATATTATACAATATAATTTTCACAAAGTAATTATAGGTCAAAATTGTGTTCAATCACTCACCACTTTTTGTGAGGCTTTTTGAAGAAACAATCAGTGGTCTTATAATGCATTTGCATTCTTTGATAATAAAAACCCCCATACATTTTTTTTAAATAATTTTCCAATTAATTTTTTCCATTTGATTGCCATGGTTTTCGTCATTGACCGAAAAATCTCATTAAATTTTAAAAATGACATTCAATTTAAATACAACTTGTTTATTTACACTCTCTTTTAAATTTGTTTTAGAAAAAAAAAAAAAATAAACAAACAAACAAACAAAAATGAATAAATTAATTCCATTTATACAGGTATTGCACTAAAAAATTTGCATAATGTTAATTTCAATAAAGATATTTTAATTTATGTTTAAATGTAATTGCTATTGGTTTTTTAAACTCTATTTAAATATTGGCAATAGTTAGATGGCAAACATATGATTCTTTGAAATATCAGGCAACTGTTACATTTGATTTGTAGAATGAAATCCAGCAGCCTGATGATAAAAAAATGCTTTAATATAAAGAAAACATAATTTAAGAATAATTGTAAAATTCTATTATATACTAGCTGAACCGGTACGCATTGCTGGCCCTAAGCAAACATTAGGGTGTATTCAGCGATACCAACTTAACTCTTTTCTCGCTATTTTTAGCTCTATTTGACTAGCTCTAACGCAAAAATTTTTCCTTCAGCACTTTGTTTTTAGAAAAAAGATCAATTTTCTGTGGCGCCACCTGTCGAAAATTAACCCCACCGACTTAGGAACCTCCGTCGTCTCATACGCAACAATTTTGCTAAAGATCATACCATAGCTTACGATTTAATTAATTTTGAGTAATTTTCAGTGGCGCCACCTGTCAGAATAAAAACGCACCAATTTACAATCCTTCATCGGCTCACTCGCAACAACTTTGCTAAAGATCATAGCATGATCAATTGCACAGTTTACGATTTAATTCGATTTGAGTAATTTTCTGTGGCGCCACCTGTCGGAAATTAACCACACCAACTTAGGAACCTCCGTCGGCTCATGCGCACCAACTTTGCTGAAGATCATACCATCATCAATTGCACAGCTTACGATTTAATTAATTTTGAGTAATTTTCCGTGACGCCACCTGTCGGAAGTTAATCGAACCAACTTAGAAACATTCGCCGGCTCATGGGCAACAACTTTGCTTAAGATCATAACATGATCAGATGCATAGTTTACGATTCTATAAACGACATACAAACATACAGACATACAGACAAACATTCATTTTTATATATATAGATGTATGTGCTGAAAATATTTAGCCCTACATGTTACATCGCTACATCCTTCTTCAGCGTTTTTCGTATACATATACATATGTATATCAACTCCAGATCTGCTAAATGCATTACATTCTACTAGAGGTTGAATTAAATTTTCCCCATTTCTTTTTACTTTACCATACGCAGTATAAGGTAAAGTATAGTAATCATGAAAAAATTCGAGGTCCAGATTTTGAAGGATTTAAGGTCTCCTGAATCCATTTTTTGACTATTTGACTATTTTCGCTATGGTGTCCGTGGGTGGTTGTACAGGTCATACCGTTTGACATATCAAAATGAAATTTAGTATGTGCCTTTGGTATATAGAGATGAAGAGCTGTATAGTTTTTGGGTATATTCGGGAGAGGGTCAGGGGTAGTTTTCTTACCCCCAAATTTTGTGAACGCTCTACTGGTCATATCGTATGACATATTAAAACGAAATGTAGTATGTGCCTTTGGTATATGTAGATGAAGAGTTGTGTAAATTTTGGGCGTAATCGGGAAGGGGAAAGGGGTAGTTTACTTACTCCCAAATTTTGTAAACGCTCTATAGGTCATACCGTATGACATATCAAAATGAAATTCAGTATGTGCCTTTGGTTTATGGAGTTGAAATTTTGTATAAATTTTGGGCATAATCGGGAAGGGGCACGGGGTAGTTTACTTATCACCCCAAACCAAAAATAATCAATTTTTCGATTCGAATATACTTTGAACTTTTATTATTTATGTAATATATCCATAAAAATATCTGTTTCCATTGGGTATGGTAAAGTTGAGTGTAGGCCACTCCAGTTTTATTTAAATTAATCACCCAATTTATAAAAAAAACGTTAATACAACCCTATTAGTAGTTAAAGAGAATAAACAAACTTAAACTTTTTTTAACAATTTATTTATGTTAAGGTAATATCCGTCAAACACTACTGGCAAAACAAATTTTAAGAATCGTTAAAAAGTTATTTGCATATACAAGGCAAATAAATAAGTGCAATGGTGTCATGTTTTTTTAAAAACATTATCCACAATTTTATAAAATACAAAAAATATCTGAAATAATTAACAAATGTTAATTCATACTCCAATTTTAAGCGAATGTATTCTTAAACAAGATGATTGCCATCGAAGAAAAAATTCCTTCTATTATTTGAACGAATATGAGGCATTCCATGTCAAATCAACCAAAAAAAAAATTTTTTTCTTTAATAATATCACCTAATTTGTAATTTAATTTATTTTTTCTTAGAGAGAATTAAATTAAAAATTAAACAAGATATAAGATAACCACTGCTTCCAACACACCTTAAAATTTTTATAGTGTAACTAGTAACTATATATGCAAATAAGTGATATTTCTCTATTTTTATTCATTTATAGCTAAAACCCTTTAATAGATAATTTTTTTAAAATTATATTTGAATTCAAATAGTCAAGGAATAAATATAGTTCCAATGAAATCTGAAGTAGTCATTTTGAGTACCATGTTGATTTGACATGGAATAACCCATATACCAGATAGAATTGAAAAAGAAAGCCCAGTTTGTCTTTGGGTTGAGAATAAAGGTCAGTGTAAAGCTCTAAAAAATGTATCGTGTATATATAGCATACAGTCCCTGTTACTTTAATACCTTCTTAGGGGAAATAACTAACTATTCGTGAAATATTAACTGACAAGAATGAAATGACGAATCACCACAAATAAATAAATAAATTCATAGTTTATGTGCCTGGTTCCTCTAAAAGAGTTAAACATTTGGATATTTTGGTCTCATCATTTCTCCACCATTGGTCCACTTTGGTTAGCACAGACATCAATTTTGAACTGTGAATTTATATAAACATAAAAAATAATAAGCCGTTTATAATCAAAACATTTTATTACCTATTTTTTTTTAGGCAAATATCTTCTCTCTAAGTTCCCCTCGCATACTTAATGGTGGCAGTGCTTCCTTTAAAACTTTTACCAGTCGTTTTGAGACAATCTGCAATAGAATATTGCTTTATATTGATATTTCAAAAAATGCGTTTGGATAAATTGAAGGACACTAACACAATGAAAAATATTTACTAGAACCCGTGGAATTTGACAACATTGCACTGTCAATTTGAGCACGTTCGTTGAGAAATTGACAACACTCGTTGTCAATTCGACCACGTTCGTTTACAAGTTGACACGTGCATTGTAATTAAAGTACATTCGTTGTCAAATTGAAAACACTTGTTGTCAATTAGATCACGTTCGTTTACAAGTTGACAGCACCCGTTGTCAAACGAAAGTAACAACGAAAAGGTATCAAAGTGACCACATTCGTTGTCGATTTTGCAACGTCGTTTTTCCCTCATAAATTAAATTTCAAGAACATCTAAATATTGAATCAAATTGTACATTACGAATTCTGTCATTATATTTTTTGTCCTTGGAATAATATTCATATGAGTCTTTTAGGGCCTTATAATTATCTCCTACATCTTGTAATTGCTCTCACAAGTCACGAATACGATTTTCATGTTCTTTAGACTTGCCATTCTTTGCTAAACTTGATTACGTAGTCATGTTTATTGTGCAATTTTCTTCATCACGCACAATGTTGAGAAATGTTGAGAAATGTTTGTTAAGTTTCTTTTGTATTGTGAAGTACAATTTCTTTTAATGTTCACATTTAGATACTAAAGCTACGATCTTATTGTTTTATTGATTTAGAGTGTCACAATTTACTGGCATAATTCTCAAGTATCTCTTGATAAGAAGCCTCATCAACTTTTTTAGTTCCTTCCAGTTTTGTACTTTGTACACAGAGTAGCGCTGGGTAATGGCATAATGCGACCTAAGGTCCTACAATGGGTAGACTCATTAAACCTGAAAAGGTGAAGGAAGACCACTACGTATAGGCAGGCTTGAATGGTACTCACAGAGTCCCATTCGGAGAGGGCAGAAATGCCAATAGGGTACTCTGATACAATAGTAGTACTGTAGTCTGATTAACTGCATTGGTGACATGTCATGGAAACTTTAAGTATCATCTAGCCAAGATGAAAATCGAAGAAGATGATACTTGCAGACTGTGCCTGGAGGAGGCTGAGACGGTAGAGCACATTGTGTATGTATGTCCGACATTGGCTAGCATAAGACTTAGGACCACTGGTAGAAGCTTGTTAAATTTGGATGCCATGGGGGACCTGAGCCTTGAACATATGCTAGCAATTACTAGAGACTGCGTGATGAGAAAGAAGACCAACAGTTACCAGTCGACAGTCTGAAATCAATATAGTCAAGATTAAAGGCTGGTTGTTGTACATGAATCTATGAGGGTAAGGTTGCCGTAATTGCATTTAGGTTGTCTATAACCATAGAGGACGGAAAAAGGTCGAAAAGGGACCACGTATGGAAGTGGTCTGCTTCGACGTTACAATAAAATGGCATCACCTAAGATATTACCATTTCTTGATTTATCAATCTAAGGTAGACTTAACCAGCACATAATAAACAGAGGAAAATAATAAATGTTTTTAGATCCCCTGAAGATGATCGAAATATTGGGAAAAATTAATAAAAAATAAATAAAAAAAAGTTTAGTTCTGTGTTAATTTATAAGAATGCAATAAAAAATTGACATCAAGCCTAAATAAAAATTATTTACTAAATGATTAATTTAAATTAAAAATATAATCAATTATCTTTTTAATTAATTTTAAAAACTTTCTTTCTTTTTCTTTACATTTCAAAAATCACGTGAACAAGCAAAGTTTGTTTCTTAAGTCTTTTGTTTTATTGCATAAATCAAACGAGAAAGATATGTTGTAATAATGACTGAATATTACAAATGTGCTAATTTATTTTTTGCTTCGATTTCCTGTTTGTATTAATAATGCTTAATATAAGTACAGGCCACTATAAATTACACAATTTGTGTAGTTGAAACATGCGTAAATTATTAATTAAAATTAAATTTGAAATGAAATTTATGCATCTTAACAAATCACAATGACATTAAATGTAATAAAGCTAAAAATAATTAAACAAATAGCTTGGCGCCAAAACGGAAATTTATGTTTGTGACAAACTATCTGAAAAAAAACGAGGGTAACTTAGATGCAGCTAAAAAATACACGCTTAATATCTTAATTGACATTTGTGGTGCTGACTAAGAACAGATTATCGTTCTGTTTTTTTTAATGATACATATATATGTATATCTTCGTTAAGGCTTATATTTAATTTTTTTTGTATTATAAACTTTTAAACGATTTTAATATTTTATTTTTTCTTATAACTGATGAGTGTTGAAATTTTTTTGAAAAATTTTAATTTATTGTGTAATTTTGAGGTCAATTTTTATTTCAAAGCAAATTTTAAATTTTTATTACTTTCATGGCTAGCTAAGGCAACGTCAAATATGTAATGGTAGTGATGGCTTTAGGTAGTGGTAGACTTCGTTCTAGCCAACTGATAATAGATGGATGGAATCACTAAAATCAATAAAATTTCTCGTATTCCTCTATCTGACTTTGGATGGTTAAATAGATTATTTTCACAACTAAAACTATTTACACATGCATATATGTTTTTAAATTATACGTCGGTTTGGGTTTCTGTCAATATCCCAGCCAAAAATTATGATAACTTGGAAGCATGACTTCCTGTTTCAGGAGGGCAAGATTTTTGTTTGCGATGTCCCACTTGGTTGGTGTCTTTGCTTCACCAAATTATTTATACAAATTTGTTCGGTTACATACCTGCATCCGCGTAAGCGATAGAGGATGCAGTTTTTTATTATTGTCTTACAATTATAGCATTCTCGAATGCACTTATTGTATGTGCTTTTGAGAGCCGCTTTTGAAAGACATCAGTTTTATTTCACTGCTTACCAAAACTCCATAATTTTTTGCTGGAATGTCAATTTATTTGTACTAATTTCCATTTGTGTCAATTTTGTTTCTATATGACACTGTCTGCACAGTGTGAATGTTCTGTGAAAATATTTTTGTACATTTACTACATTCTACATTGTTTTTTAACCACAATTCCAAATTAAATATATTCTCCTGTAGATATGAAAATAAATACTTAGGGACTTTCTTTCCTGAATGCCTAGAAAAGCAAAGTCGTCAGCAAATGTCGTTGTATGAATATGGCATATTCGAGTATACAACAACAAAAACAACAAAATGGATCCCATAATACTACCTTAAGTTATTTCGGCTTTGATTGGCTATGGTTAGCTTAAACAATCTCCTTCTTTAAGTATAAACTTACGACCAGCTAAATAACTTTTCTTCCAAACGTATTTTAATGAAATTCTACGTCTCTTTGAAGATGTTAAACACAGATTGAGAATCCTTGCATAGAAAACTGTTGTTTGTTTCATTTGCCTAATATATCCCCTAAGAAAATAATTTAAATATAATTTAAAAATATTAGTCTAGCTATTCTTATTGTATTGAGGCCACGAGAACCGGTATCTCAAAGGACAACAAGTCAATATTCAAATAAGAGCAAATATCCTTTCTAAGGCGTTATATGACATCTTAGGCTATTGTATAGCAACAGAGACCGCAATGAGTGCGTTGTAGGTTATATGGTTTCCAACTGCTTCACTTGTGTTATAAAATTCACAGAAGCACTATTGTTGGCATTCGTTTTTGCCCTGTTGTGGGAACAAAATCAGGTAGGAAGTGACGTTAACCCACATTACATCCTTGCCCGAATTTTTGCAAATATTTATCTAGCGAGTATGGGATCATTAGTCTTGATGTTTACCTGGGGCCTAAAACAGTAGTAAAAGAACTTGCGCAATGCTATCAATGATATATCACAGGGAAAACGATAGATCATAAAGTGATTAGGCCCTGTCATAAAGATAAAAAGGCACCTAAGTGGTAGTTTAGGTTAATAAATGACGGCAGTTTAAACCCAGTTTAGAAAGAGATAACACTGTTTATGTGCTCTTGCAAATGTAAATATTATATTACAAAATTTACGAGGTTGACATTACATATTCATACGGTGGCAAGAACAACGCTACACAGTGGCTTAAAAACTTTTTAATTTGGAAATAATTCAGCAGCTCATTATCCAATCAAAATAAGCTATTAAAATTTCATAGAGGCAAAGCAAAGGTGGTTTTGATTAGAGCTGCGGAAGATTGGCTCCCTAGGGTGAAGGGGAGCTTATGGGTAAAGACTCAAAATTGGTTACGTTGGGCATACATTGTTTTCTTCTTTCTTTGATTTTTTTTTCTACCCTCGTATTTTTGAATAAAATTTTACACATTACAAGAAATGTCTATGAAAAAGCTGTAAGTTGTAACAAAGAAAATCGCATGTATATTTATTTTTAATTTAAAAATCTCTATGTCGCTTTACACGTTAATCTAACAAAAATCTATAAATTCTGAAATGTAGAACATGCACTTGATAAAACAGGTATTTTTAACATAATTTTAATATGACACATTAGAACAATAAAATAAGAATAGAAGTTATACTTGGGCAACGGCAAATTGAGAACACTCTACCACAAAAATATTCAAAAATATGTACAAATGTAAAAAACTATCATTTTCCTTAGAGTAATTATTATTTATTCAAATTCTTCAAATAATTAACAATTTGAATAAACAAAAATTAATTCCAACAAAATTGACTTAATTTATATGGAATTTTGAATGAAATAAAAAGATTATTGAATTTTCTTCTGACCCAAATTTCGGACTTTATGTTTTAACTCGAAATCAATTTTTGCAATAAATTAATTACACTTTTCCCTGTGAGATCAGTGTTGTTTCTTTTTATTAAGCATGAAATTTTTCGAAATTGTAAAAATTAATTGAGTGCAATATTTGAAACACAATCAAACTTCATGTTTTCATCATACAACTGTTAGTGTTGAAGTAGGGTTGACATAAGCTTGGTTGTACAAAAACTTCCTTGGCGGAAATTGTTTTGTTATTTTACCAAAAACCGTAAATTGTTTATGTAAATGTTTATAAAATAACTATTTGAAACTAAATTACTTTGTAAAGAGAAAAAAAACAATGCATAGATTTGCATATTAACTTGCTAGCTGTGCCCTGGACGTCGTAGGCGTCCTGACAATATCTAAAGTAATATGAAAGAAATACACACTAAATTTTAAGACTCTTTATCTTATAGTGCTTCAGTTATGGTTAATGAATTTACTTTATATAAAGGTGCTCATCCCTGGGTATTCACTCAAGAGCAAAAGAATTATATAAAAATTTTAAATTTATATAAAATTCTAAATATACTATAGAGTTCTGTAAATAGTGTTTAAAATTTCCCACTTTTAAAAACAAAAGCTGCTGCCAAGTTTTCAGTACCATTGAATCGGTAAAATTGCCTACTTTTCTCTATTTTCTCTTGGTAATAATATCTTTTTGCGAAAAAGAAGTATTCTATATTTGAATTGTGATATTAAGGGACCTCCTCACAAAATTTTATTAAAATTCTTCTAGTAGTTTTGACGTGATGCGAACACAGACACATGGACAAAAACTCTAAAAATGATGTTTTGTATTCCATTTCGATTACTACCTGTACCAGTAACAAAATTAAAAAAAAAAATAAAAAATTATGTACACAAATGGCACTGTTAAAGTTATATTATTTGTATAAATAAAATCACTTAAAACTTAATTACATATCTAGTAGTCATTATGAACTCCACCATGTTGGGCTGTAGTCATTTCTTTTAAAGAATACCTAAGTAGGGCCTACTTCAGAAATCATCTTATGATTTCTATGATGCTATTGTTGTTTTATAATCTTGTGACTTCCTTGTTATCATTGCCTCAAAGTCACGTAAGCTCATTCGTAAAATTTTTAATATTTGTAATCAGGTAGGCTATAGCCTACTGTTTGTTCATTTCCAGTGCCCGCAGCCGGAAATACATTACATTCTGCTAGTGTCTAAATTAAAGTTTTCCCATTTTTTCTTTAAAATTAATCTACTAATTTGTAAAAAAATATTCTTTCATCTTAAAGGGAATAACACGAACTTGAGCCTTACTTCAAAACTTGATTTGTATGTTAATAAATAATTCGAATCATGAAATTTAAATATTCAATATTATTTTTTTTATTTGCTTTAGACCGTTTTTACACCTTGCAACAAACGAGTTTTTTTTCCCATTCTTTTTTAAAGTTGCTTCGAAACCCTGTATTCTTTTACATTTGAATTTTTTCAAAATATTTATTTTTGAAAGTTTTGTTTTTTATGCTTTTCTGTGTTATTAATAAATAAACAAAAAACTGTATTGTCAACTAAACGTATTTTATTATGATTAAGCGATTAAACATTCTTAATATAATATTAACACACACACATTATAAATATTTAAAAATAAGTATTATTTATTTATTATAAAACGTTATGGGTAATTAGCATAATATTAAATAATTAGTATTATATTGTTGTAAAATTAATTTTAATTTGTTTTGGAGTTACGGACCCCTAAAGTTTCTATGTAAAGTTTTGTATATCTCACCTATTTAATGGAATGTGATAATATGAGTATCACTGGAATGGTAATTAAATGTACTATCTAACTAAATTGAAATTAATGAAAAATATTATAAAATATCAAGCAAGCACAAAACAAAGTTTTTTTAAAGGATTTTCTTGTCTATGTTCTGACAAAAAGAATGAAAATTAAAAAAAATATTTGTTTGTTCACCTAAAATGTTTCCCAAAGATAAAAAGTAACCCAATTGTTTTCGCTACAATGTCTCTCAGCGCCTTCTATCTCTGGAATCGTTATAGGTAGACTCTTGAAATTTTCACAGAAGGTGTATAACTGTGGCCGCTATAACAACAACTACTAAAATTTTTAGGGTGTTCCGAAAGAGACTCGTTTTTCACGTATATGTTTTTATTTCTTAATCAGTAAGAGGAATAAAGTTAAAATTTATATAAATAAATAGTGAGGAGATTTGCATGTATACGGTCTAAATTTTGAACCATAATAGTTAGAGTCTTTAAATTTTTACAGGAGGTGAATTACTGTGTTAAGACAGGGACATATTTTTCACTTATATTGCCTTTTTTACCGCAATAGGTAGGCTCCTATTATTTTCATATAAAGCTATAACAATAATTACTAAAATATAATGAGTATTTCGATAGTGATGCAGTTTTCGCGAATATGACTGTTTTTTTTTTTTAAACGCGAGTATATACAGAGTGTGTGAATTTATGGAAAAATACAAAAAATAAAAATAAAGGGTTTTGCGAGAGTGGCAAATATTTTCGAATAGTTGTAGCCTAATTTTTGAATCGGAACGGTTAGACACTTTACACCTACGCAAACTATGTACAAATTTGTCCGCTAGAACTAATATTAAAACCAAAAATTAAAGGGTGTTTCGATAATGACTAGATTTTACATATATAACCTTATATTGACACTTAAAATTTACACATATTATATTTAACAATATCTACAGTAACAACAAGAAACGAAAATAAATTTAATAATAATGGGGTGTTCCCTTAATGTCTCAAAGTTGCGGAATTTGCCTTTCTCTTCTTAACCTTGTAGACAAACACTTGATATTTACACAGGATATTTAGTACTATGCTCTAGTAAAAAAAAATAATTTAAAATTAAAGCATGCCTCATAAGACGTAAAAAATTATAGACTTGAATTTTTAAAGTTGAACTGAACATAGTTCGAAACCATAATTGAGTGATTCTGACTCGCATTTGGCTGATTTATTTTTATTAATTTCATTTTATTTGGACAATACTTTTAATTACCTTTCCAATCGCACGCATATTACTGCATTCTACCCTAAAATAGTCGAGATTTACCATACTTCACATACAAATTTAATGGGGTCCGTAACTGCGAAACTAAGAGTACCGCCCAATTTGTGCTTGTGACATTTTTGTTTAAAATTAAATCTATATATATATATATATATATATATTAAATTATAATTTGGAAATAATTTTTTTATACAAACCAAAAATACAACTTGTCGTTTTTTTCTGTAGTCAAAAAGTAGACAACACTTTAAAAAAATAAAATGAAAATAATCAAAAACAAAAAACAAAAAATGCCTCGTCAGGCTTTGTCATGCAACTTTTTCAACCCCGCTTGCCTCCCAACCCCTCTCACTCACAAGAAAACAGTTGCATGAAAAAGTTGCGGCGTTTATTGCAAGGTGTAAAAGTGGTTTTAATCGATAAAATCGATTTATTCCAGCATCGACAATTAATAGCAGACGAAAGTTGTTATCAAGAACTTTCCACCATAAGTGTTAACGTTCTCCTTCCGGGATTTTCATCTGTGAATAATTAATTGCAAATAATCAATTGCAAATAATCAATTGTAAATAGTCAACAGTTTAAGATCGAGATCCAACACATCGTCGATGATTAACTCAGTTAATTCTTCCATGAAAAGAACAATGGTCTGCCATCAGAGCCGCAGGCAGTATTTTTGCGGTTAATTAATTCCATATTAAATCGGGAAATATGTGATTTACAATGAAATCAAAATACCACTCCTCCTTAAAAATTACGTGCTTAATTTTTAAATAAAATAGAGCATTCTTATTGAGACACCCTTTATAGGACCTTCTAGTTGTTAAGGAAATGAAAGAAGAAAAAAATAATAAATATAAAAATAAATTTTAAATTTTAAAAATAATTATTTTATTCTGTATTTTTTAAGTACTACTTTAAGATTTTGCAGTTGGTTTTAATTTATTTATTGCCAATGCAGTTCAAGATATTTTTTTCTCTTGGGATTTTCCAAATTAAGAAATACATATGTCATTCTACCTTCTCACAAATAACACATTCAAATAAATGAGTTATTTCCGACAACAAAAGTTTCCCAATAGCTGAAGTTAGGATTCTATCGGAGAGATAAGCAGATTTTCGTTATTGCCTTTGGAGTACATGATAGTTAAAGGTAAATTTTAGATTCCTTAAAATAATGAAAAACTACTTATCAATCCAAAAAAACCTAACTTTAGCTATTGGGAAGTTATAATAATGGGCCTTAAGCAGTGTTTCCGTTTTGCCACAGAAATATAGACAAATAATTAAAAAATTATAAATAAAAATTAAATAGTAGGTTAGGTTAGGTTAAGTGTTTCGGGTTATAACGAAACGATCTCGTAGCATTCGACAGCACAATTTATTTAGTCTTTTAAATATTCGCATTTAATCAAATTCATACAGCCGAAAGAGAGCGTTAGTGCTAACGAACTGTAAAAAAATGTTCAGGCACAAGCAAAGTATGTATATAAAGCACACGGTGTAAAATAGTACGGCGTAAGCGCTTTGCAATTAAAAAATCTAATTTTGACCGAGCATTAGGTAGTGAAGTTGGCTGCATACAAACTATTATTGTTTTATCAGTGGAAATGTAATAATGTTTTGGTTACTTTTTCTGTCTCTCTAATTTGCATTTTTTTTTTGGGTTTTATTAAACAATGCACAGTGGGGCAGAATCAAAATATTTTTGAAATAAGCCAGCCACTTATAAAGGGATAGGCTGATCGATCCATAATTTGGCGTGATCGTAGCAGAGCAGTATATCAGTATAAAATTCTTTTAGATATTGGCATTTCTTCAATTTATGTTTGATTTTTTTAAATTAAACATAGTCTTAATGGTCTAGTTAATACCTATAGTGTAATCTGTAAATTGTGGTCTAGAATGAGCGAGTTATAAGTGAATTTAAAATAAAAAGATTTGATTTTTCGATACCCTGATCCAGTTTATAAAAGTATTTTAAACAATTTTCATTCTACCCCAGTATGCAATGTAAATCAACATTACTGCTCATTAAAAAATACTTCACTCTTATTTAGGTTTGTCACTGCAGCTTTTTAGCAAGGTGGTAGACAACGTTGCGCGCTGATTAGGGTTTGACTGTTATAGAATAATCAAAAAATTATAGTAAAATTTAAAATTAAAAAAAGTCCCTCATATTGCTAAACTATAATTAGACATTTATCGGCACAAAAGCAATTAAAACGTAAACGTGTTTACATTTTTTATTTCAAAATCCTGAATCGTTTACCGTTTACCGGTCACTACCAGAAAAAAACATGTACAAAAGACCCTTAACCAAATGAAATAAAAGCAACACTACACTACACAAATGACACACTAAATTTTTACATTTTATTCCATAATTCTGTGTAACATTTAATTTAGGTGTCCAACCTTTATGACCTAAAAGTATTTTTTTAATGAAAACTTTAGATTGTGTTTATTAAAATTTTAATAAAATATTTTTCAAATTCTTTCATGAAGGGTCGTTGAAATTTGAAAAATTAAAATTCTTATTTATTTCTGGTTTAATAATTTCAACGTGCAAACAATTAAAATAAATTTTATGTCGACATTTTATTAAAGCATATTTATTGAATAAGTTATTAGGAATTAATAGCAGCTTTATAGAGTGATTTTTTAGAGTTGGTATTTTAAATTAAATAAAGATTTCGAATATTTTTTAAACTATTATTATATACTGGCTGTGCCACGTAGTAGTCTCGCTTCACCTTTTCAATATTAATGAGTCCACCCATTGTAGGACCTTAGCTCGCATTATGCCATTACCCAGCACTACTTTGAGTTTTGGTTCACAGAAACTTACAGTAGATCCCCCTTTTGATAGTTGGTATGCTGATTCATTCCCAGCTGTGCTTATGTGGCCCTTAACCCACATCAATGTTATCTCATTAACCGAGGCACAGCTGTTAAGTCTTAGAAAACATTCCAGCACTATGATGTGACTGCTTTCGAAAAGGATTTACCTAAGCCCATAGCGTCAGGTGCGTCCAACTCATCTGTATTCACCTCCATAGGCCCAGGAGTATCTCTTCACAGATTGACCCGTCCACCCCATTCGAGGTTTCTTTGTCATTCTTATTCAATAACCCCCATTGGCTAGTGACAACCGGAACTCCTAAAGGATTAACCTCTCCAGCTCTAACGAGGCTTCCTTATCCAATATCTCGGTTCAACGCCATAGGAGAGCCCTTAGAGATTAATCTCTTCACCCCATCCTATCCATCCCTTCTGAATTCTTCCTTAAGCCAGTTAAGACCGGAGTTTCCTGAGGGATTAACCTTTCGCCACTTGCGAGGCTTCCTGGCTTATCCCTTTCGGAGATATGGAGATAATAAAGTCCACCCACACAGAGCTCCTTATACAGAGTTCGCATACTAAAGGTCAAGCACCCTCTTGACCACACATCCCTACGTATGCTGCTCCACCGTGGATTAGGGGAGCAGTTAGCGACTAGTCCTCTTTAACCATTCAGGTTCTCGGCACAGCATCTTTTAAAGCTCGAATAATGTAAAAGGGTATTCAAATGCTTATGCAATTGAAGTGACCAGACCTATAAAAAGTAGCATTTTAAAGAATCTAAAATTATTTTCTTAATATGTGTGCGTGAATTTAATCAAACTGATTACCAATAACTAAATGAATTAATAAACCAACTAATCTATATTTGTGCCGGGACTTTTCAACTAATGCCCAAACCAAAAAACACCGATTAATCTCATGATCTCAAAAAATTTAAATAATAAAATCCTAAATCCCACGATTTACAAAAGACAATTGCGTTTGGCATCCCTAGTCCCAAAGCAAGTATTTAATCAAATCAGTCTTGTTATGAAGATTATACCTTGTATTGTCTTTTTTCAGGTAAAAGCTGTAAAAAAGCTTTTTTTAATAAATGCTTTTGTTGAATTTACAGTCTACTAAAAAAGCTTCATCAAAACTAATCGTTATTTTAAATGCTCAATTCAGCTACAGGTAATTGTGAATTGCAAAATTTATAAATCAAAAACCACACGTAAAGCTTATACATATGTAGCACCGTTTTTTTTTTTCGTTTTAAAAATAAATGAAAGTTTATGAGGTCGGTGGTTGTTCCTTCTTTTCATAGATCTTCTAAATGATATATCAATACGAAACAAATTTTTCCACAGACTTAGTGATTGACTGGCCAGAAAATAATAATATTTATTATAGGCGCTCATTCACATACGATACATACATACATAATTTTTTTGATATTTTTTTTAATGATAAGAAACACAAAAAATGTCTGTAGTATACGCTTGTAGAGTTCAACATAAGGAACCACTTGTTTTAATCAAACAAAAAAAAAAACCTTTAAGACTAAATCGTCATTAATCAGTTTCAATACATTTTATTAGGTATTTAACTTTGCTTCCGTCATATTTCAATAGCTTTTATTTCGATTAACCTCCGCCGGTGTCTGTAAAACAATCATGAATTCTAAATTTGAGCCACATCCAAAAATATTTTAAAGTACTTCTCTTCAAACCATTTAAGTGAAGATCGAGTGTCTCGAAAGACTGGGCTAGTCTATCAGTCTAAGCGATGCCGGTTCGATTCTACCAAAGGCTCGGCAAACAAGCAAGAAGCTTCGCAGATAGTGTTGCCTTTAAAAAAATATTTTTACAATACAAGCTTGTCACTACATAATTCTTGCAAAAAAAAAACCGACTACAAAACAAATATATGTGCATCTTCTGAACTAAAAATTTAAAAGAGAATAATCTGTAAGAACTAGTACCCCAATCAAATACTTTTATACTTGTTACTCTAACGGACATAGTAATATACGTTCTGAACATTCAAATGTCTATCCATAACGGTTCAGCTGATAAAGCCATATACGACAAATTACGTCAGATATGAGGACACCCTTTATTTTTTTACACTTATTATTACTGACACAGTAACGGTTCCAAGGATATGGCCATATAGGTTAAACAATATCACCTAGGGGACACCCTTTAATGTACAATTTTAAATTAAACACTTATTTAAAAGGAGAGATTCTTTTGAAATTTCAAATGTCTATCTAAAACGGTTCAAAAGTTTGGCTATATGCATCAATTTACATCAACTATTGGGAGACCCTTTATAATTTTAAATATTTATAAATGTTATTATACGGGACATAGTAGTGGAGATTCTGTCTAATTTTCAGGTTTTTTTCTATAACGGTTCAAAAGATAGGGCTAGGCTAGGTAAAATTATATCAATTATGGGGACACCCTTTAGTTTCCAAATTTAAATTATATACTTGATGTTACAAAGGACTTAGATATACAGGTTCTTTATAAATTTCAACCGTCTCTCTGTTACGGTTCAAAAGTTTTGCAATATACATCAAATTACATCAACTATTGGGACACCCTTTAACTTCTAATTATAAATATTTAATTCCTGATTATAAATATTGGACATTTTGACAAATTTTCCAGTGATTGTCGTCTATGGTTCAAATGGTTCATATATTTAAATTGACGTCACATATGGGGACACCCTTTAGTTTTTAAGTTTATTTTTTAATTAATTTCTGTTATTGGCAGCTATAGTGATATGCAGTTTTTTTTTTAATTTGAAAAGGGTGCCCTTTACGGTTCATAATACACCTAAAAAACACGTATTTGTATGTTGTATGTTGACACCCTTTAATTTTCAAAATTCTGAACTTCTTTTAAAATGGGACCAATCTGTAAGCATTTTCTTTCTAATAAAGCAAAAAATTTTAAAATCGGGTCAGATATGACTGAGTTCTCTGGGCACAAACATAAAAAAGCAACATTCAGACGAATTGATAACCTCCTTCTTTTTTTTGAAGTCGGTTAAAAAGTAAGCAGAACCACGACCATAAAAAGTAAGTTTCAAATTATTCAAACGATTCTATTGAATCTTTAGCCAACATTTATTTATTCTGTCAGTAAAAGATAATAACAAGAAAGGTGGGCAAAGGCATGCCCACACGATATAAGTGTGTTTGAAAATACTTATCTTCAACCTACTCCAAAAAATAAATTGCTTGATATTAGGATCGCCTAAATTCATAAAAATTCATAAAAGTGTAAATAAAGAGAGTTTGGCACATAGGGCATTTTCATACATTTTGATAACTGTGTAAGGCTGTGTTTAAATAAGACAGATACTTCGAGTTGTTGAACACTATATCCAACAGAGCTTAGTGGGCCAGAATCAAAATAATTTGGAAATAACTCAGCCATTTGTAAATTGTATTTAGTCAACGAAAATCAAATATTAAAAAATGTACAACATTAAGGTAATGGAAAAGGAAAATTCCTAAAATAAAGATAAAGAATCCCAAAATTGGAATTTTTAGTTTTTGCCCATAAAGTCCACATACGGACTAGGGCTCATGAAATACCTTTGGCAACAATTCGGTGTAGATATTGATTTATTACAGCAGTCTTCATTTCCGATTCCAAATTTGGGATTTTTGAACAAATAGTTTAAAATCCAAATTTCGATGTAAAATAGGCCAAATTGAAGGAACTCCATTTTCTACAAGGATGATCAATTTTCCACGAAATTTGGTTTAAACGTATACTCATATAGCTAGCTGACACAAAAATATAAAATTTTTTATATATTCCATAAGAAAATTTTTTTCTACCAATAAAAAATGTTGATGGTCCTTTTTAACCGACTTCAAAAAAAGAAGGAGGTTATCAATTTGTCTGAATGTTGCTTTTTTTTTTTTTATGTTTGTGCCCGCAGAACTCAGTCATTTCTGAACCGATTTTAAAAATTTTGCACTATTGGAAAGGTTATGGCTACAGATTGGTCCCATTTTAAAAGAAGTTTAAAATTTTAAAAATTAAAGGGTGTCCCCATACAACATACATGTTTTTTACGTGTATTATGAACATTATAGGTCACCAATTTAAAATTAAAAAAAAGTGCGTAACACAGTAGCTCCCAACAACAAAAAGTAATTAAAAAATAAAATTAAAGGGTGACCCCATAGGTGACATAATTTCACCTTTATTCTCCTATCTTTTGAACCGTTATAGACAAACAGTTGAAAGTTGCACAGAATGTTCGTTACTATGTCTGTTATAACAAGTTTAAATATTTAAAATTAGAAATTAAAGGGTGTCCCATTAGTTGGTTTATTTTGATATATATATGGCCAAACTTTTGAACCTTTATAGACACACAGTTGAAATTTACAAAATACTTGTATTGCTAAGTCCGCTAAAATAACAAGTGTAAAATATGAATTTGGAAATTAAAGGGTGTCCCAATAGTTAATGTAAAAGTAATATATATGGCCAAACTTTTCAACTGTTAAAGATAGACAGTTGAAATTTACAAAGAACCTATATTGCTTAGTCCGCTATTAAAACAAGTATAAAACTTGGATCTATAAATTAAAGGGTGTCCCCATTATTGATGTTATTTGACCATTATGTCCTCATCTTTGGAACCGTTATAGACAAACACTTGAAAAATAGACAAAATGTTCACTACTATGTCTCGAATAACAACAAGTATAAATATTCAAAATTGGAAATTATAGGGTGTCCCAATAGTTGATGTAATTTGATGTATATGGACACAAAGTTAAAATTTAAAAAGAATCTGTATTACAAAGTGTTCTTTAAAAAGTATTAAATTAAAATTTGAATTTAAAGGGTGTCCCAATGGGTGACGTCATTTGATATATATGACCCTATCTTTTAAACAGTTATTGATAAACACTTAACAATTAGACAGAATGTCCATTACTATATTTGTTATAATAAGTATAATTATTTAAAATTATAAATTACAGGGTGTCGCAATAGTTTATGTAATTTGATGTATATGACCAAACTTTTAAACCGTTACAGACAGAAGGTTGAAATTTACAACGAACCTGTATTGCTACGACCGCTATAACTAGTATAAAATTGAATTCGGAAATTACAGGGTGTCGCAATAGTTACCGTCTTAAAGAAACATGCTTTTAAGTTTGTCTGTTTTGAAGTCGGTTTTTTTTTGCAAGAATTATTAGCCTAAAATATGTACACACAAATGCAATAGTATTGGATTTTTTTAATTGAAAATCGTCTAGTTTTTAACTAAGAAAATATATAACTTTCAATTTTTTTTTTTAATATTTTAAATAACTAACTCGCTAACTAAAAGAAAAAATAAAAAAAAATTTCTAAAAATTGTAGCCAATATTTTGAAAAAAACTGGACCAGGGTAACGAAAAATCAAAAATTTTAAAATGCTTATAACTCGATAATTTTAAAACATAATTTGCAGAATAATTTAAAAATAAAAATTAATAATTGAGGTACCCAACTTTGAGACCACATAGCGCCACCCCTCGAAAGTTTGTGATACCCAGCTTTAAAACTTAAGCTCAGATACTCCTCTGCTTGGCCTAGCCTTTTACAAATGGCTGAATTATTTACATAATATTTTTTTAATTTTGCCCCACTGTTTAACGTCCTTTTAAACGGGCACATCGTTGCCACAAACGTTGCGCTATTTCGTGAACTGCAGCACGTAGGCAATTAGAACGTTTACAAGAGGTGTATTACTTTGTCCGCTATAACAGCAAATAAGGTAGTTAAAAATTAAAGGGTGCTCCAAAAAAATCCTATTATATGTCTATATGGCTTATTCTTTGCAAGCACTTGCAATTTACATAGAATGTGTACTATGCCCGTTAAAGATAAAAGTAGTAAAAACGTAAAATTAATATTTAAAGGGTGACCCACATAAGAGGCGACTATGAAGTATATATGGGCTTATTTTTTAAGACATAACAGTCAGACTCCTGAAACTTAGCCAGAGTTTGTACTATTTGTCTGCTATGGTAACAGGTATAAAAAAAATTAAAAGAGCCTATAAAAAAGGAGGTAAAAATACATGTTTTTGAACAGTTATAAACAAGCACGTAAAATTTGCACAAAGCGTGTATTAGTAACAAAAATATAAAATTACAACTTATGAACTAACCATAAAAAACGTGATTTTTACGTATATTTTTTGGTTCTTTTTCTAATTTATTAGTCCCTTTTAAATTTTTTTTAGATTCGATGCTCTTAAGCCTTTTCGACATTATATGTATTTTCATTTTATGTATGCATTTTAACAGTTACTGATTTAACAGTTATAAATACAGTGAACGCTCTATATACGCAACTCAATTGAACCAATTTTAACAAAAAAGTTTCTTTTTGGGAAAAGCTGCTGATAGGGAAAAAGGAGTATAAAAATACTTACCGCATGGAAAATATTTTTACTTATTTCTTTTACTATCTAATTTGTGTAGAATAAATAAATTCAGTTTTATTTTGCAAAAGAAAACATTTTATTATTATCATATAATCGTATTCTTTAAAAAAAAAATTAAACAATCAAATTCTATTACATCTTTCCAACATTTGCTGTACTATTCTTTGTAACAAAAGAACCTCATTATTGGGTAAGTAATTTTTTTTGCCCATTATTTATTTTACCAAATTAAAAGAATTTATAACATCATTGATGTTTTTATTGGAGACCACCGAACATTAGTTTATTAATTAACAAGAGAATTCAAGTAAATATTTTATTTAACAGCAATTCACCTCAATAGTGAGAGCTCAAAACACACAAAAGATTTTTTTACAATTTGAGGTTATGTTGTTGTGAACAGCTGATTTTACTTATGAATTGGCCTTAAATTTAACTCAAATATTTAGCTTAAAAAATAAATTGCCTATACAGAACAGTTGAACTAAAAAAAGTTGCTTGTGTAGAGGTTGTTTATATAGAATGTTGCTTATAGAGAAGTGGCTTGTATAGAGCGTTCACTGTACATACATATAATTGCTGTTTTTCTTAAAACACGGACACTTTAGATCTCGATAGTTATTATAAACGTTCGATTTGTTTCGTCTCATGTAAACGGGTGATGTTAGAAGAAATTATCTAAGATTTTTCGCGATGTATATTATTTATGACACTTAGAGGGTTCATTCGACATTTTGATTTTAATTTGAATTTTTTGCAAATTTTTTTGTTATGCTTTGAGTACGAAAAAAAGTGTTGTTAACTACCTAAAAACAAATAGAAAACTTTGGTCACTTGATGCACGTTTTTTCTGATACTTTAAATGGTGCAGAAACCTTCTTCAATTTCAATCACGTGCATGCTCTTTCCGATGGCGTACATTTATTTGGGTTTATTGAAAAAAAAAAAACTATTAAAGAACTCTTTATGGAATAAATCTCGAATACAGAAAAAACGTCGGAACCAACATTGTGTACCCAATATCAACATGGTATTGACCTATTTTGTATATAAAAGCCATTAAACTCTTATCGAAATATAAGATTTTGCACAAAAATTTATTTTCGAACTTAATCTTTCAATTATGCGCCACCTTGAAATAATTTAATTAAAAGTGAAGTGTGTCAGCTATATTTTAAGACTTTGCAGGGAAATGCCTTTTTTATTCCCCAAGAAAAGTGATAATACGAAACTTAAAATCATTTTTCCAACAAATACTGGTTATGTGTTTTATTTACTTGTGATTAAAATAAATTTTATATTTGATATAAAAAGTTTACGGCTACGTATATATGTAAACATGTTTATATGTATGTGTGTTAAATATATATAATAATGTTTATACAACATTTATTTATTAAACACTTTAATTATAAGATGCTTGCTTTTTTGTGTAATATTCTTCGTATTTTAACTTTTCAACAAATAAAATAATAATCGATCAGTTATTGAACTGACTTTGCCAAAGACAGTCAGTCGGTGTAAGAAGTAGTGTTTGAATAATAAAAAAAAATAGATAATTATAACAAGTTCATTTTACAAAAAGTCCGAAAATATATAACGTATTTGAAAAAAAAAGTTAAAATAATCAATAAATTGTTATCAAATACGGGAACTAATTGAAATTTAAAAAAAAAATTATATTATAGTTTTAAAAGATGCCTAAAAATAGGCGCTTTGATAAGGAAGGTAAATATTTGTGTAGTTGTTGTGAACAAATAAAACGATAATAATAAAACTTGTAAATAAAATGCACTTAACAATTCATTATGGTTAGTAACACTATGCTACACAGGGACAGAAATTTTTTACATTTCAAATTTTTTTTTGGATTTAAGCTCTGTACAGACGGTTGTCAGATCTTACAATATTGTCAGAAAAATATACAGAAAACGTCTAGGAATCGTTTGAACTTACAATATTTGTCTGGCTATATTGTGGGAAAAAGCATTGTCAGACTCCAAACTAACAATAAAAATGCCGGATATGTGACAATCGTGTGTCAGCACAATGTTAGGTCTGACAGTATTGTAAGATCTGACAGCCGTCTGTACAGAGCTTTACAAATTTCA
Organism: Phasia obesa; assembly: GCA_949628195.1. NCBI lineage: Eukaryota > Metazoa > Arthropoda > Insecta > Diptera > Tachinidae > Phasia > Phasia obesa. The sequence continues at coordinate 113,488,490 of OX451219.1, read as the reverse complement.
CATTAACTACATTTGTTAGAATATTAATTAATTAGAAGTATAATTAAAATAATAAATTCTTTAAAAATTATTCGTTGTAGGGGTAAGCTTTTAACTTTACCCGATCATCGATATCGGCCTTATAATATACAAAAAATATTTACGGTGCACAGTGGCTTAAAAACCTTTTTTTAGAAATAATTCGGTAGCTCATTAACTACTACAGAAATGTTAATTAAATTTCACAGAGAGTGCACAACCGGGGACGGTCGCCTCCTAGGTTAAAGGGGAATTTGTGGGTACACCCCGAAAATTGGGTACCTCAATTTTTTAATATCATCAAAAATTTATTAATAATTCAATCATTAAGATTTGTTAAGTTTAGTTAGTCCTTGAAAATATCAAAATGTCTGGATTATTTCTATTAGCTTGGGAGAAAACTAAATTAAAAAAAAATGTATCTTTGGCCGACCTAAACTTAGTATTAATTACGTGGTGGAATAAATTATGATTGACTTGTTATTTTCGATATCGGCTCAATTTTTAATAAAATTTAGAACAAAGTAGTATCACGTTTTCTCCTGATAGCTTATTTCGTTAAAAAGTTGTATGGTTTATTATAAAATTCCTCCGAGTGCAAAGAACCGGTTAAAAAATGCAACCGATTTTAAAAATCTCATCACTTTGCTACAAAATGTTATATTTTGATAAGAGTTTAATGGCTTTTATATAAAAAAATAGGTCAATACCATGATGATATTTGGTACATAACTTTGGTGCCGACGTATTTTCTGTACTCGTGAATTATTCCATAAAGAGTTCTGTAATAGTTTTTTTTGCAAGAGCTTGAAATTGATTGATTTAAAGGAGGATTCTTCACCATTAAAAGTACCACAAATAACGTGCATCAATTGTCTAAAATTTCGTATTTGTTTTTAGGTAGTTAACAACACTTGTTTTCGTACCCAGGGCCACCAAAAAAAATTTTCCAAAAAAATACAAATTAAAAGAGTGAATGGGTTATTTGTGTCACAAAGGAAGGCTAGCCAATTTTGTAAAAAAAACCCAATTTTTTTTTGCAACATAGGAGTATATTTCCCGTTTTGGAAATTCTGATGTTAAATTAAAAATAATTACAATTGCCTTTAAGCAAATGGAAAAAAATCAGCATTTTTTTAACACATGAATAGGGACCCATTATGAAAGTGGTCTGCTTAGATAATCCCCCTACACTAACACATAAAAAAATAAAACGGAAAAATATGTTCCATAAAATGGGTTTTTTATAAAAGTTGCTTCCCTCCCTTTGATAACCATGGGACTGACAAATCTATTTTGAAGTATACAGCCAAGGGAATAAGCTTTATAGATATTTTTACTAATTTTCCAATTGTGCCATTCAGACTTAGGAATTTGTTTGTTACAAAATTGTATGCCCGAGTTACATCACTTTGGGGGCTTATCCTTCACCCTAGGCAGTAGTCTGCAACTTCACTCGCAAATCTTTACCTCTGCTTTGCACCTGTTAAATTTAATTAAATTTCATTAAGATCTGCAGAAGTTTATGAGCTATCGAGTTATTTTGAAAATAAAGAGTTTTTAAACCCCTGCACTATGGGACAGAATCAAAATATTTAGGAAATAACTCAGCCATTTGTAAAGGGCTAAGCCGATTAATCCAAAAACTTTATATGAGCATAACAGAGGACCATCCGAGCATAAGTTTTAAAGCTAGGTACATACACTTCCTAAAGTTTCTCACAGTTGGGTACCTTGCACCTGCAAATTCTTTTACATCTTGCCAATTTTTCAAATGTAAATATATTAAATATGCAACAAAATTTTTATTAGCTAAACGATTCAAATGAAATTTGCTATGGATATATAAGTAGTCAACGAAAATCGCCAAAAAATCTACAACATTAAGATAAGGAAAATCCCACAATTCCCAAAATAATGTCCAAAAAACCCAAAACCGGAATTTTTATTCATTTGCCCATAAAGTCCCCATATGGATTAGGGATTATGAAATAGTTTCTCCAATAATTCGGAGTAGATATAGATTTATTACAGCAGTCTTATTTTCCGATCCTAGCTTTGGGATTTTAGAACAAATAGTTAAAATGTTGTTGGTATTTCTCATTAAAAAATATTATATGACAATAGTACTTTGAAACCTATGTTTTCTCATCGTGCTATTGAATTCAGTGATGCCACGGTTTCTGCGTTTTTTGTTTGAAAAAGTTGGCATGATTGATTTTATTATATGTTTTCTGTTGTTTATGAAATTTCTGTGTAGTCGTATGACGTTTATTGAAATACACAATGGGTGACATATGAGAGGTCGTTCACAGTAGTGCTATTTGACCCTAAATAGAACTTTAGAATTTAGGAATTTAGCAGACATAGTGAATTGGCTAATAGTTAGCTTACACAAAAATATAAAATTTTTATATATTCATTAAGAATTTTTTTTCTAGAAGAAAAAAAACGTTGATGGCCCGTTTTAGGATAAAATACCAAAAATGAAATAATTTTGGATTTTTTAAATTGAAAATCGTCTAGTTTTCAACTCAGAAAAGATATCTGCCTTTATGCAAAAAAATAAAATCTACTTCAAGTCTACTTAATTTCAAATTTTATATGAAATATTTTTTTCTTAAAGTACACTTCAAGTAGATTTTATTTATTTTGCATAAAGGCATTACTATTCAAATTTTTCCAAAATATTTTAAATTTTGTTCGTTAACTTCGTTAAAAATTAAAAAAAAATTGCTATAATTTTTACCCAATATATATTGAAAAAACTAGACCAGGGTAACGAAAACTCAAAAATTTTAATTTTAACATGCTTATAACCAGATCACTTTAAAACATAATTTGTAGATTAAAGCACCATTAAAGAACCGAAAATTTAAGAAATGGCAAGTTGTAAAAGAATTTGCAGGTGCGAGGTACCTAACACTGATACCATATAGCGCCACAACTCAGATACTCCTCCGCTATGCTCATGTTAAATTTCAAATCAATCGGCCTAGCTCTTTACAAATGGCTGAGTTGTGTCCAAAATATTTTGATTCTGTCCCACTGTGCACTGCAAACTAACGGCATGATTCCCGTTAGATGAACTAGTTCGCCCAATTGAAAATACACAGTTTTTTCGGCATCATTCGCCTCCGAAGAGAGTAATATTATTCGGATGGCGCAATCTCAAATACTCATCCAGTCCCTTAAAATTCTTCTAATCATTTGACACGTAAATTTTTCTTAGCATCATGCAGTTAATGAGCTTAACAAATACGTTGTAAATTTTTAAATAAGTAAATTAATTTATTTAATAACAATTAATTTATTATATTATCGCGCTGTTTTGTAACTGTGTGCTGTTTTTACAGTACTTTTTTTTACTTAAGCACGTTAACACTTATTTACTGTAATTGTGTTAGAAGTCAATTTATATCAATCAATTGGTTGTATGTGTAATTGTTGATTAAGTTGTTAAAAGTATTAAAAACCCTTTGGTATAAGTGTTTAAGTGAAAAAGTAGAAATTTCCGGAAATTCTGGATTTCTGTTATTTTGCGGTTTAGAAAATTTATATATACACAGTTTTACAATAACTTTATAAAGAAAATAATACGTAGAAATCATGAACAGTATTTAAAAAAGTTTTTTTTTTGTAAAAATGTAGAAAATACGTGATTTTACGAAGAAGATTCTGTTCTTTAAGTTTTGTGTAAGCAACTTAAAAAACAACAAGAATAACTCTTCCATTTCTGGACTTTTTTTTTGCTGATTTTTAATAGAAAATAAATCGATCGGTTAGGAACTATGTATATTGAACACACAAATTTATGTACTAAAAATTTAAAAATATATATGGTAAAGGTGCTATATAATGTCTCAAAACGAAATTGTGTAGTTTATGTGCGGAGTGGAATGCTTATACACTAAACAGTTGCATGAGCAAGCTAATCTAATAGGTGTGTTTAGAAGCGCAAGTGAGCAAGTGGTCATAATCAAACGAGCCTATTGAACACATGCCTACTCATACCATACTATTAGAGAACAAACCTCTGTTCGTAGCATAAAAGCAATGAGCTGATCGAATAAAACGACATTTCTATAATAGTAAGCGCCATGTTTACTCATCTCTTGTTATTATTTTGTTTAGGTGTTGTGTAGAAATTTTGAATATGGTTTAGTGGGTTTGTAGGATTTTTTGTTTGTTGTACATCTTAAGAAATGAAGACCTTCAAATGAACGTAAGTAATGTTGTTAAAATTTTTTAAGTTTTTTGTTTGTACACTCTAACTGTGTTCAAGGCATAAAACTGCTTCAACTCGCCCAAGTTCATTGTTATTATGTTCCACATTTACTCATACTTATTCAAACTTTCTTAACGATGAGCTTACACATCGCACTTACACATAGCCCATTAGTCTGCGGTGTTTATTATTGTCCACCCATCTTTACTTGTGCTCAATGAACAGACATGAATTTAATAAAATATTATAATGAGCATTTAATGAGCTTCGTTTCTTATGCTCATGCACTGCTGCAGTATATACTAAAAATTTACTATAAATATCCAAAATATATACGTATACTTTATAACGTCCCTATTGTACCCATCGTTACTTGTGGGCAATGAAGAGACATGAATTCAATAAAATATTATAATGAGCGTCTTATGAGCTTCGTTTTGTGGTGCTCATGCACTGCTTTAGTACATACTAAAAACTGACTATAAAGATCCAAAATATATATACTTTATAATTGTATATATATTGTAGTGAATCAAATATGTCTAGAATTTGTTAAAAAATATTTTGAAATTATACTTACAATTTTTCTATGAAATATAAAAATATTTTTTGTTTTTTTTTACCTAACTGTGTATCATTTTGTGGTTTTTATTATAATTAAATCATAGAAGTGTAAAAAAAACTTTGTGTGAATTTATTAATTTTTTTTTTTCTTATCGCTTAACAAATTAATTGAATATTTTTTTTATAATAAAAATGGTCTTTCAACTGATGATTATGCACTTCTCATCACAGACACATTAAATAAAACTGTTACAACGCATTTAATTAAGTTACGGAAGATTTGGATCAACCAAAAAATGCTTTTTACATATTCGAGCCTTTGATTTTGAAAGTGGTATAAGTCAAAAATTTTAAAAATTTACTTTATTAGTTATTTCATATCAAATTCTAATAAAAATAATAAAATAATTCTCAGTATGCCATGAAAATTAGGTTGATAAATTGAGTTTATTTTTTGGTTAGTAAACAAAATACAGTTACTGTATATTTTAATAGTGGTATAAGTTAGTCTGTTTTCAAAGTTTGCCAAAATAATTATTATAATTTAGTAATTTTGTCATGTCATCAGATAGCGGTTTAGGTATGATCAGATAATCCCAGTAATGTAAAAATGAACTATTTATAGTTAATTGTAGATATTATACGGCATCAATATCCACAATGAAAATGCTAAAATGTATACAAGGGATAAAGCAATCGCCTCAAGAGGATCACAGGAAATTGCGTCCTGCATCTTAAAGCAAATTACCACTTAAAAGCATGTCATAGCTTTCAGTGATGCCTGCTCAGGACAAAATCATAACACTAACATAGCGTTAATATGGTTGAAAATTGTTCAGTCATCTGATAAAATTGTTGAAACAGTTGATCATTAATTTATGGTAGCCGGTCATTCTTTTTTGCCATATGATCGCGATTTTGGTTCAGTAGAAACTAAAATTTAAATATCGAATTATTTATATATCCCTGAGAATTGAGAAAGAGAAACCCATTTTTGATAAAACAAATGGCTCAAAAAGATTTTAATTCGACGAACACCAATGGAAAAGCTGTGTCTTGGCTAAAAATACAATGGATCAGATTTCTAAACAATGCTCCATATAAGATATTTTCATAAACTTTTTTGGATGAAAATTCCGAATTCAGAGTTTTAGAGACCTTTCATCTAAGAGAGGAAAACCAAGAATATACGAAAATATTGATTTGATTCAATTATACACAACCATTGGACCAATAACCGAAGAAAAACTTAACGTAAATATATAATGGATTTATTACCCCATATCCCACCAATTTTTCAAAAATACTTTATTTCCCCAAATACTTAAACATAATTAGTTACAATGTAATGACTTTGAATAAAATGTTAACTTCTAATAAAAAATTTTCCTTGATGGTTTAAGTCATGCAGTTAATTTTGAAACCACATTGCCTTTTAAAAATGCTTATAAATTTCACAATCATAATAAATACTTATTTGTTCGCACTATTTAATTGTCAAAATATTTTATTCCATATGCCAAAAAATATTTTTTAATCCTTTAAAATGCAATCCTCTTAATAACCCGAAACAAGATATGATATATGACTTATACCACTTTAATAATCAAGGGCTCATTTATTTTAATATCTGATGCAATTGTGAATAATATTACAGTTTTTTTACAGAGGAAATGCTACAAACATTACATTTAAGAAAAACATTTTATAAAAGAAAAATATTGGTTCATGATAAAATTATACAAATGTCCAAAAATAGCGGTTCGGTTAGAAGTTTACGCTTGACTATAATAAGTCAGTGTGTAGTAGTATCATAAACTATGGTGAATAAGCGTTAAGCTATATAATCTGAAATTTTCGAAACACATTTAATTGGTCGATTTATGAATCGTTCTTGGAGCCTACTGCGAATTTCCTTTTATCGTCTAAATAATCTAAAAACGCTTCCCCGAAGTAATAAGTGGTTCCAGCCGAAGACCATAAGTAGCAATATAAGGTAAATACGAAGCTTTCAGTCCGGTTCAAGAACTATATTTGATCAAATATTCTCAACACCTCTATAGCATTATAAATTCGACTTTAATACTTTAAAACAATTTTGTAGTAGGAAGTTATTGGAGCTGGGGTTACATCCAGCTGCGCCAAACTTCATTCGTTAGCAATCATTACCATCTACTTTCCACTTAAGTGATTTCTAAATAACAAATGATAGCTGTTCCGTGGCATCCATAAGCAGCAAGTGGCTGCCTATGTGCCCAAGTCTTATACCATCTAGTGTAGGAATTTACACACAACGTTTTACTAAGCCTTATACCAATTAGTTTTCACACAACGTATGCCTTTGTTTCAGTTTCTTACAAGCACAGCTTATAAACGTCTCCCTCTCTAAGTTAAATCGGGATACAGTTAAAATAACAGTTAAAATAACTGTATCCCGTTACTAAGGAAGCTATTCATCTTAAAACTTACGGATTGAGTTTTTTTTACATTCCTAACTAAGGGCTTCTTTAGGATATTTCGACCCTTCCTAAAAGTTGTTGCCTCGTGCTACCTTTTCGATTATATAGAGTCAAATCATTGCTAAGCCTTAGTAACTAGCACAGAGTTAACTAGTATAATTTTGAGTAAGTCTTTTGTAGGGGGAATACCGATTCATAGATCCCTTTATTAATATAAGCCTATGTGCTAGACTTTCACACACATTATGCCCTACCGCCTCAGCCTCTTTAGACAGTCGTCTTTTTCGTTTTTTATTTTAGCCAGATGCTACTTGAAGTTTCTATGAACTGCCACTAACTTAGTTAACCACCTTAAGGTACTCTGATTATATCCAAGCATCTTTCTGGCCCCCCTGCCGTTGTTGTAGTGAAACAGATCAGAGTCTTGGTGGAAATCGAACTAACGAGAATTTTTCTACTTTCGTGACTAAACGTTATTGCTGTTTCCAGAGAAAGTTCCCTTAAAGCTTTTTTATATCCTTTCATTTTCGTAGTCATCTCTATCCATATCTGACGCTAGTTAGTTTATAATTTGTAAGACATGACAAGTCTGCACTTTTTCAGCTAGATTTCTTCATTTCGCTGACATGTAACCAATTGTTCACTGATATTACCTTGCCTATATTAGGGAAGTTTAGGTTAATGCTTGTTAATTATACAAACCTCCACTGTGATACTTATTGGTCCATTATGTTTCCTTTTTGATTTCTACGGAAAACCCCATGATAATTTTCTTTAACCAGGCTTTATTATCTGTCATTAGGCCAGCCGATAGTGGATCTAATCGATTTGTCAAGCTTAAATAATTCGCTCAGCCAACGGAATTTTTGGCCTGTTAATGTCCCCACAGTTTCTGCAATAATCCAACACTCTGCAATAATCCTTAGTTCTAGTTTTCCATAAAGTGGTCCTTGCCTTTAGCGAAAACGACCTTTATTACACTTTTACGATCCAAAGAACATTACTGCCCAAGCTTTAAGTAATGTTAGAACTTGGAAACTCCAATCTGGGACACAAAGCTCTTGAGACCTGCATTCCTCTTTATATCCGCAGCACTTGGGATTTTTGACATTAGCGTTTTGTATATGTGTCAGCTGGTGACCAGGTGTAAGATGTAGCAACCTAAAAAAATTATAAGGAAAATATCTCGAGCAATTCCGGATTTATGCAGTCTTTCCATATTTTAAATAAAAATTAAAAATTAAAAAAAAAAATTAATTTATTTTTGTTGCACAGTGTCACCAACAGTTGGAGAAGTTTGATTGATTTGTTTGTGAGTTTGTTTATAAACTATTTTTTTGAACAACAAAAATTAATAATATGTATGTAGGTGTAAACGTGGTTTGCATAAGCTTAATGCTTGATTAATTGTTAATCAACAAGAAATTGAAATTAGCCTTTGCAATGTTGTGATCATGTTTATGTAACATTAGTTGACATCAACTAAGTTCTCATCTTACAAACGAGTTAAATCAAGTTAAAGTCAGTTAAGGTCTATAAATATAACATTTTAATTATTAGGTAATATAATTTTAATTAATACTGGCTGCACCCCCGCACGTTGTGTGCGTCCTGACAATATTTTGTTCGATTTTGCTTTGAAAGTAATCCACACCAAATTTGAAGACTCTTAAGTATTTGCTTTATATAAAGGTAACCATCCCTGGAAAAATTTTAAAATTTATATATAATTATAAAAATCTAAAAATTATTGTAAACCTCTGTAAAAGTTGTTTAAAATATTTTAATAACTAATAAATTAATTATTTAGGCTTAAGTTCTTAATTATAAAGAGATAAAGAAAAATTAGATACCAGCAAAGCAGAATACATTTCTTTGATAAGTTTGTTTAAATAGAAAATTAATAACAATTGAAACTACCGGGTAGATCGATACGAAGAGTACTGATGACGGACGTAGCTGTCTAGAAAATGCATTCTGCTTTGCTGGTATCTAATTATTCTTTATCTCTTTATAATTAAGAACTTGAGCCTAAATAATTAATTTATTAATTCAAAAATAGTTCAAATAAATTTCATATAATATTTTAATAACAATGTAATTCCACAAAGTAAAATTACAAATCAAATATAAATTTAATTCAATTTTGTCTTTGTTTTAAAACAGCGCCATCTGTTACGCAACCGTGTTTAAAATATTCCGCTTTCAATTCATATTTTGTCATTATTTTAAAACAGCGCCATCTGTTCGCAGCTGTGTTTAAAACATCCTACTTTTAAAAATTAAAGATGCTTTAAAGTATGCAGTAACTTTAAATTGGTTTAAAAAATTTCACTGCTTTTTCTCCACACTCTCTTAGAAATAAGATATTTTTGCGAAGAAAAAGGAGTAAGGATACTAAGGTACCTCCTCACCAAATTTTGTTAAAATCCATCCAGTAGTTTTTACGTGATGCGAACGTATACATAAAGACAGGCACACAGGAAATGAGTTACTATTTCATTATATATATAAATATTTTTTAAATACTTTTCTGAGATGCAGTACAAAACTTTTTTTCCATTTGAATAAGGTTGCTTTTTGATTCTAAATCTGTTAAAACTTAATAAATACTCATAAGTGATTATCACGTGTTTTATTTAACATTAAACTTTTTTTATCCAAAAAAACTTTTTTTTTCTCCTTTGCAGAATCCGTATTTGGCATTAGACATTTGCAATGTTTTCTAATATTTTGTGGCTTGTCGGTGGCCTATGCATTGAGGGTAAACCTATCAGTGGCCATAGTGGCCATGACAGATAAACAGGCAACAAATCCAGACTTTGATGTAAGTTTTATCTTTTACCAATCTTAAAGCTTAATTTGCTCATTTATAAATATTTTATTATTTTGCAGGAATTTTCCTGGGGCGAAAAGACAAAGTCTTTACTCTTGAGTAGTTTTTTCTGGGGCTATGTGATAACCCAGGTACCAGCCGGCCAATTGGCTCGCAAATTTGGCGGCAAATTAATTTTACTTACCGGTGTATTTGTTTGCTCTCTTTTGACTGTGTTGACACCGATTTGCGCAAGACTGGGAGGTTGGCAGTTAGTGTGTGCGCTGAGAGTTATACAGGGCTTTAGTCAAGGTTTTCTATTTCCCTCCACACATACAATACTCTCGAAATGGGCACCGGTAGAGGAGAGAGGAACCCTGGGTACCTACGCCTATTCGGGTACACAATTTGGAACTGTAGTAATGTTGGCTTCTAGTGGAGTCATGGCTTCGTCTTCAATGGGTTGGCCGGGCATATTTTATATATCGGGCGGTGTGGGTTTGGCCTGGTCTGCTGCATGGTTTTTCTGGGGAGCCAGTTCGCCCAGTGAATATAAAAATATTAGCGCTGAAGAAAAAAAACTAATCGAAACCTCCTTGGGCTCTCAGAATGAGGAGGAAACTACTAAGTCCCCCATCAAAACGCCCTGGACTAAATTCTTCACCTCAGTGCCATTCATGGTACTCACGCTCACCCATTGCACCCACAATTGGGGCTTTTGGACTTTGTTAACCGAAATTCCTTCGTATATGAAAAATATTCTTAATATGGATATCAAGAGTAATGCCTTGCTGTCAGCTCTACCTTATGCTGCCATGTTTCTTCTGAGTTTTGTGTTCTCCTCCATACAGGTTGTGCTTAGCAAACGTAAATGTATTCCCTTATCTGTCAGCCGCAAACTATTTAATTCCATAGGTCATTGGATACCCATGGTGTCTTTAATCTGTCTCGGTTATGTGGCAGCTGATCAAACGAATTTGGCTATTGTTTTACTCACCATAACGGTGGGCATTAATGGTGCCACCTATTTGGGCTTCCAGGTCAATCATATAGATTTATCGCCCAACTTTGCCGGCATACTCATGGGTATAACGAATTGTGCTGCTAATATAATGAGCATTATAGCGCCTCTTATAGTAGGCTTTATAGTAACCAATGAGGTAAATTTAAACATTAAACTTTTAAATTTATATTAATTTATTTTTTATTTTATCCTCACAGAAAGATCCCGATCAATGGCGTATTATTTTCTTCATTGCTGCCGGTTTTTACTTTATTGGCAATTTGTGCTTTGTCTTGTTTGGCAAGACTGAAGTGCAATCGTGGAATGATCCGGAAAGCAAACCTTTGGCGAAAAAACGTAACTCTACTTTTGTGGAGTCCCAGCATTAGTTTATTTTTTATTTTTTATTTTTTAATTTAATTAAGTGTAAATGTTTAAACTAAGTATTTAGTTACTAATCAGGTTTACATTTGTAAATGTTTATTTCAATTTGTTAAGTATCATTTGCGTAACGACTTTCATTGTTATTGAAATAATTCCTGTAAATTTTCTGTTAATATTGTTGTGTCTGATTAATTAGTCTTAGTTTGTAATCTATTTAACTAGTTTGTTAGCTTAGGTCTAGTTGTAATTGTATATAGTTAATAAAATTTTAAATACAATAAATATTTTTTTTTTTGTATTTTAAAAATTAGGTAATGGTAGAGTTACAAAATCACAGCGCCAGGGTATGATATACTTAGCTTCCTCCAGAATCTTAGGCGCGACCTATACCTTCGTATGGTAGGCGAGACTCCAAATCAGGTAAAATTTTAATGAGCTTAATGCTACTCCTCCAGTGAAAACTTGAATTTAATGGTACTCCTCCAGTGAAAAGGTTGAGTTAAATGGCACTCCCCCACTCAAAAAAAGAGTTAAAAATGAATAGTTTTTGAATAGAAATTACTAGGTTATACACGATAACCAAAACGATTACACTTAGTGTGATTAAAGTAATTACCAATAACAATACCTCAGTACAGCTATTCGAGGAAACCAATTAGCCAGTGTAAGAGTGAGACGTTATTCACTAGAAGGCCGAGCAAAAAGGACAGCCTGATTGAATTCAAGCGATAACGACCATGACGCGCTCAAGTTTTTCCCCAACCCACTATAATTCCATGAATAATTTTTTTTAAACAAACCTTAATTTAATAATCTGAAGAAAAGGGGTGTTTTTAAGATTCTACTCAATGATAATTATTACTAATCTTTATGCTTTGAGGACCGTTGGATCATTACTTCTTCGAAAATGAGGCCGGTAAGCACGTTACCGTTAACGCTAGCATAGATGTATGATAACCAGGGACCGAACATAATTGTTATTTTTTTATTTCAGATAAAAAGGTTACGAAAAAATACATTTTATTTAATATTGGTTATTTTTAACCATTATCATTGCATATATGTATATTATTTATATTATACAAGCCATATTTAACCAGGTGACTGCACAAGGCGGAACTAATATTAAAGAGAAATTTTTTTTAATTTTTTTATATGGAGTTTGACATTAATCAGGTATTTTAAGAGAGAATAAAATATATATTACTGTCAAAATCCATATAAAAAAATTAAAAAAAATTTTTGCTGAAATTTCCTCTCCCTTACGCTATCACCATGTTAAATATGCCTTGATATTATATTATATACATATAATATATGTATATTATTTTGGTTATCGTAACCAATTAAAGTAAGAAATTTTTCTTTTTGGTTATAAGTAACCATTATATCAACAAAAAAATTTTTTTATTTTAAATAACCATTTGGTCAACAAAAATTTTTTTTGGTTAGAAATAACAATTATAAAAATAATTTCTTTGTTTTGGTTATCATTGACAATACAAAAATCAAAATAAAAATTTACTTATACTGAATTTGTCTCAAGAAAATCAATAAATACATATAAAAAATGTCTATACTAATTACAACAACTTATTTCTAAGTGTTGCGATTACCAACGAATGACATTTGATTTTATTTATATAGATATGATAACCAAAAAAGGAAAACTTATGTAATGGTTATTTTTCACCAAAAAATCTCTTCGGTTGATATAATGGTTATCTGCAACCAAAAAATATAATGGTTAATATAATGGTTATTTATAACCAAAAAAACAAAACTCTCACTAAAATTGGTTGCGATGACCAGAATAAAATATATCTTATAGAAATGGTTAATTATAACCATTTTACAAATTTATCAATAGTAATGGTTAAAAATTACTTTTTTGTAATTTATCTTACAATTGTTACGTGCCTGATGATGACTGCAATTATGTAATATATGTAACTCGTAAAACTATAGACTCACTCCAGTAAATATTTTGCGAACTCTGTATTTCTTTAAATGGTACATGAGCTTGCCATCAAGATTGTGCATTTTAACTAATGGCCTTGAATTATTAATTTTTCTAGGATTTCTAGGATTTGTGAGAACAAACCAGAAACTGCACGAATTGGAAAACTAAGTTCGGTAGCTTATTAACAACTAAAGATAAAATAATTCCACAGAGGCAAAGCGAAGGTATTCTTCAGTGGATCCTTTGGTGCCCTAGTGCGAAAGGGGCCTTGTGGGCATATCCCCAAAGTTGGGTACTCCTCGGGCATATACTTTTTTTATGTCTTTACATTAACATTAAAAAGTCTTTTTAATTCAAATGAAAAGATTTTTTAAATTTTGATAGTCCTTGAAAATATCTAAAAAAAAATGTGTTTAAATTTCTGAATGTCTGTCTCCTAGTTCGGAAGAAAATTTACTTAGATTTTTTTATTTTTGGCCGACAATAACTTAGTTTTTTTGACGTGGTGGACTTAAGATATCGGCTTGATTTTTAATAAAATTTAGAATAAAATAGAGTCAAGCTTTGTCCTGATAGCTCATTTCGTTAAATAGTAACACGTCTCTATATCGGGGAAAATCGACGGTTTATATTTTTTCCAAAAAAATATACTTTGGCAATAATATTTTTCTTTTTAATATTTTAAAGACAACATATAGCCAAAGTGAATAAAAGAAAAGGTGGGTTATAAATTGTAATCATTGTCCCTCCATCCCAATCTAAAATTTATAATTTATCGTAAAACTCCTCCGCATACAAAGCACCGATTGAAAAGAATATACTCCAAAAAGAAGTAGAGAATTTTTGGGAACATATCTTTCTCATTTTAGGAATTTGGGTGTTACCCGACAATAGAAGCTACTCAATGATTGACCAGTGCCAATCTTGTAGGCTGAACCTAAGGGTCGTGTTGCGCATGCGACACAACAAAAGGCAATTTTAGAATAAGACTGCTAGGATCATACCGATGTATAGAAGTTTAAGACAATCTAAATTTTTGACACGAAATTGGTGCCTTTGTTTAAGTGGTCCAAACCAGATCCACCACGTTACTCCCCGCAAGCCACGGTGAATGGTATCCCCAATATACCCCGATAGCATTTACATCAAGGCATCAAAAGTTAACAAGACAATCTATTCCCAGAGGAATGACGGTTGGGCATATGAAAAAGAGTTTTTTTTTTTTGTGAGTATTTGATGAATACGCGTTTGATAAAACTAAAATCTCTTGTTGTAAAACTACCGAGCAGGGATGAGAGGAAGGACAATTCCGTAATTCGGAACAATGCGGTTTCAATCTTAGCAAATGGCTCCAAGACAGATACAGGAACTGGATCGGATATTTTCTCTGAGGATCTTGACCTTTCAGTTTCACTCATGCTTGCCGATACCTGTACCGCGAAAATACGGGTATATGCTAAAATTTCTGAGCCAAAGATTTTTTCAAGACCTGGGCTGTTTAAGCGATGCGACACTAAGTACTCTGCTTAGTTTTGCGAGTATATCCAGGTGGTTCTTACGCACTGGAGGAACTGAAATTCTATAAGGAACAGTGGGGGTATTTGGTCGTTGGAGCATCACAATGCCTTAATGGCCTTCTAGTGAACTCACCTTGTGTGGGCGGCTCGTTTAAACTAAAGTAGCACCTTTATTGTACTCATATCAAAATAAGTAGCAATCTATAGAATATGTAAAGCCTGCACCGAATCCATGTTCTAACCCCTTTGTTTAGGGGTTTGGAGGCTATCAACCTCCTGACATTCTATGGTGCCTTCTGTTGAAAATTTAACAGGCCACTTGTCAAACTTGCACCTTCTCTGCAAATCTTAGTCTAAACCACAGCCACCGCGTGTACTCTAAAGGTGCCGGTCACTGTTCTGGCCTCGAAAGACCTATACACACAGATCTGTTCTCCTGGTGCTCCCATATACCCAGCAAGCACTGCGACAAAGCATTCGAATGTGTCGGCAATGACAATTAGTGTCCGCGGGGTGAAGATACATGCATGTATATGTATTTCGTTGACTATCAAGCTTTGATCAGACAAAAAAAAATGCGAAAATATCGCCAATATCTATCCAAAAATGTCGGAAATTAAAAGTACTAATATCAAAATAACACCAAGGTCTTACTTCGCATAATACAATTTATTTTGTCACAAACTTTATATTTGCAAAGTTATGGCCTTTTCATTTTTTATCGAAACTTTTTATAATAAATTCGATTCCATAAAAATATGGGTTATATGTATATGTTTTGCAAAAAACAATAACTACTTTTTATTATTTTTTTTTTTAAAGAAATTTCTTTTAGTTTTCTTTTAAACAGAACTTCACATAAGAGTACAACAGAAAAATATTAATAAATCCAACATATGATAACTACGAGGTTATTTTAAGATAATGAATTTTAAAATATAATTTATTGCTTCTCTTCTTTTTCTTTATTAGTAACAGCATGTTTATGAATGAGATGCATTTCAGCTGGCTGAGGCTTTGGGTCATTCCAGATTTGAATTTTGGTTTGACCAAACAAAACAAATAGTAAATTGGCAACACCGTAAAAACCACCAGCTATAATAAACACTAAACGCCATTGAAAGACATTTGTCTGAAATTTAGAGAGATAAAAAAAAATTAAAATAAAAAGATTTTTTATCACAAATATAATTTACCTCATCCTTTACCACAAAACCCTTAACCAGGGGAGCTAAAATACTCATTATATTAGCAGCACAATTCGTAATGCCCATTAAAACTCCGGCGAAATTAGGCGATAAGTCTATATGATTCACTTGAAAGCCCAAAAACGAGGCAGCATTAAAACCCACTGTCAATGCAATTAAAACCACAGCCATGTCTAGATGATTACTGTCGCAAAAACCTAAAGCCACTAAAGCCATCATTGGTACACATTGGCCAATAGTATTGAATAGTTTACGACTATAATTCGTGGATAAAATATTATGTTTATCTACAAGGCTGGCTATGAAGCAAAACAGAACACTCAGTATCAACATAATAGCGTAAGGTAAGGCCGAATAGAGAGCATTACTTTTAATATCCATGCCCAACACATACTTCATATATGAGGGCAGCTGGGTGAGTAAAGTCCAAAAACCCCAGTTATGAGCACAATGATCAATCATCAGCACCCAACAGGGTGAAGAACGTATGATTTTCGACCAAGGTGTTTTCAAATAACCCTCAATCTCGGCATCATTATTTTGATTTATTTCCAAGGAATTGCAAATCATTGCTTTTTCGGCACTTGTTATGCCCTTGTAATTGTCGGGCGTGTTGGCAGCCCAAACATACCAAAAAATACACCAAATGAAACCCAACAGGCCTGACAAATAAAACATACCAGTCCAACCCACGCAAGAGGGCATTATCCAGCCACTATTGCCAAACATTAGTATGGCACCGAAAAATGTGCCAGCATAAGCAAAGGTACACAGACTGGCTCGTTCGTGGTAGGGCGACCATTTAGACAAAATTGTATGCGCACAGGGAAATAGAACACCTTGAGAGAGACCTTGCACTATGCGTACAGCAAACAAGAGAGGCCAATTACCGATTTCCACTAAATACGGAGTGAGAGCACAAAAAACTGAGCTGGCTAAAATAGCGTAGAGAAAGAGATTTTTAGCTCCCCACTTTCGAGCCCATGGTCCAGCGGGTATCTGAGTGCATACGTAGCCCCAGAAAAAACTGCTCAAAAGCAACGATTTTACATTCTCCGACCAGACAAATATCTAAAAAGAAAGTAAAAATAAACATTTGTTATTGATTCGATTCGAGCAATGTATTGATTTTTAATGGAAAATATTGATTTTCTAAGTAACACAGATTTGGATTGATTCAAAATAAAATTTAGTTTTGTTAGGTAACAGTTTTTGTTAACATGGCAGAAAATTATCGTGAGAAAAACGTTCCTTTCTAAGATATAGAATGGTGATATAGTGGCACCCTCTAAATTTTTCATAAGCTACTTTGAAAACAAGTGCGTTATCGAGTCGAAGCTACGTCGAAAAAATGCAATCAATTTTGAAAAATTGGTTTATTTAAGAGGTTATGCTTATAGTTTTAATAATTAAAAGGGTGCCCCCATACAACACACATGACTTTTGAACCCTAAAGAGCACTCAAGTCACATTTTTTACCAAGTGCGTGTCACTATAGCACCTAATAACAAAAAGTCATTTAAAAAAACAAACTTAAGAATTAAGAGGGTGTCCCAAAGCTGATGTAATTTAATTAAAAACGCCCTATTGAACCATTTCAGATACTTGAAAATGATCAATTTATATTATCTTGTTAGCAGACACAACAACAAGTAAAAATATTAAAAATTGGAAATTAAAGGGTGTCCCATAGGTAATGAAATAAGGCATTATGATATCATTGTATAAAAGATTAAAAAGTGTACCCCTGGGTAATGTAGCTTATTTTATACTAGCTGCGCCCACACACGTTGTATGCGTCCTGACTATATTTTGTTCGATTTTGCTTTGAAAGTAATCAACACCAAATTTTAAGACTCTTACTTTTATAGTGCTTCACGCATTCGTGTTTACTTTATATAAAATACCCTTCCCTGGAGAAAATTCTAAAATTTATATAAAATTCTAAAATTCAAGAAATTATTGTAAAGCTCTGTAAAATGTGTTTAAAATATGCCGCTTTCGAAATAAAATAAAAAGCGCTGTAAAGTATGCAATACCTTTAAAATATTCCGCTTAATAAAAGGTGCCTAAAAGTATGCATATCGGTAAAATTGCCTACTTTCATTGTTTTTTCTCCACTTTCTCTTGAAAATAAGATATTTTTGATTCCTATATTTCAATCAAGGTACTAAGGTACCTCCTCACAATATTCTATTAAAATCCATCTAGTAGTTTCTAAGTGATGCGACTGGACAGACAGACAGGAAAAATGCCTTATATTTTAAAATGTTATAGACAGACACTTGAAATTTACACAGATTTCGTATTACTATATCCGCAATAACAAGTTAAAAGTTCAAGGGTGTCCCTGCATGTTTTAATTTGTCTTTTATGGTCTTTATATAGACCGGTGCCCCGCAAAACACATACCACTACAATTTCCTTCTATAAGATTTTAAATGAGTTTTTCTCTTTGTGTTGAGATTTCAAGTGCACCTGTACTCTATTTTGCCAGGCTCTGACATAGGACACTTAAAATTTACATAGTATGTGTATTGCCATGTTATAAAATTAAAGGGTGACCCCATAATTTAGGTTATCTTTTGAACCATAATATGAATACGCTGAAAATTAGCACAGAGTCTATATTTTCATGCCCACTACAATAAAAAGGAGTATAAACGTAACATTAACAACTAAAGGGTGACCCAAGATATGATACAAGACGTGATTTTGGCGTATATTGTTTATCTTTTAAATTTTTAGTTATGATTTCATGCCAAAATTGTCTATCTATTTGATTATTTTTTGCAAAATAATAAAAGTTTTTTGAATCTATATTATTGAATAATTATATTCATTAGAAAAATAATTAGGTGTTAATTACCTCGTGAGACAAAAACAAAACTGATTTGTGTTAAATTAAATTATAAGTCGCATTTTTGAATATAGTTTTTATGTAGTGAAGAAATCAAGAAAAATTGATTAATAGAGATTGATGCTTTTGATTAGCGTCTTCAAAGTAAATAAAAACTAGACATAGCTTACACATACATACATATATATATGTATGTATATTTCTGTCGAAGGGAAGCTTATTTTTTATATTGAGTAAAAAGTGTTAAAGCTTTTCTTTTGGTATGTCTTTCATTGGTTTTTTGATATTTTATTATTTTTTTTTTCACAAGCCTCGCCTTATATTTCATCACCATATATTCACAATTTTTTCTTACCTGTGCAAATGGTTTTCGCTCAAGTGGATCGGTCATTGCTATTATCGATACTGACAGATTAATTCTCATTGCATAACCCACTGCCAAGCCCCAAAATAGCAAAAGACATTGCAAATGTCTAACACCCAGTATTTTCTGAGGTTTAATCTCTTCTGAACTTGCAGGTTGTATCATCTCAAAGTGTCTTCCTGAATTTTAATGTTACCAATACACCTTTACCAATATTTTAGGTGAAACAAAAATTGCAATTCAAATTACTTTTTCTATTTATTTTTTTGTCTGGTTTGGTTGGTTGGTTGAAACGAAAATGAAACTGTTGAACCACAAAATCTAACGTCTTTTTAATGATCGCTGCCATTTGTTAATCATATGAAATTGATTGATTTGTCAAAGTGTAAATTATTAATAATTATATTGATTTAGGCAAATATTTAATACAGTGAGTTACAATAACATATATTAAAAGAAGATTTATCTAAAATGTTTTTTTTTTATTTATTTATTAGGGGCACCGAAGCAGGCCACTTTTCATCCCCTTCGTTCTTCAATGATTTCTGGTAAACATTTGGTAATTTACGATTAGCTTATGTACCTTATTGCCACTAACCTTTTACGCTCGATAAATATAGAACTTCTTCCTCGTCACAGAGTCTTTCGTAATTGCTAACATTTAACTCTAGAGTTAAAGCCGCCATAGCGTCCACTTTTTATATGTGTTAGCCAGTATGCTGTGCCTTTTCCAGGCACAGTCTGGAAATATCGTCTTATATCGATTTTCATATTGGCCAGATGATACCTGTAATGCAGTAACCAGTTTAAGGTACCACGATAATGACTTTCTGGTCGTCCTGCCAACTTGCAGTGAAAAAAACTCAAAGTCTTTTGTGGAATCGTACTTCCAAACCCGGACCGATAGCATACTACCTGCTAGCCCATCGGGGCGCCTATATAAAAGATAATATTTTATTTGCTTAATTACTCAAAGCGATCTTATAAATGGTTTTCTCGCTGAAAAATCTGTGGCATGTTTTTCTTAAAGATTCCACAAATATTCGCAGCTGGCAAGGGCCTGAAACTAAAAGATAAGGGTCTTTGGGAACTGATCAGTGACCAAGGTAAGGTTGGGTTAGGTTGCACGGGTCGCCGGCTCCGTGTAAAGGGAAAAACCGACTCACTTGGGTCCCTTTGGTCCCGTTGTGACGCCCGAAAGAGCGATGAGCAGGAAGATACCTGCTGATCCACACTTTAGGTTTGGTGCAAAAACCATCCGGAAAGCCGGATAAATGAATTTATCCTGTTGTAGTAACGGGTTGCCAATTTTTACTTTATGTAGTAATACAGTTTCCTAAGCGTCTTATGACAAATTTTAAAATATATCAATGTATCGGAGACATATTTTCTTAAGCTTGGTGCTATTTTTCTGACCGCAGCTGTACATTTATTCGAATGCTTAATGTAAAGTCGTAACATTGGTAATATTAATCTTTTTAGGCAAAATAAGCTCAACTTGTGATCACCGACATTTTTAACAAAAAACACCATTTTTATATGAAACTTTAGATAAAACTATAAAATATATTAAAAAAAAACTCTAATTTTTTTTTTTTTTGGGAAAAGTCAGGTTAAATAATTTTTTTTTTTTTAAATTCAAAAATCTAACGAAAAACCCTGTATGCGAAAATAATTTTTTTTAATTATAAAATTTATTAAAAACTTTGGTATTTTGCCATTTCTAGCAATTTGTATCCCCTAATCAAATTACTTAAGAGTATGATGAATTAGCCACCTTGTTTAGAGCTACTGTGTGAATGAGAATACTTAAGCATATTTTACTGATACCCATTTACTGAAAAGCCTTAAAGCATGCTACTGTTTGTTAATTAAAAAAACTATCGTGTACATTTTATTTCAACAGGGTGTTTAAAATTATTTTATTTTCTTTTAAGCATAAAAACGATTAATAAAAAATTATAGATAAATACAGGCTTTTAAAGCAATAAGCGCCTCCGTTCCCAAAATGTTATGCAGTGGCTCATACTTAACGTTATGAGCCGTTTTCCCGCTTTTGCGAGATTATCCATCTTTTTATGGTCGATGCCGCTTAAAATTTATATTCCGCTTTTTATACAAAAAATCGCCTTTAAGAGTTTTAAAATAATTCAAATTCAATTTTATAAACTTTTAATTAAATTTTATAAACATCAAATTCACAAATTCAATTTTAATTCATAATTATAGCAAATTTAATTTTTACAAAAAATTAATATAAAATTTTTGTAAAACAAAAATTTTTAAAAAAATTTTACAAAAAAATTTGCAATAATATTTTTACATAACATTTTCTACAAAATTTATAGAAAATAATTCAATAAAATTTTACCAAAAAATTTTTAATAAATTTAAAATATATGCAATAACATTTTTAAAATATATTTTTAAAAACATTATAAAAATATTTAAAAAATATTTTTTATTATATTCTATAAAATTTAAATTCTAAAAAATTACTAGAAAATTTTTACAAAAAATTACTATAAAATTTTACAAAAAAATTGCAATAATATTTTTACAAAACAATTTCTATAAAATTATATGAATTTTATTTGAACTATTTTTGAATTAATAAATTAATTATTTTAGGCTTAAGTTCTTAATTATAAAGAGATAAAGAAAAATTAGATACCAGCAAAATAAAAGAAAATATATAAAGAGAATTAAAATAAAGAAAAATATTTGCTTGGTAGTATAATATAAAAAAGAAATAGAGTTTACAAGTGTAAAACAATTTCAAAAAGCTCTATCTTCTATGAAATATAATGTAAAATTAAAATTTCTCAGATTCTATTTCGGGTAGATTGATAAAAAGAGAACTGATGACGGACGTAGCTGTCTAGAAAATGCATTCTGCTTTGATGGTATCTAATTTTTCTTTATCTCTTTATAATTAAGAACTTAAGACTAAAATAATTAATTTATCAATTTCTATAAAATTTAAAAAAATCAATAAAATTTTACCAAAAAATTTTCAATATAATTTAAAATATTTGCAATAAAAGTTTTAAAATAAATTGTCAAAAACATTATAAAAATATAAAAATATTTAAAAAATAGTTTATGTTAAAATTAAAAAAATATTTAATATAAAATTTTTACAAAAAATTAGTTTAAAATTTAAAAAAAAAAATTTTAAATTTTTATAAAAAAATTTGCAATAATATTTGTACAAAGATTTTCAATTAAATTTGTTGGTAATATTTTACTGAACTTTTTTTAATTTTATAGAAAACGTTTTGTAAAAATATTACAAATTTGTTTGAAAAAATTTTTTAGAAATTATTTTTATTTTTTTGTAATAATTTCATAGTATTGTTTTGTAAAAATTTAATAGAATTTTTTTTTAATATTCTATATAATTGAATTTTCTATAAATATGAATATGATTTGAATTTGATTTTTATAAAAGGGTAATTCCATTTCAAATCAACAAAAAAAAATTGTTTTTAAATTTACCACTTTTCAAATTTACCACGTTGATTTTATTGAAACTTTTGTTGTTTATATTCGTTGACTTTCTGAAGCCAAATATAATTTAAAAAAAAAATCTATCTCTCACGTTTTTTTAGCTATACAGCTATCAAAATAGGAAAATATCGCTTTTTTGGATATAAGCTCGAGGATTAAATATATTCTTATTCCAGTTCTATAACTTCTGATCCCACCATGGTCCAACTCTGAAATTTTTATGGTGTACTCACTAAGCCACATTAAAAACATATGTAAATTTAAAAAAAATTAAAAGACACTGTTCAGTTGAGTTAATGAAAAGTAAATATTTTACTATAATTTTGTTCCTTCCTGTATTTTTATTATATTTATACAATATTTTTAATAGTGGACAAAGCTCTCTCACGAGTGGGAAGAGTTTTCATCCATAACTCTATACTGTTAAATAGGCTAAACAAGGAATATTTTATACTAAGTTAGTCAGTATTAAAAAATCCTCCGCTCAGGCAAGTCACCCATGAACTCACTATTAATAAAGATAATTTGGATATTAATTATTTTTGGTGTTTTCTTCCCTCTCAAATTCCGCATAAAATAAATTCTATAGTTTTCGAGCAAGTGCACCCCCCAAACAGACACTATCTCAAAGATTTTTATAAAACTTTTTTTTAAATATAAGAAAAGAATTTGTTAAAAAATTAGTTGTTTTCATGATTGATATTAGATTAAAGCGTATGAAATCCCCTTTAAAATGAGCTATTACTATACTTCCTAGGGTTTATAGAACTGGAATTAGAATATATTTAATCCTCGAGCGCATATGCAAAAAAGCGATATATTCGG
Organism: Phasia obesa; assembly: GCA_949628195.1. Taxonomy (NCBI): domain Eukaryota; kingdom Metazoa; phylum Arthropoda; class Insecta; order Diptera; family Tachinidae; genus Phasia; species Phasia obesa. The sequence continues at coordinate 113,464,769 of OX451219.1, read as the reverse complement.
ACTTTTATAACTGTATAGCTAAAAAAACTATAAGAGATAAAATTTTTTAAAATTATATTTGGATTCAGAGAGTCAAGGAATATAAATAACAAAAGTTTCAATCAAATCTGAAGTAGTAATTTTGAGTGCCTTGTTGATTTGACGTCGAATTACCCAAAATTGAATGTGATGTTTATAAAATTGAATATGAAATTAAAAACCTATAGTTAAATTTTTTTTTTTACATACTGCTTATTCTTTTGTTTTTTTTTTTTTTTTTGTTTTATAGTTTAAGGACCACTATATCCAAAAAAATATTTTAGATTTATTTTTTTAAGGAACAGGTTTTCTTAATATAGTATTAATGGATTATTTATTGTTTGAATTGTATAATTATGTAAAATAAATAACCTGAAAATATTTTGTTCAAATTAAGATTTAAATTTTAAGATTCTTTTTATATTCTCTTATAGTGTATCAGATATTGTTTATGTATTTACTTTATACAAAGGTACACATCCCTGCTTAATTACTCAGAAACATAGGCTTTATATAATATTCTAAAATTTATATTAAATTCTAAAATTATTGTAGGGTTCGGTAAATACTGTTAAAAATTTCCCGCTGACAAAAAAAGGTGCTGCCAAGTTTGGACGACCATTGAATCGGTAAAACGCCGTACTTTCACCACTTTATCTCTATTTTCTCTTGAAAATTGTCCTATATTTGAACCGAGATACTAAGATACCTCAAAATAAAATTCTATTAAAATTCCTCTAGCAGTTTTTACGTGATGCGAACACAGACAGATGGACAAAAATTCTAAAAATTGCTGTTTTTATTCTATTTCGATTACTATGAGCATCAGCATAAAATGTATATATGTATGTATAGATTTTAGTATTTAGATACTTTTTTGTTTGAAAGGCAATAACAATGTTTTTATGGAATTCTAAAAATTATGTTATAAAAATCTTATTTGATATTACTTATACCTTGTGAATTCCTCAATTATATTAATAGCTTTCTTCAAGTCGGAAAATTATGAGATCGCCCTCGTAACCCAAAAAAGTCTGGAATAAAAATAAACACAGTGACACACAGCTGCAGTACAAACAATTGTGAAAAAAAATTAAAAAAATATTTATCTTAAATTTATTTATATGAAATAAAAAATATGTGCAAAAATTTATCAAAAATAAAAAATGTTTATTTTATTTAGGGACAAAAGATTTTTTAAATTTTAAAATTCAAAATTGAATTAGATGCAGAAAACGAATGTCATAATTGTGTTTCTTACTAGTTAAAACCTAGTGCTAAATAAGAGTTTTCGAGTAACATTTTATTTTTTTTAATGAAGTCAGTAAGTTAATCTAATTAAGCAAAAATAATAATACAAATTTATTCAACTCAGACAAATTCTTGCACTCTCTCTCCCACTCTCTGAGGCAAAAAAAAAAACAAAATTGCCTTGTAACGAGTGATTTTTTAAGAGCTTGAGAACTTTTTAAAAAAAAAAACGCATAAAATTTGCAAAATCTCATCGGTTCTTTATTTGAAACGTTAGATTGGTCCATGACATTTACTTTTTGAAGATAATTTCATTTAAATGTTGACCGCGGCTGCGTCTTAGGTGGTCCATTCGGAAAGTCCAATTTTGGGCAACTTTTTCGAGCATTTCGGCCGGAATAGCCCGAATTTCTTCGGAAATGTTGTCTTCCAAAGCTGGAATAGTTGCTGGCTTATTTCTGTAGACTTTAGACTTGACGTAGCCCCACAAAAAATAGTCTAAAGGCGTCAAATCGCATGATCTTGGTGGCCAACTTACCAGTCCATTTCTTGAGATGAATTGTTCTCCGAAGTTTTCCCTCAAAATGGCCATAGAATCGCGAGCTGTGTGGCATGTAGCGCCATCTTGTTGAAACCACATGTCAACCAAGTTCAGTTGTTCCATTTTTGGCAACAAAAAGTTTGTTAGCATCGAACGATAGCGATCGCCATTCACCGTAACGTTGCGTCCAACAGCATCTTTGAAAAAATACGGTCCAATGATTCCACCAGCGTACAAACCACACCAAACAGTGCATTTTTCGGGATGCATGGGCAGTTCTTGAACGGCTTCTGGTTGCTCTTCACTCTAAATGCGGCAATTTTGCTTATTTACGTAGCCATTCAACCAGAAATGAGCCTCATCGCTGAACAAAATTTGTCGATAAAACACATTTCGAACCGAACACTGATTTTGGTAATAAAATTCAATGATTTGCAAGCGTTGCTCGTTAGTAAGTCTATTCATGATGAAATGTCAAAGCATACTGAGCATCTTTCTCTTTGGCACCATGTCTGAAATCTCACGTGATCTGTCAAATACTAATGCATGAAAATCCTAACCTCAAAAAAATCACCCATTATTATAAATATAATAAATATAATATTGACGTTTTAAAAACAAACTGATAACCTTTTTTTTAATAAAATTTTACAAAACAAACTTAATTCTTTTCCTCGCACAGTCTCAGCATGGCAAAAACAAAAATTTTATTTTTTTTTAATCCACTCAAATCTAAGAGCGTTTTTTGCCTTGTATAATATAACAACAAATTTAAACTTTAATCACGTTTATTGCACGTTCCTACCGACAGATTCACGTGACAAACAAGTGAACAAAGAAAGCACAGTTAAACGCTGCCTAGTATTGTTGATTCATGTTAAATTAAATTGGGAGAGAGTGTTTCATTAAAATTCTCTCTTTATAGACATTTTCGAAATAAAACATTCATTCTCCTTTCATTTTCTGATAATTATTTGCACAAGTATGATTGTGTGTTTGTTGTTTTTATACAATATAATGAATTGATAATTATATACATAAATATACCATATACTTAAATTTATATTCCGTCTGACTTTTACGATCTGTTTTATTTTTAATAACATTTTTATATTTTGTTTTTGTTTATCTGGGAGTCCAATATTTAGAAACGCAATGAGTGCGATTTGAGAGCCCCATTGCTTTTTGAAGTTATATAATAAGTTAACATAAAAACCTAAAAATTATAAAAATTTATTATTTATATCCATAGAAATTTCATCTCCTTAGAAACAGGACATACAGATATGTGTTTTTGGAATATCACTTAGTCAAGACAAAAACATATAAAATGCTCTTTAACCCATGACCAAATTTACCTACACAGTTGTGTAAAAGCAACGCATTTAGGTAAACAAAACACGAGCAGAAAACCTCTCGGAATACTGAAGAGTACAGCAGAAAATCAGACATAGCCCACCACTCGTTTTGTACTCTACGACCAACAAAAATTAAAAAAATTTAAAAAGTTTTTATTGAATTGGAACAAATTTCCAATATAATATTAATTAAAATTTTAATTGATTCAATTATATAATTATTCAGTTATATAACGAGTGATTTTTTAAGAGCTTGAGAAATTTTTTTTTAAAAAAAACGCATAAAATTTGCAAAATCTCATCGGTTCTTTATTTGAAACGTTAGATTGGTGACATGACATTTACTTTTTGAAGATAATTTCATTTAAATGTTGACCGCGGCTGCGTCTTAGGTGGTCCATTCGGAAAGTCCAATTTTGGGCAACTTTTTCGAGCATTTCGGCCGGAATAGCCCGAATTTCTTCGGAAATGTTGTCTTCCAAAGCTGGAATAGTTGCTGGCTTATTTCTGTAGACTTTAGACTTGACGTAGCCCCACAAAAAATAGTCTAAAGGCGTCAAATCGCATGATCTTGGTGGCCAACTTACCGGTCCATTTCTTGAGATGAATTGTTCTCCGAAGTTTTCCCTCAAAATGGCCATAGAATCGCGAGCTGTGTGGCATGTAGCGCCATCTTGTTGAAACCACATGTCAACCAAGTTCAGTTGTTCCATTTTTGGCAACAAAAAGTTTGTTAGCATCGAACGATAGCGATCGCCATTCACCGTAACGTTGCGTCCAACAGCATCTTTGAAAAAATACGGTCCAATGATTCCACCAGCGTACAAACCACACCAAACAGTGCATTTTTCGGGATGCATGGGCAGTTCTTGAACGGCTTCTGGTTGCTCTTCACTCCAAATGCGGCAATTTTGCTTATTTACGTAGCCATTCAACCAGAAATGAGCCTCATCGCGGAACAAAATTTGTCACATTTGAATATTTCGAACCGAACACTGATTTTGGTAATAAAATTCAATGATTTGCAAGCGTTGCTCGTTAGTAAGTCTATTCATGATGAAATGTCAAAGCATACTGAGCATCTTTCTCTTTGGCACCATGTCTGAAATCTCACGTGATCTGTCAAATACTAATGCATGAAAATCCTAACCTCAAAAAAATCACCCATTATTATAATTAAGAAAGATTAAAATAATAATCTAATTAAACAAATAATAATGAATAATAATGAAATAATGAATCCATTAAAAACATATCTAAATTTGTATCTTAAACTAATTAAAGACTTTAATCGGTGGTGCAAAAAAAATTTTCTGTGAAAAGAGCTTGGTGACCAAACACAGAAAACCATGTTTCCACCACTTAAGGGTTTTAAATTAGTTTTAAATTTAAGTTCAATTAGTTTTTTGATTAATTCAATTCTAATTTGTTTAAAAGTAAAAAAAATCGAAATTAAATAAATTATTAAATCAATTAATTTTGTAATTAAATTTTAATCTAAAACTAACAAAAACCTTTAATTGGTGTAAATATTTGTATCAGAGTGTCAAGTATTTGACAGGAAACAATCCGTCAACATATGTTTGACTGTTGCTAGGACTATGTAGAAGAACCAGAGAGCAAACGGACAGTTGGGCCAGTCTAGTAATTAATCTTGAAAGTGAATAATATGATGCTATAATGGGTATTCTGAACATCTAAAATATAAAGAAATTGGACCGCCAAAAAATACCTGTTACACGTTTTATAAGAAATTTTGCGTATTTTATTTATTTTACACTGAAAAATATTTTTGCACCAATTAAAGGTTTTAATTAGTTTTAAATGAAAGTTTTATAATTGACTCAAAAATATATATTTGCTTAAAACAGAACAAAAAAAAATTCCCAATTAAACAAATAATTAAATCAATTAATTTTTTAATGAAATTTTAATCTGAAACCAATTAAAACTTTTAATTGGTGAATATAATTTTTTCTGTGTAGTATTTTCACACGTGTACAAATCTTAGAAAATAACAAGTGTTAATTTAAAAATCCTTCAACATAATTGAATCAATTTATTTATGAAATTTCTAAATTAACAAATTGACGAGAAAACTACACTTTTGTACTTCTTGCTAATCGTTGCCAAATGATACTAATTTATCTAACCAATATTAAATTTGTTAATTTGATAATAAATATTTTTCATTGTAGATAGCAAGCAGTCTTTTAAGTACATAAAAACTTGAATCAAATATTTGTCAATTATTATTATTAAAGATCGTCTTAAGCAATTAATCTCTTTATTAGCAGTCTCCACACTCGTTGTGCGCGTCGTGACAATATTTTGTTCGACTTTGCTTTGAAAGTATTCCACACCAATTGTAACACTCTTACTTTTGTAGTGCTTCAGTTATGATTTATATATTTACTTTATATAAAGGTACCCATCCCAGGATAAAATTTTAAAACTTATAAAAAATTCTAAAATTAAAAAAAATATTGTAAACCTTTATAAGAGATGTTTAAAATATTTTAATAACAATGTAATTCCACAAAGTAAAAGTACAAATTAAATAAAAATTTTATTTAACTGGCGCCATCTATTGTGCAGTAGTTTCTTAAAGTAACTCACTTTCAAAAACAAAAAGGTTAGTTAAAAAAATAACCGTGTTAAAAATCCTAGTTTTAAACCGAAAATATAAGTACCTTTGCGGAAAAAGGTCTCCTATATTGGGATCAGGATACTAAAGTACCTCCTCACAAAATTTTGTTAAAATCCATCCAGTGGTTTTTACGTGATGCGAACACAAATGTAAAGCAGACACACAGACAGAATTATATTCCGACTATATACACGCAATATGATTGATTGTTCAACTATTTAATTTTGCTTAAATGTTTTGGTCTAAATAGTAATTCTTTCTTGACAAGCTACAGGTCTGCATGACTGCGTTTGAAGACATTAATTTGTAGGCCTCTATGATAAACTAATGGAAAAAATCAGTTAACGCTTTTTAACCCTTTTAACTCAATTTGAAAATTAATAAAGTTAATTAGAGAATTGATTCTATAATAAATAAATCTATAATTATAAAAATAACTAATTAGGTGTGAATGAAATTAATTTGAAAATGCAGTGAACATCCATGATTTATTCGTTCTTGCTGAAATTACTGAGTTTATTTTTGGAACATTCAAAGTTTCTTAGAGTTAAATTTAGTTTTCACATTAACGTGCTAATTTTGGATTGTTAGCATTTTATTCAAAACTAAGTTGGTAGTGTACAAGGTCGCACCTGCCACAATTAAGTTTTTCAATTAGGTTATTCAGTCTAAAAGTTGAAATGGATCCTCACATTAAAAAGTCGTCTGAAAAGGACGAACACATAAAATGGACTAAAAACATTCTTCTGTGTCTTAGAAAAACACCCATTTTCATAATATAAGATCTAGCAATATTTTCCTATTGGCAGCCCTTTATACACAGAAAAAAATATTTACACCAATTAAAGGTTTTAATTGATTTCACTTTAAAATTTAATTCAAAAATTATTTGATTCAACTATTTGTTTAATTAGTAAATTTGTCTGTTCTGTTTTAAACAAATATATTTTTGAATTAATTAAAAAATTCATTGAACTTTAATTTAAAACTAATTAAAAAAAGTTTCTTCTGTGTATGACCACAATAATTTTAGAACTACTTAAGGCCAGGATTCACTCGCATTCGTAGATTCAATCAAAATAGGAATTTGCAACACTGATCGCATGGAAAAATACCATTTTATGATTTTTTTTTTCAAAAGAATATAAAATCGTACAGATCTGTCAAAAAGTTTGTCACACACATACACATTCAATCCACACTATCATACTTTTTGAGCAGACATGTTATTTTTGACTAATCGAAGGGCCTTTAGTGTTAAAAAGGAGGAGTATGAAGGCCTTCTACAAAGTCTATATATTCCTTATTTATTACATATAATGCCTCCTAGTCGCATTCCATACTCAGGAACAGGCCTTCCATACTCTCCTACTGCTGGAATGCTTTTCAGAAGGTCTTCCGAAAATGTTCGTTTAGAAGTGTTTTAGTTTTTCTATTTTGTATACTGTTTTTCAGTTATTGGAATCGAACCTACAACCACCAGGCTGATAGACTAGCGCACTACTAATGAGTCCATCGAGGCAAATATTTAAATGGCAATAGGCAGGTACCCATTTAAATAAAGGGCAATTAAATTAACTTTGGTATATTTTTTTCAAAATTATCTTGAATTTCTAAGTGTTTCTCCAAGACGTTTCCTCTTCTTTGGAAGGAACTGAAAAATAAGGAATATAGCGAGAAAAGATTTAGAATAAAATGCCTGAAGTACGACCACCTTTTAAATTTTACCACTGGATAATACTGATGTGACATTGGAAAATTCAATTACATTTCAATTACAACTAAAATTACAAGTAAAATATAATTGCATATACTCAGCTACACATTACATGTAATTGGAAATTTTCAATTACAAATTACAAGTTATTGTAATTGTAATTAGGCAATAATCATTACTTGAAATTGAACAAAATTCAATTGTATTCTTAAAAATTTTCCATTACATGTAATTCTATTTGATTTTTTTAATTACAATTACATGTAATTGGAATTGGAATTTTTTAATTACGAATTACAAGTAATTGTAATGTGTAATTGAAAAAATCTCAATTACAATTACAAATAGTTGACTGTAATTGCAATTGAAAAATTCCAATTACATATAATTGCGTAATTACAAGTGTAATAAATTACAAACTGTAATGTAATTTCTGCTACTGTAATGTAATTTCTGCTACTGATAATATATAATAACAAGAGAAAACAATCTAATGCATTGTTTTTCATTCTGGTCATTTTGAATTACGTTTTAACGAAATACTTTTATTATATATTTATCACAAACCAATGTGCGTCACTGTTAATTGTAGAACTGAGTTGTAATCTGCAGCCATCAGTGCAATTAAATAGATGTGACACGATGAAAGACAGATCATAAACTTTTCTTGACATAACTTTTACAATCTTGTATAATAGACTTATCTACCAGAAAATTTGTTATGTTTTTTAACTCAACTGATCTCTTACGAAAATAAATTACATTTGCTAATTTTACAAAAAAAAACTTAACAAAATGCGAAATTAAAATTTATCACAAATCAAACACTCTGAAGTTACTTCGTATACAAATTGCTTAGATTTGAAAACTTAAAATATTTACACAAAATTGGAAACTAGGAAACGTAGTTAAAAATTTAAAAACTTAATACGCAAATTATTTGTGATAAAACAGAATCAGCCCACCTTTGGTTAAGGTTCTATTTATGTTATTTTCGCAATTATTAAATCATAAAAGTAAGCAAACTAGAGCAAAAGAATCATTTAAAATCAGTTGTATAAACAACTGATAAGAGGTTTGTGATCGTGTTAGTTGCAAAGCAAAAAAAAATATAATCATTAAAGAAGATATATCGTTTGAAAAGCAACTATAAAAATAATTTTTCATTTTAAGTTCAAACATTATCTTAGTATTTTTCATAATGAAATTTTAAGAAAAGATATTAAGGGTTATTCGATAACAAGGTGAAATTTTGACAACTGAAAGTTAAAAGTATAACGTGGTCTAACACCAAAAATATCTCAATTGACAAAAAGAATACTTTACAGGAGAAGTTTTTTATACAATTCACAAGAGGTGAATAAAAGTTTGTCACTCTATATTCTACATCCTTATATACTAGAGGTGTGCATGAGTGTTTTAAAGACACTCATCACTGCGTAGTTAAATAGCAAATGAATGTCTTCAAACACACTCATGCAGATCTCTATAACCAACTATTTGATGCCTGAAATTGAAGCTCATGATCTCGGCGACATTTGGTTTCAGCAAGACGGCGCCACATATCGCATCAATCAATGGATTTATTGAGAGAATATTTTTGTGAGCACATAATTTCACGTTTTGGGCCAGTCGATTGGCCACCAAGATCGTGTGATATCGCACCGTTAGACTTTTTCCTGTGAGGATATGTAAAGTCTAAACCCGCTTCGATTTAGGCCTTGGAGGAAAACATCACGCGCGTCATTCGCCAATTACCAGTCGAAATGCTCGAACGAGGCATCAAAAATCGAATTTAACGGATGGACCATCTGCGACGTAGCAACGGCCAACATTTGATAGACATAATCTTCAAAAAATAAATGCCAAATAATGTTCTTTCAAACAATAATAAACATTCTCCATTAAATTTGAATTTTCGGTGATTTTTTCTTTAAAAAAGTATGGAACCTCGAAATGGATCACCTCTTACATAGAAAAGTCCGTCATCACTTTTGACCGTCTGTTCGTGTTCGGGTTGAAATGTCATTTTCCAAGGCACCAGACGAGGTAAAGAAGATTTAAGCCCATCAATCTGCTCGGCATAGTTACGAAAATTTTACGATTGCAATTCATCAACATCAAACGATTCTATTCCAGGCTGCAGGCAAAAAACTACGCCCATTTATATTTTTCAGTTGTTTTTATTTTTTTTCGATTGTTTTAAATCTCTTTTGCTTTTTTTTTTGTGCATACAGATCTTGGGCAATCAATAACCCCCTGCGAGGGGTGATTTTTTGTTTGTTCATAGGCTGCTAAGGTTCTTCTGCTTTGATTTTTATTAAGGGCGTTTATAGAAAGCATTACACATAAAGGTAGCCAATAGACCCACAGGGTGTCCACTGGCAATCAGGAACAGTTAAAAGACACATTGGTGGGGTTAATATGAGTCAATTTTTTTAATGATTTTTTGCTTTTGTATGAGTATTCTAATGCAACATAGATGGCAGGAAGTTCAATTTTAACAAAAAATTTTTTAAAAGCTTTCAAAAAAAATTTTTACAAAATATTTATTAAAAAATTTTCAAAAATATGTTTACAACAAATTTTACAAAAAAAAATAAAAAAAATCTAAAAAAGTTCCAAAAAAAGTTAACCAAACATTTTCAAAAAAAAATTAAAAACAATTTTACAAGAAAGTTTTCGAAAAAATTTCTATAAAAAAATTTCCAAAAAAAATTTAAAATTTTAAAAAAATATCCAAAAAATTTTTTTAAAATTTTAACAAAAAAAATTTATAAAATGTTTACAAAATATCTTCTATCAAATTTTTACAAAAAAAAATCTCAATAAAACATACAAAAAATTTGCAATAAAATTTTTACACCAGATTTTCAGTAAAATTTTTAGAAAAAAATTTGCAGTAAATGTTTTCCAAAAGAAAGTATTAAAAAAAAAAATTATATAAAATTTTTACAAAAAAAATGTATAATATTTTTACAAAAAAAAAAAATTCCAAAAAATTTAAAAAAAAAATTATAAAAAAAATTTTTACAAAAACTTTTTAAAAAAATTTCAAAAATATTTTTACAACAAATTTTACAAAAAAACTAAAAAAAATTCCAAAAAAAAGTTAACAAAACATTTTCAAAAAAAAAATTAAAAATAATTTTACAAAAATGTTTTCGAAAACATTTCTATAAAAAAATTTACAAAAAAAATATGTAAAAATTTTTTTTAAATTTTAACAAAAAAAATTTATAAAATGTTTACAAAATATCTTCTATCAAATTTTTACAAAAAAAAAAATCTGAATAAAATATACAAAAAATTTTCAATAACATTTTTACACCAGATTTTCCGTAAAATTTTTAGAAAAAAATTTGCAGTAAATGTTTTCCAAAAGAAAATAATATCAAAGTTTTACAAAAAAAAAATTATATAAAATTTTTACAAAAAAAAATTGTATAATATGCATTTAAAAAAAAAAAAAAATTCCAAAAAATTAAAAAAAATATATATATAGAAAAATTTTCCAAAAAAATTTTCTATAAAATTCTCACATAGTAAGGCATTTCAGGTGACGATATATACCGTATACGAAATTTTTTGGATTAGTGGAAAAAAACTTTAATTAAATCAGTTTTGTACATATGTATGTGTGTATAGAAGATTCTGCCGAATATAGTACTCTTAGGCCGATTATTATAACTTGCCTTTAGCTAAAGTTAGGATTTTGTTGGAGCGATAAATAATTGTTCGTTACTAAAAGTAAGCTAAAAACCACTTTTAACTATCACGTACTATAAGGACAAGTTATAGCATTGAGCATTATCCTCATTATTATAACGAAAAACTACTTACAACTCCAAAAAATCCTAACTTTAGCTAAAGGCAAGTTATAATAATGGGCCTTACTTGTTTTTAATTATCGCTGCTTTGGGTCCAGTCAAATTCAATATGGAATTATTTTTTGTTTTGTTCGATTTATAGCAATGCAATAAATTTTTTTTTTTTTTTTTTTTTTGTTTTTAAGATAACGAATGTTTTTGTCGGTTTAACTTTTTCGCTGTCATTCAACCGAGTTATTTTTAAAGGGTAATAAAAATAAACGCATAGATTTGTTAACTTAATTTAATAATAAAAATAATAATAATAAAAATTACTTTATAATTCATATCGCACTTGTGCGACAATACTGTACTAGAAACTTTTATATTTTCAATTTTTGCGAAAAGTCGACGACCAGTGTTTATTATCTCCTATAAAAATCTTCTCTTGTTTCGACTGCAAAAATAATTTTAAATTTGATTATTGTAAACATATTACATATGTAGAATCAGAAAGTTTTTTTTTTATTTTTACTGATAATTTTAGAATTTTTAAGTTACTACACTTTTGTCATACTCATAAATCTATTAAATATTGTCTTATAGGTTAGGTTAGGTTAAACGGGCTGCCCGCAAAAACGCGAGTTCACTCGGAGGCCAATAAGGCCCATTGTGATGCCCCAACGATCGTCAACCCCCACCATTCCCTAAAGAACTCCGATACCGGTGGTTCTTGTAAACCACCCGGAGCTTTTCACAAAGCCTAATAGGCTACTCAGTGTCACATCCCTGAGACAGTCCAGGTCCTGGAAGAATCTTTGACCCAGAAATTTGAGCCTACGCTCTTGAAGAGCCGGGCAGTCGCAGAGAAGGTGTTGAACTGATTCCTCCTCTTCCTCATCCATACAGCTTCTGCAGCACCCTCCAAGAGAGATTCCCATACGCTCCGACATACGTCCGATCATACAGTGTCCCGTTATAACACCAACCAGAAGTGATAACGAGCTTTTCTCGAGGGTCAGTAGTGTCTTTGTCCTTTTTTTATCAATTGAGAGCCAAAGGATTCTAGATAATCTGCAAGTGGTTAGTATAGACCACCTGCGAACCGTTTCCTTCAGCGACCATTCTCCAAGTATGTTACACATTTCGGCCAATGGGATATTGATTTCCCCTTGGGCAACCGTCACATCCAGATTCGAACCGTACCTCGCACATTGATCGGCCATCTCGTTTCCACAAATGCCATCATGTCCTGGAACCCACACTATCCTTATACGATGTCGTTCAAGTAGGGCTAAAGATTGTATGCAAGATAACACACATGTAGATTTCACTACTTTTGAATTAAGGGCCTTAATGGCGGCTAGACTATCTACGAAAATATCGAAAGTCGACGCCTCCATCGCAAGTTCCTCAATTTTCCTTGCCGCTACCAATATAGCATTCAGCCTGGAATACGATGCAGGTATCGGGAAGCCTAAGCGAAATAAATATTGTCTTATAAATCGGCAATAGAGAATCTTTCACAGATTTATCACAGAATAAATTAAAAAATTCGTGGTCAAATTGTGATTGTGTTGAAAAGTGTTTTAAAATCCTTAAATCACCATTAGGTAAATAAAATCGAAACGGTAAGGCAGACTTAGGTTTCTAGAGCATACTTTAATTTAGACTTTTAAATCAATTTAATTTGAAAAAAAAATTATGTCGAAACATAGAAAAGCAGTCAAGCTCAATACAAAATTATCTTAATTTAAATTTTCTTCTTAAGACCTTTTATTTACATCCCAACCATAACAATACAACTGACGTCAGCATTAATAACAAACACACTGTAGATAAGTGTGCTAACACTGCAGTGTTAGCTTTTTCTACCGCTTCTTTTGAAATAATCACTGGAAAATAACTCAAAAATAAACCTTTGTTATTATTTGGTAGTCACCTGTCGTCGCATCTGGACTAGAATTTGTCAGATTACACTGGCTTTGTTTTTCTATTGTCTTCTTCAAATATTTTACAATTCTGACAAATTTATTATCACGAGTACGATGATAACAACCAAATATTTGCCAATTACATACTAAATATTAGCATTTCTTTTAATTTTTTATTTTTTTTTTTCTCTTTTTTTAGATTAAGAAGTTTTTGGCGTATGTACGAGGAATGTACCACATTTAGAGTAACAATGCGGAGTGGAAGTCATTCCTAATGAATAATGCGATTGATTACACTGTACAACAAAGTCAGAGGGAACAAAAGAAAAACGTTTTGGGAGTTAACGTTATACCTATTTGTAATAAAACTATCTATCCCCAGTGCGCTTCGCTATCGCCATATTCAAGAAAGATTATAGTTAATATGGATAAATTTAAACTAAGAACACACTTTTTTCTCAGAAAACCTATGTCAGTTATTGTCACTATTGCAGTTATCTAAATCTAATTTGAATGGAGGGTACCCGGCCATCCCGTCCTAATCACCATTTTGTAACTTGAAAACACACGTGGTTCTCATAGTATAAAATTTCAACACTCTAATTTTACGATAGTAATTTTTGACTTTAGAAAGTTTTTTGCTTAATTATGCATATTTGTGAAAGGATTAGTCTTGCAAATTTCTACGAGTTACAGTTCCCCAGACACACGATAATAATTTTTCACCTTATTTGTTGGGTACCACGCCCACTATTCCAATCCAGTCTGTGTTTTTTTTTTCTATGCGTATTACAGATTATGCATATGAGAAGTGTCTAGTAGTAAAGAATGTGATGACAGATGTTAATAATGTTTGTTAAATATTATTGCGCTCATTTTAGGCGGTTTTATCTATATCCTTTATGTGTGCAGTTTTTTATTGGTTTTTATTTTGTTTTTTCAATTTACATATTGAAAATAATTTATACACATGGTTTTATAAGCCAGTAACACCACAAAAATATGAAAAAGTAGCCATATCTATCTACATATGTATAAGGGATGATTTTTTAAAAGCTTTAGGATTTGATTAAAAAAAACGCATACAGTTTTGAGAAATGTATGGAATCAATCTCTAAAGATGATTTCATGTAAATGTTGACCATTACTTCACCTCAAATGGTTCATACGCTGGGTCAACTTTTGGCATACTCTCTCCAACATATCGGGCGGAATCTTACTAATAAATTCTTCAATATTGGCTTCCAGTGCGTTGACCGTTGAGAACTTGTCCCTATAGACATGAGCCATAGCCCCACAAAAAATGGTCTAAAGGCGTTAAATCGCAAATCAGGAGGTAGAATTTATATAATTTAGAATTTATATAGCAAAATTTAGATCTTATTTCTGTTAAAAAAAATTAAAACTTTAAGGCCCATTATTATAACTTGCCAATAGCTAAAGTTAGGATTTTGTTGGAGCGCTAACAAGTTTTTCGTTATAATAAGAGGGTAAAGCTCGTTACTATAACTTGCCTTTAAAGTATGTGATAGTCAAAGGTTATTTTTAGATTTCTTATAATAACGAAAAACTACTTATCGCTCTGACAAAATCCTAACCTTAGCTATTGGCAAGTTATAATAATGGGCCTAAATCGACCAAATTTACGAAAAGGGCTTTAAGCGTCGTTAAGTGCTAAGATTGAGGACTCCTTTTAATAAGATTTTAAAAAGATTCTGGTGGTAATTGCGTATAATTTCCAAACCGTGAACTATGTTTTTTAAGGTTGTCCTGCATACATGAACTAAACTGAAGACACATCAATCTATGTGATGCATACTAATAGCATAAACGACATTTTTTCGAAATTGACTTTTTTGGTTTTTATGGTAGTAAACAACATTTGCCACAAGACTACATTCTCATCTTAACCAGTTTGTATGAAAAATAAATAAATCCATTTTCAAAACCTCGTAAGCGCCATACAAATGACATTTACATGCAATATATAATGGTTTTTATATTTCAAGTTGGAAATGTTAAAGTCTCAACCACTAAGTTTTTTGTATTTAAGATTAAAAAAATCGTGAAAGTTGCAGGCCAATTGGACCATTTTTAGTAAAGTTAAAAGTTTTTTCGATAAATACAAAAATAAATGTTTATTTACACACAGAAATTTGCAATTTGCTGTTTGCGCCAAAACCACCTAAGCGACAAATTTGGCTACAATTAATTGTAAGTAACAAATTTAAAAAAAAATGTTTGTATACCCTTCAGAGAGTCGCATAGCCATGTTTTGCAAAAAAAAAATATTTTGAAACCCATATTAAAGAAGTTATTAAATTTTTTTCGTTTTCTGAAAAACGACTTCTTGGCGCTTATGTGGTTTAAGAATAAACGCGACGATATATTTCTGTCTAAGGCATTTTACCATCTGTATCATTTTTATACCATTCTCATTTCTCTCTAGGTATCCTCTGTGGAACAAAATAATCTTCAGTTGTGGAAAAATGTAACCTTAACACATGCAATGAAAGTCTTTAGCAATAAAAATTGGCACATTAAGTAACTTTTTAAGCAAAAGCGTTTTACAATTTTATAAGTTAGGCGAAATTCCATACATTAAAATTGTTGTATCTTTTTTCTTGGGTGCCCCAGTAGGCTAGAAGTTGGTGTACTAGTCTATCAGTCTGGGGGTTCCCAACAAAGACTCTGGTTGGTTGTTTCACTACTATTAGTGAAAGTAATCGCTACTGTTCTTGATAATTAAGCTAGAATATAATGTATAATTGTACTGTAACATTTGATAAATAAATAAAAATATTTAATATAAAAGTTTGACTTGTCTCGCAACCCTCGCATCTTGGTTATATTTAAACATTAACAACGCAATTTGTCAACCAAATGTCTCCTATCAGCAATGCGTTATGAATTAAACAAATATAAAACTGTTTTCCTAAATATTTAAATTTATTAAGTCAACACAAAAAAAATTGTTGACCAAACACGTGGGATTTAATTTAGTGAAAATTAACAAATCAAAATTTGAGGGTATGAACTGAACTTGAAAATTTTCCATTCTCACAATTTGAAAAGTCGATCAAAAATAACCCATAAACTTTATTTTTATACGAAATAATGAATAAATAATCACAGAGTCACTTCAATAAATAATTTCAATCTGTGATTAGCATAGGAGGGAAATGTTTATTTAAATTTTACTAAAACTAAGAGACACAAACAATTTTAGGTGAGTTGAGATAATTAATTGAGTTAACGAGTGATTTTTTAAGAGCTTGAGAACTTTTTTTTAAAAAAAAACGCATAAAATTTGCAAAATCTCATCGGTTCTTTATTTGAAACGTTAGATTGGTCCATGACATTTACTTTTTGAAGATAATTTCATTTAAATGTTGACCGCGGCTGCGTCTTAGGTGGTCCATTCGGAAAGTCCAATTTTGGGCAACTTTTTCGAGCATTTCGGCCGGAATAGCCCGAATTTCTTCGGAAATGTTGTCTTCCAAAGCTGGAATAGTTGCTGGCTTATTTCTGTAGACTTTAGACTTGACGTAGCCCCACAAAAAATAGTCTAAAGGCGTCAAATCGCATGATCTTGGTGGCCAACTTACCGGTCCATTTCTTGAGATGAATTGTTCTCCGAAGTTTTCCCTCAAAATGGCCATAGAATCGCGAGCTGTGTGGCATGTAGCGCCATCTTGTTGAAACCACATGTCAACCAAGTTCAGTTGTTCCATTTTTGGCAACAAAAAGTTTGTTAGCATCGAACGATAGCGATCGCCATTCACCGTAACGTTGCGTCCAACAGCATCTTTGAAAAAATACGGTCCAATGATTCCACCAGCGTACAAACCACACCAAACAGTGCATTTTTCGGGATGCATGGGCAGTTCTTGAACGGCTTCTGGTTGCTCTTCACTCCAAATGCGGCAATTTTGCTTATTTACGTAGCCATTCAACCAGAAATGAGCCTCATCGCTGAACAAAATTTGTCACATTTGAACATTTCGAACCGAACACTGATTTTGGTAATAAAATTCAATGATTTGCAAGCGTTGCTCGTTAGTAAGTCTATTCATGATGAAATGTCAAAGCATACTGAGCATCTTTCTCTTTGGCACCATGTCTGAAATCTCACGTGATCTGTCAAATACTAATGCATGAAAATCCTAACCTCAAAAAAATCACCCATTATAATTATAACACAAATAAACTAAATTATGTAAAGTTTTTTAATCAATAAAACAAAATTAAAAAAAAACACAATAACGTAGATATTATATTTCTATGCAATAAAAATTATTTGTACTAAAAATAAAAACTTTTCCTTTCATATAATTAATACCAATTTTTATTTTTTTTTACTTTACCATACATAGTATAGGTAAAGTATAGTAATCATGAAAATATCGATGTCGGGATCTCAACGGATTTATACGTTTTGAGGTCTCCTGAGAATACATTTTGGCTATTTTTGCGATAATGTCTATGGCTGGGTGTGTGTGTGTATGCCACTATTTTTGTGATTTCTCTACAAGTCACTTGACACCCCAAAGCGAAAATAATTAGTTTTTTTCTTCTAATATACTTTGAAAAGAAGGCAGTTAGCTATGTGCGATGCACAGTGTTGTGACTTCATATAACGAGTGGCCATAAATTGAAAAAGTTATTGTAAAGAGCTGAAATTTGGCAAATATATTTACGTTGGCAAAACGTAACAAAATTTAAAATTCAAAAAATTCTAAGCAAGGATTCGTGTCCTTCCTATATATCCTGAAATTTATAAGTGTCATAAAAGTTAGAAAAATTGCTAACTGTATGAAATTTTTTTATAGTAATTGGATGTGATATTTTTAATGATTTGACCAAATTTGATTCAATTCAGATAAGGCCACGTTAGGCTAAAAAATATATTTTTACAAAAAATTAAAAGTTAAATAAATTTTTTTTAATTAATTTCGAAGACAAGACACTTATATTTTTTCAATTAGATGAATGGATGCGCTCACCTTCAATATATCGTTAAGCTTAAGTATAAACATATTTTTCCTATTTTTTCGGGTCCATCGAAGCTGGCTATTTTTTTTTTTTTAAGTACATATTTTGGCTAAAAACTTCACAATTTTTTTTACAGTGTTGTTATAAATGTTTGAATTTTAGGATTTTTACATTGTGTCTGTTACATTTCTGAATAAAACAAATATAATTGCATGCATTTTTATTGAAAAATGAATTCTTGATATTTATTATTCCGAACTTATTTTTTGTTACTTAAAAATTGTGAAAAAATTATCAAAATAATTCGAATTTAAAGCCGTGTAACTTTTTATAGGTATAACGCACATGAAAAACCAAACCACCTCTGGAATCGTGGAAATCACAGCTTTCATCTCATATATATTTTGTTGATAAATTTGAAAGTTTTTTTTTATTTTTTCCACTAGACAGTTTACTTTGATACACTAAAAAAATAACAATAATTTAAATTGGCGCACTTAAGCGTAGCTAAATTTTTATTTTTATAAATTAACATACTTTTTGTTAAAAAAAGGAAAAAAAAAATATCCCGGTAATACTTGAAAATTTTTTTTCTTCACTATTATATGTTTGCTTATCACAACAAGTTTTGTTTTCTTTTATTAATATCATTCTTATAATGATGCATACACTGTTATCGACATACATATGTAATTAAAAATACCGTTTATATTCTTAAAACATAATACAACAACTAATATAGTACAAATTTGGTTTATTTGCCAACTAAATGCAATTATTTAACCCTACGAAATACATGCTAATTTTTATTCCTTTTTTTATACAAAATTGAAGTTATTTCAAACCACAATTTTGAAGAGTCGTAACTTAGAAAAAATTATTATTTTAATCAAATTTTTTTTTACGCTTATTAGTAAAAGTGTCTTTTATTAAATGCCATTAGCCATTTTTTTAATTTCCATAATTGGATTTTTCTATATATGGCCACGCTCACAACACTGTGCGATGCCTTAAAGATATCATTTCATTGTTACATTTAATCTGTCATAATTACCGATTTGCAAAAACTACCCATTTCTTTTTGGAAATCTTTCGAAAGGTGGCGTACATCTAACACAGTTCAGGTTCTTAAGAAAACGCCTATTTTTAGATAAGTCCAAGTGGTCGAAGATAAATCGGTGTTGCGGAATTTTCTCATCGAAACAAATTCTCTAGAACCTAATATAGCAGATGCCTAGATATTTCGACACACTTTGAAGCATACGAGTACAGTACATTGCAATAATATACACGAAACTGCCAAAAGTGCCTATGGCCTTTCGTCTCTAAGTAAGTGCCAAAGAATATTGAATCATAGACCACCAACCAGCCTGCCTGTTTGAGTAGTTTAGGTCCAAGCTGAGCCTTCCCTTTCGTTTTTATTTTGATTTCACAAATATAATAATTCTTGCAAAAAAAAAACACCGACTACAAAACAAATATATGTGCATCAATTCTTAACTAGAAATTTAAAAGGAAGTGATCTGTAAGAAATAGTACTCAAATCAAATACTTTTATACTTGTTGCTCTAACGGACATAGTAATATACGTTCTGTACATTCAAATGTCTATCCATAACGGTTCAGCAGATAAAGCCATATACGACAAATTACATTAGATATGAGGACACCCTTTTTTTTACACTTATTATTACTGACACAGCAATAAAAAGTAACGGTTCCAAAGATATGGCCATATAGGTTAAACAATATCACCTAGGGGACACCCTTTAATGTACAATTTTAAATTAAACACTTATTTTAAAGGATAGATTCTTTGTCAATTTCAAATGTCCTGTCTAAAACGGTTCAAAAGTTTGGCCATATGAAACAATTTACATCAACTATTGAGACACCCTTTATAACTTCAAATATTTATAAATGTTATTATACGGGACATAGTAGTGGAGATTCTGTCTAATTTTCAAGTGTTTGTCTATAACGGTTCAAAAGATAGGGCTAGGCTAGGTCAAATTATATCAATTATGGGGACACCCTTTAGTTTCCAAATTTAAATTATATACTTGATGTTATAAAGGACTTAGATATACAGGTTCTTTGTAAATTTCAACCGTCTCTCTGTTACGGTTCAAAAGTTTTGCAATATACATCAAATTACATCAACTATTGGGACACCCTTTTACTTCTAATAATAAATATTTAATTTCTGATTATAAATATTGGACATTCTGTCCAATTTTCAAGTGATTGTCTACAATGGTTTAAATGGTTCATATATTTAAATTGACATCACATATGGGGACACCCTTTAATTTTTAAGTTTAGTTTTTTTATTAATTTCTGTTATTGGCAGCTATAGTGATATGCAGTTTTTTAAAATTTTAAAAGGGTGCTCTTTACGGTTCATAATACACGTAAAAAACACGTATGTTGTATGGGGACAGCCTTTAATTTTCAAAATTCTGAACTTTTGTAAACATCTGTAAGCATTTTCTTTCTAATAAAGAAAAATTTTGAAAATCGGTTCGGAAATGACTGAGTTATGCGGGCACAAACATAAAAAAGCAACATTCAGACGAATAGATAACCTCCTTCTTTTTTTTAAGTCGGTTAAAAATAACTTAAAGCAGTTGGTAATGCCGTCAAATGCGAGAGCAAGATATAAACTATAAAAAATCACATATAACAACGAAATTAATCCCGACCCCAGGGATGGGTACTTCTATATAAAGTAAATATATAAATCATAACCAAAGCTCTATAACAGTTATTCTTAAAATTTGGTGTGAATTACTTTCAAAGCAAAATCGAACAATAGATTGTGAGGGCGCCTAAGACGTGGCGGACACAACTAGTATTATAGAAAATATATAATTATATAATTGTATGTACTAGTAAACGATAGTCTTATCAACTGAAATCAATTATCAAACTTTGCCCCGATTTGGCCCCTTAAGTGCGAAGTAAAACAATTTGGATAAACACAAATTAATTGTTAAAGTTAGGCCTAAGTCCGTCGATTCCCTCTAATTTCTCTATAGACATAAATGAATATTTTTTACAAATTAGATGAATTTTAAAGAAAAAAGGGGAATTTTGTTTTTGGGAAATCGGATAATATACATACATATAAATGTTCTAGACAACATCAGCAATTCGATTATATTAACCAGTTACTATACCAGCCTTATAAAACTTTACGTTTTGAAATAAAGTACCAACCAATAAGAAACAAGACCTAATCCAACTAGCGATTTGTATTGTTTGCTTAAATTGTATATGCCGCGAGGTCTATTTTCTCTTCTCTAATACCTTTAAAGTCACGCGACAACCGTTACGTATTATAAGCAACAACAACGGATCTATTTTAGAAAATACTCGTATTTACTTTTTTTAAATTTAATAAAAAAAAAACAAAGAAATTCGGAGAATAATTTACTGCAAAGATATATAATTTTACTAGGTCTTAATTTATGGCCGACTTCTTATCAGTTTTTGGTGTTTAAAAATAAGGTAGCATCAGTAAAAACATTTAGTTACTTTGAAATAGAAATATTTAGAGATTTTGTAAATTACTCAGCATAGCAAACAAAGAAAACAGTTTCAAAAATATGAAATTTTGTAACAGATGTTTATTTATGAGCATACCAAAAATGTCTTTTAGGCAAGGCCGTCAGGTAAAATTTGCTAGATAAAGTAAATTTTTCGATAAAAAATAAAAAACCATTATACATACATACATGTGTTTCACATATGGCCAAACATATTTTTACATACATACATATGTATATATAATAAAATAGTTACTTTCTTCCTATCCGTCTGTCTGTGTTCGCATCACATAAAAACTACTGATTCAAATAAAGGATGCTATTTCACGCAAAATTATCTCATTTTCAAGAGAAAATACAGAAAAAACAGAGAAAGTGGGCAATTTTACAGAATGGTCGTGCAAACTTGGCAGCACCTTTTTTGTCAGTGGGAAATTTTTAACACTATTTACGGAACTCTATAATAATTTTAGAATTTCATATACATTTTACAATTTTATCCAGGGATGGGGGTACCTCTATATAAAATAAATACATAAACCATAACTGAAGCACTATCAAAGTAAGTCTTAAAACTTAGTGTGGATTACTTTCAAAGCAAAATCGAACAAAATATTCTTAGGACGCCTACGATGTGGCGGGTATATATGAATGTATCTGCAACTGCTATCTTAACTGCTTTTTTGAGTAACCCTCAGTTTCTACTGAATATAAATTCACGCACTAATTAGGCACGATTTTCGTAATTTAAAAGCCAATATTTGATAACAGTTCTTACTAATATCGAAAATATGATATGCCATTTAACTTATCGCACACCAAATCATAAACAGTCACAACTCAAAATTTATCAAAATCGTTTTTTTTTTTTTTATTTAATAAACCAATCCACAGTTCAAATCTCTACCGACCACTAAAATTCAATTTACATCACTGTCTTCTTTAACTAAACGGTTTTCTTTTTTTTTCTTTTGATTATAAAATTATAACCAACAGTCTTTTTGTGACCTTTTATGATTTAGTGTTCCATATGTATGTATGTATGAAAGTATGTAGTATATATGTATGTTTGGATATCCCAGTAAGGAAGTGTAGATTTTTTTAATCTCTTGTTGATTATCTTTCTTAATATCCTTCTTGGCACCACAGTTGTTAGATTTTTTTCATATATTTCGCCAAAATTAATGGTAAAAATCGCCAAAATCTTATAAATAGGGTTTTGTTTTCCAAAAATAGTAAGAAAAAAATAAAATAAAAACGATTAGCGAACAGGACATAGGTACAATTGTTACTTACAGCCCATTTTAATGAAAGTAAGTAATATGTTAAAATTGACAACCCTGAAAATAAAATCACAATTATTTTTTGTTGGAACTGTTATTTCTATTTAATTTTAACATTTTTGTACAAATACGGAATATCACTTGAGCCATTAAAAATTTCACCATTAATATATTTTTCACTTGAAATTTAAGAAAGTTACATGTGGAAAAATTAAATAAAAGAAATTTCTTAAGAATATAGCACATGATTGGGATTAAACTGGCAAACGGTTCTCATAAACGGTAACGCTATTAACAATTACACTCAATCGTATCAGTGCGTTATTTATTCAAAATAGACTCCCTTTGAAAAATACTGTTCACAACACTTTTCATTAACAGTGGTTTAAAGCGAAATTTAGACGACCAAAGGAGGCCTGTGAGCACGGCTTACTCGTGTTAATGGCCAAAATTCGAGTTTTTTTCTTAGATGGATTTAAAAAATTTTTGATATTTTGTGTTTATCATCAGGCTATTAAACCCGTTGAAATGCATGTTTGTCAAACACAGTGTAAATTTCATTTGTAATTTTTGCGCTCGTTTTTAAGAAAATTTATTGTTTTTTGATGTGTGTTAGTTTTTATGTATGGTACCAAATGTAAAGGGTTTTATTAAAATTTATTTATAAAATATTTCATTTATATACATACATATGTATGTATAATGGTAATGAAAAATTGTTTGCCAATGTTCAAGTTAAAAAATGTCAGGTAGACGAGTTAGCAAAACTATTATTTAACCGATATTTTTCAATTATTGTAAAGGAAAATCCCATAATGAAATTGATGAAATGTTGTCCTTGACCTTAGGACAGTTTCCAACATTATTACTTGTTCTTAAAATTACAATAGATTTGATTAATAATAAACAGGCATAATTTTATTTATTTTATTTAATATTAGTCTATGGATAAAATCCTTACAGACAATTTAAAATACATATTAACTTAATCTTAAGAAAAAAATTAAAAAGTTAGATTAGGAATTTAAATTATTCTTGCAAAAAAAAACCGACTTCAAAACAGATATAAGGCAACAAATTCTAAATATAAGAAGTAATCTGTAAGATTTAGATTTAAACCAAATAAAATATGCGCTAAAATTAGAGAGAAAAGAAGTAAAGACTATGTGAATGTCAAGTTTCTCCCTATTACTGTTCAAAGGTAAGCTATTTTCACCAGCATCCGTCTTTTATGGGGACACCATTCAAGCCTCTGTGTATAACGGTTTCAAAGATAGGGTCACATAGATCAAATAACATCTCATATTGGGACACCCTTTAATTTACAATTTGAAATTAAAGACATGTTGTTATAAAGGACGTGGTCACAAAGATTCTTTGTAAATTTCAACAGTCTGTCTATTACGGTTCAAAAGTTTAGCCATATATATCAAATTACATGAACTATTGGGACACCCTTTACATTATAATTCAAAATATTTATACTTTTTATTATACCAATTTTCAAGTGTTTGTGTTTTACGGTTCAGGAGATAGGGCCATATAGATCAAATTACATAATTTATTGGGAGACCCTTTAATTTCTGAATTCAAATTGTATATTTGCTATAGTGGACTTTGGAATACAGGTTCCTTGAAAATTTCAGCTGTCTGTCCTTAACAGTTAAAAAGTTTAGCCACATACATAGAATAACATAAACTATTGGGACACCCTTTTATTTCCAAATTCAAATTTTATACTTTTTGTTATAGCTGACTTAGCAATACAGGCTCTTTGTAAATTTCAGCAGTCTGTGTACAACTGTTCAAAAGTATGGCCATATACATCAAATTAAATGAACTATTGCAGCACCCTTTAATTTAAAATTTTGAATATTTATATATTTTATTATAACGATAATAGTAATCGACATTCTGTAAAATTTTCAAGGTTTTGTCTATAACGGTTCAAAAGATAGGCATATATAGGTCAAATTACGGCACCTATGGGGACACCCTTTAAATTTATTTTTTTATTAATTTCTGCCGTTGGGAGCTATATCGACACGCAATTTTTTAAAATTTTAATTTGGTGCCCTTTACGGTTCTTAATACACGTAAAAAACATGTATGTTGTATGGGGACACCCTTTAATTTTTAGTATAATGAACTGTTTTTAAAATGTTTTCAAATAAAGAAACAATTTTAAAATCGGTTCAGAAATGGCTGAGTTCTGAGGTTACATACATAAAAAAAAGCAACATTCAGACGAATTGATAACCTCCTTCTTTTTTGAAGTCGGTTAAAAAACAATGATATTATGTTGAATTACTTTTACATTTACAAAAAAGTCAACAAAATTATACAAACTATTAAATTGACGACATATACGCGTAAAAGGATCAGCTAGGTCATAATTAGTTTTAAACAATTTAACAAAAAGAGGTTTATAATGACGTGACGAGTATTGCGACACGGAACATTAAATTCTATATTACTCAACAGAAATTCACAGCAAGCATTACCATTTATAAGGCTTAACATAAAAGAAACATTTAGCATAGTGCGACGGCTTTTTAGCGTAGGTAGTTTTATTAACGCAAGTCTGCTAGAATATGAAGGAAGATTTATTGCAGGATTCCAATGAAGATTACGTAAACAGAATAGCAAGAACTGTTTTTGCACTGACTCAATATATTGGCAATAAATATTGTAATAAGGATCCCATACGACTGATCCATATTCCAAAATAGGTCTCACTAGTGAAACGTAAAGTTGCTTTGTAATATAAGGATCAGAGAATTCTTTTGCCCACCTTTTTATAAATGCAAAAACACCTCTAGCCTTATTAACAGTCATAGTAATGTGTGCAACGAAGTTTAATTTAGAATCAAGTAAAATTCCAAGAGCCAAGAAAGTGTCGACTAAATCCAGCTGATGTGCTCCCAATGAGTAGTTAACAGCTATACAACTATTTCTAAAAAATCGCATACATTTACATTTTGTTAGATTTAGCTCCATTAAATTATTTTTGCACCATAAAAAGAAGTTGTTAAGATCACTTTGAAGATAAGCATGATCAACATATTGCTTGAAGCTATAAACAATTTTTACATCGTCAGCATACATTAAAATGTGGGAAAAGTTGATAACTTTCGGAAGGTCATTTATAAACAGCAAAAACAGAAGAGGTCCGAGAAGACTGCCTTGCGGAATACCGGATAGAACATCAATGGTCTTAGACGTACTCATGTTGAATCGAACATTTTGTTTTCTACAGGTTAAATAACACATTAGCCAGTTTAAACTTCTCCGGGATACACCTAATAAATCCAATTTTGTTAATAGTAATTTATGATTGACTTTATCAAAAGCTTTACCAAAATCAGTATATACAGCATCAGTTTGTTTTCTTTGCGAGAATCAAACATTTATTAGAGTTGCAAGATGAAGAACGTTAGTCGTAGTCGAGCATCCCTTTCTAAAACCATGTTGGCTAGGTGATATAATTGTTGAAATCTGATTACAAAGCGTATCCGCAACTAGTTTTTCAAACATTTTCGGAATAGCACTTAATTTGGCAATTCCTCTGTAGTTTGTAATGTCAGACTTATTCCCAGATTTATGTAGAGGGATGATATACGAGTCACGCCAAAGCAAAGGAAAGTATCCAAGTCTAATCGAAGAATTAAACAATAATGCTAGAGGAGCAACTAGTGACTCTGAACAACGATTTAAAATGCAACTTGGCTTGGCACCCCATCAGGACCATGTTTAAATGACATTTTCAGAGCCTTCAAGCCATTAAATATATTCTTACTATTTAAAGTAGGAAAAGAAATAACACCATTTGTTTCATCATATTGGCTATTACCATAAGTACTGGCAAAGAAATCAGCAAACATATCACAAATAACATCATTATCACTGTATTCTTTATTATACAATTTCATTATTGTCGGATAACCATTGGATTTTCTTTTTGAGTTGACGAAGGCATAGAAAGATTTTTGAAAAAAATTAAGTTTCATTTTATTTATGTAATTATTATATAACGAACGGTTTAGTAAGTTGTATTCTGCACGAATTATAGAGTACTTTCCATAATCTGTTGTCGAACCAGAGATTTTGTAAATTTTATAATATTTGTTTTTCAAGTTTTTAAATTTTGAAAGCTGCTTAGAATTCCAAGGTGGACCACTTAGGGTCCACCTTGGACCCTAAGCGAAAAAAATATCCTTTATAAATTCATCACAGCAGTTTTTATTTTATACTGGAATCAAATATGCACAATCAGTCACATGTTTCCAAAAATAGACGGTAAATTAAAATCACCAAGAACATAAATAGAATCAGTGGATTGTAATGAAAAGGATTAACGGTGCATTGAAAGTAAAATAATGAAAGCTCTTCATGATAGATGGCATATGACTGTGGTGTAAATGTAGTTATTACATGGAACTGTTTGATATAAATAAAATATTACAAACATACATTAATACATTTTCGTAAAACTTTTATTATTCCTTCACACCATATGAATTAAAGAGATTTTATTAAGGCATAACTCTGACTAGATGCTAAGAAATTCAATGTTGCCGCAAGGTGTTAATTTGCGAAAATAACATCTCCAATATTTGTATTATTTTTAATAATTTTTTTTTTTAAATAATTGATTGGAAACTGCAGAATTCTATGTGCCCCGGCCTTAATTCACTCACCATCTTAAATAAGAACCTTACTGCTCATTGTTGTGCACACAGGCCGCATATGACCGTCTAAGTGCCGCTTAAATGATTCTAAGTTAAAACCAAATCAGTGCATCAATCGTTGTCTATCTGCCAAATATCGCAGCATTAAAGGTAATTGGCTGAAAAAAACTGTCATTGTTAAAAGTAATAGTCTCTTCGTTATTTTGGGCTCTATCTAAAAATTTTATCTCTATTTTGCAATTATATTTACTTTAGCACTTAACTAATTACAAATTTCAGTGCAGCTTTAACGCTAGGTGCTAAACAACGTTACGCTTGCGGCCCTGATTATGTGTGATTAGGTGAGGAATTAAGGCTCTGGGTAGTATAGAAATTTGTTTTAGCAATTTTAGTTTTATCTTTACAACTAATATTTTATCGAACTAAATACAAGTGTAATTGTTCTAGTTAACAATTAACAACAAAAATATACAACTTTATCATTATACATATTCATAAGATTTTATCACACACAAAAAAATAAACATAAGTAAAATGATAATAACAATTACAGCAGCAATATCATTAATAAATATATAATTACATATACATACATATAAACAATAAAGTACCAAGAATGACAGAAAGAAGATTACCCCAAACCGCGGATGAAATTAAAATTTTTATGGGCATACTGGATAAATGACGTCACGAGAACTATGTTTCTATTGTGAATGTAACATTTTAGCGGCTGAAATAAATCTAAAACTTGGAATCTGTAACAAAATTGATTTTTGCTTCGTAATTCTCTAACTTTTCAGTGAAGAGCATTTTAGGCAAAATAAAACATACTGACAACTGAAAAAAAATCTGTGAACTCTGTTGTAGAAAAAATTGAAGGAGAATTTTAACGAATATCATTTTGGTTAAGATTTTTTGAATGAAGTTAAAAATATTTAACCATGGCCAATGTAGAACAGAATGTTATAAATTTTGTATACTCTATTTCGACATAACAAACCGTCAAGAAAAAAGTAAAATCGAAAACCACTATATTACAGCATAAGGAATTGAATCATATGGCTTAAGTGTTGCATTTTCTTCTTCGCTACTATTGTATTTGAAGCTTTTTTTTAATAAAGAAAATACTAAAAAACCTTCGTTTAAGTTAAAAAAAAAACTTAAAAATATATAAATATTTTGGATAATTTTGTAACTTGGGCTATGTAAAAATTTAATCGTGATACCGGCAACATTGTTGGCCTACCTTTGACGCAGTGGTGTTGTTAACAATTCATATACATACATATGTATGTATTTACATATTTTAACACGTGTACGTGTATGTCCCCAATTGTAATTTTTGTACCACTGAGTTAATAAACAACCTATTTCTTTTCACACGTTACCACTTTTTCTACCAATTTCTTATTTTAAATTTATTTAAAAATATTTTTGTGATTTCAATATAATTTCGTACACCTTTGTTTACATTTGTAAATTTTAATTTTATTTGTAAGTTTTGCTGTACCCTATGAGTTTAACAGTCTCTGCACAATTTTATATTGTTGTTCCCTTTAGATAGGGGAGTTGTTTCTACATGCTTGTCTATACATTTATTTTACGAAGACACCAGAGGGCTTACTGGGTATATCGATTCGAAAGAAAACATTTTCGTGTGATTTTTCTTTTGAATCGATATACGCAGTATATGTACCAAATATATTTGACTGCCTTCGTTAATTCTTATATTTTCTAATGCTTTGATATATGTATGAGATATTTAAGCTGAATATGCAATTAAAAGTATGTCCGAAAGTATGGAATTTCAGAAAGTAAAGTAAAGTAAAGTAAAGTAAAGTAAAGTAAAGTAAAGTAAAGTAAAGTAAAGTAAAGTAAAGTAAAGTAAAGTAAAGTAAAGTAAAGTAAAGTAAAGTAAAGTAAAGTAAAGTAAAGTAAAGTAAAGTAAAGTAAAGTAAAGTAAAGTAAAGTAAAGTAAAGTAAAGTAAAGTAAAGTAAAGTAAAGTAAAGTAAAGTAAAGTAAAGTAAAGTAAAGTAAAGTAAAGTAAAGTAAAGTAAAGTAAAGTAAAGTAAAGTAAAGTAAAGTAAAGTAAAGTAAAGTAAAGTAAAGTAAAGTAAAGTAAAGTAAAGTAAAGTAAAGTAAAGTAAAGTAAAGTAAAGTAAAGTAAAGTAAAGTAAAGTAAAGTAAAGTAAAGCAAAGTAAAGTAAAGTAAAATGGATCGCAAAACTCTCCTTACCTGATTTCATATCCGTCAACAAAGCACTCATTGTGTCAAGCTCTTCTGTCGTTACTTTGATCTGAATTGAATACGTCAAAGTATAACGTATGTGTCCCGGCCTTTTCAAAGCATTGACCCCACGCTATTTACATTTATTGGTAAATGATAATTTCTAGTTTATGCTCAACGCGCTTGTTTGGCTGTAATGCAAATCGTCTGAAATATTTGTAGTGAAAAATTTATTTTTTAAGATTTATCTATTGTTCACTAATGACACTACAGTTTAACATACATTACGTCTGGACTTTTAAAGAATACATACTTCTTTAAATAATAATATTTCATAATAAAGCTGGTTGTGATAAAATCTTATCAAAAATTTTAACTTTAGAAAATGGCCCTCCCGCATGACAATTTGCCCACTCACGGTTCAGTGTAAACAAAATTTATTGATACCAATTCACGCGATAATTTCGTGTGTGTGTGAACATACCAACAAATTTGCTAAACAAAAGACGCACCAAAGACAGGGAAAAAAATGAAAATGAAAAAAAAAAAAAAACAAGTCACTTACTCACCAACTAAACAACCAACTCACTCACTGAAGCAACAACAACAATACAAGAAGAACTTGTGTGAGTGTAGAAGAGCGTATGGATGACAGCTAGCAGTTAGCAAAGAAAATAAAACAAGCCAGCTATCGCATACGAACAGCAAGCAGTAAACAGAAAGAAAACCGGTGGGACACCCGTCAGTGGTGCGACGTAAACGGATCAAAGATCCATCCGACATTTATAAAAGCATTGTAGGCGCCTTCAGTAAAAATCAGTCGGTCTAAGAACGTTTCTGCAGCGAGAACTGTTTTGTTGTAACGCATAGAACGAATCGGTTTCTCGCTATTGTTGATATTTTTTTATATATTTAAAAAAAATTGTTTTTATATTCGCTTTCGTATCTCTTATTGAAAACTGAAGGAGAAATAAAGTACTCGTAGAAGAAAATTTTGAGTACGTCGTGCAATTAATAGTGTGTGCGATAACGTTTGAAAAGTGCATGAAAAAAAAAGAAAATATAGTTGTCTACTTAAATAGTAGATAAGCAAACATAAGCTGTTAGGATTGTTGTTATTTAGAAGATAAGTTTAAATAGAGATAGTTGTTAGCTGTAACATACATACATCTTGCTAATTTGCAAAAATAAAAAGAAAATATATAATAAAAAAAATTATTCAATTTTCCAAACGAAATATTTTAATTAAAATATATAAAATTCACACACACACAGTTTTATACATAAAATTTAAAAATAAATCTACAAAAACAAAAAGTGAATCTTTTTTTCTTGTGTGAAAAAAAAAATCCAAAAATTTGAATTGAAGTCAAGAAAATTTTTTTTAATTTAACCCTACAAAAAAAATCACTCTTTATATGACGGAAACTCTGAGGAACAACACATTGGCTCAACCGAAATCAAATATGGTTAAAAATCGTAGATTTGATGAGGGTAAGTTGTGTTGAAGATATTATTTGGTAATGCATTTAATTAGTTTAATTACCGTAAAACTACATACATCCATTCGGAATATTCAGTTGTTTTACTTAAACTCCTGCTTATCTCGTTTGTAATTTTTTTTTTTATTTTTATTTTATTAGCGTTAAAATAAAAAAGGCAAATAAAATATTTATTTTCTAAAAAACAAGCTCCATATCAACATGTGGTTGTTAAATTCTTGTTGATATGCACAAGTACATACACTGCGCAAGAGTTAAATAAGGTTTTAAATTATTGCAAATTTCAAGGAATATGTATTAGTCGGATATCAAAAGATTAAAATTTCTTACACAAAAAAACCCTGTGATCTAACTACTATTGGAAAAGAAATGGGAAACGGATTTATTTATTTATTTTATTTTGCTCACTTGAATAAGGAATAATAAATGTACTAAACAAGCAGGTCATAATTTTTAACTTTTATCTATAAAATTATGATTTTATAGTTATTTATAAAAAAAATACTTATATTTTATACTAGCTGTACCCACACACGAAAGTAATCCACACCAAATTTTACTTTTACTTTATATAAAGGTACCTATCCCTGGATAGAATTCTAAAATTTATATGAAATTCTAGAAATTATTTTAAAGCTCGGTACAAGGTGATTAAAATATTTTAATAATAATGTAATTCCACAAAGTATAAATACAAGAGAAATACAAATTTTATTCAATTAGCTATTTGTCAGTAAGTACTTCATATTTTGTCATTATTTAAAAACAGCGCCATCTATTGCGCAACCGTGTTTAAAATATCCCGATTTCAATTCATATTTTGTCATTATTTTAAAAAAGCACCATCTGTTGCATTACCGTGTTTAAAATATCCCGCTTTCAATAATAAAAGATGACTTTAAGTATGCAATACCTTTAAGTTCGTAAAAAAAAATCGACGTACTTTCACTGCTTTTTCTCCACTTTCACTTGGAAATAAATATTGGAATCAGGATACTAGGGTACCTCCTCACACAATTTTTTTAAAATCCATCCTGTAGTTTTTACGTGATGCGAACACAGACTGAAAGACAGACAGACAGGAAATGAGTTAACTGTTTTATTATATGTAAAGATTTCATATTTAATATTTCGAACAAAAACCCTTCACTATTTCGAAAATAAAAGTAACTTTTAAGTTGTTCGAAAAATTTTTTTATAGAAAATTGTTCGAAGCAATTTTCCACACTAAATTTAAAACTATTCGAAGCACTCTATACATACATCTATCTGTCTGTCTATGTTCGCATCACGCAAAAACTTATTGATGAATTTAAAAAAAAAATTATGGAGAAG
The DNA here is from genome assembly GCA_949628195.1 of Phasia obesa. NCBI lineage: Eukaryota > Metazoa > Arthropoda > Insecta > Diptera > Tachinidae > Phasia > Phasia obesa. The sequence goes on along the minus strand of OX451219.1, from coordinate 113,431,906 downwards.
GTACCTTAGTATCTCGGATGCTGACGAAGTGGCGTATACAACTAGCCTTCTATAAAATACTGTTCGAACAAAAATTTTATAAGAAATTGGTAGAAAATGTTTTCTTATGGAAAAGTAGATAAAAAGATGTGGTCGACTGAAAAGTAGCCGAAAAATAAAAAACGACAAAAGTTATCTATACAAAATTGCTCGAAAGAGTTTTCTACAGAAACAGGTAAAACTTGTTTTCTATACAAAACTGGTCGAACGAGTTTTCTTTAGAAAACTAGTCGAAAGAGTTTTCTATACAAAACTGGTCGAAAAAGTTTTCTATATAAAACTAGTCGAAATAGTTTTCTATAGAAAACTCGTCGAAATAGTTTTCTATAGAAAACTCGTCGAAATAGTTTTCTATAGAAAACTCGTCGAAATAGTTTTCTTTAGAAAACTAGTCGAAATAGTTTTCTATAGAAAACTGGTCGAAAGAGTTATCTATAAAAAACCGGTCGAAAGAGTTTTCTATCGAAAACACGTTCGACCTGTTTTTGTAGCAAACCTCTTTCGAAACAGAGTTCTATAGAAGACTGATCAGAACAGTTTTTTTATAGAAAACTGGTGGAAATAGTTTTCCATATAAAACTAGTAGACATAGTTTTCTATACAAAACTGATGAAAACAGTTTTCTAAAGAAAACTGGTCGAAATATTTTTCTATAGAAAACTGGTCGAAAGAATTTTCTATAAAAAACTGGTCGAAAGAATTTTCTATAGAAAACTGGTCGAAAGAATTTTCCATAGAAAACTGGTCGAAATAGTTTTCTAAAGAAAACTGGTCGAAATAGTTTTCTAAAGAAAATTGGTCGAAATAGTTTTCTATAGAAAACTGGTCGAAATAGTTTTCTATAGAAAACTGGTCGAAATAGTTTTCTATAGAAAACTGGTCGAAATAGTTTTCTAAGAAAACTGGTCGAAAGAGTTTTCTATAGAAAACTGGTCGAAAGAGTTTTCTATAGAAAACTGATCGAAAGAGTTTTCTATAGAAAACTGGTCGAAAGAGTTTTCTATAGAAAACTGGTCGAAATAGTTTTCTATAAAAAACTGTTTTCTATAGAAAACTGGTCGAAAGAGTTTTCTATAGAAAACTGGTCGAAAGAGTTTTCTATAGAAAACTGGTCGAAATAGTTTTCTATAGAAAACTGATCGAAATAGTTTTCTATAGAAAACTGGTCCATTTCGATTACTATCTGCACCAACAACAAAATATTAAAAAAAAAATATTTCATAAACATAAACGGTCCTGTTACAGTTTTATTATATATCACATATAGATAAAGGAAACCTCTTAAATTACAAATTCAATTCAAAAAAAGCGAACGACCTTCTTTTGAATTAAATACTTGAATTTATTTTTGTTTTTATTATATCAAATATTTTGTGTTATTTCTGTTTCAACTGTCATTGTATCAACAATATACTGTTCGTTTAAAATCCGGACGTATGAGTTAGATTATTTATTTACGTTCTAAAATCAAAGCAATTATGTATTCTTATTTTACAAAAAAAAGGAATTTGGTGACCCCATTAAATTTATAGTATGGAGCCTCAAAAGTAGGGGAGGAGTCCACCTAAATATCACACTACTCACACGGTCCGACTATTCGGGATAAAATTAATATTTTGAGAACACAAGAAAACTTGCAATATTTAATTACATAACAGTTTTTCAGATAGATAATGTTTCTTAGATTGACCCATTGAAAATCAGAAAAATCGGTATATATATATAAATGGCTAGCTAAAACAGCAGTCTCAGCTGTCTGCATATTCTTATCGAAATATTTTTTCAAAAAAGTACAATATGTCCGCATTTTAAAAGAACACTTTTTTATATGGCGTTTTATCTACTTACTTATACCGGACCTCTTCTACCTTGCATCTTTTCGTCTATTATTAGCTTAAAAGTAAAATAAAATAAATTTAAAATATTTAAATATAAAGCATTGTTTTTATTTACAACAGGTTTTTAGATGTACAAATTTATAAATGGAAAAATATTTAAAAAATCGGTATTTTTGTTGCTGTTTTATATTGAAACAAAAAGCACGTGCGGGCGTCATGTTAGCGGCACCTCTAGATCAATGTACACGAGTTTTGTAACAATAAAGCTTAAAATTTATGTGTTATATAAAATATATAAATTATTAGTTTTACATATGTACATATATGTATGTATAGCAGACTTGATTTAATATTAATTTTTTATATTTTCTCTTCGGCGCCAATTCAGTTGTATTGTAAGAAAATGGTTACAAATCCTCATGAATTGAAATTCAAAGGCCGCAATAACCCTATGCTCCTTATAAGAAGTGTAGGAATCTATACATATAACAGGCGCTTATTTCCTGTTTGTCTGTCTAACTGTGTTTGCATCAGGTAAAAACTACTGGATGGATTTTAACAAAATTTTGTGAGGACGTCCCTTAGTATCCTGATTTCAATATACGCCGATTTTTTACCGATTTAAAGGTACTGCATACTTTAAGGAATTTTTTTTTTGAAAGCGGGATATTTTAAACACGGTTGTGCACCAGATGGCGCTTTTTTTAAATAATGACAAATTATGAATTGAATCAGGGATATTTTAAACATGGTTGCGCAACAGATGGCACTGTTTTCAAATAATGACAAAATATGAATTACTTATTGCCAAATATGCAATTGAATAAAATTTGTTACAGAGCTTTACAATGATTTTTACACGTAATATGCGTCCTAACAATATTTTGTTCGATTTTGCTTTGAAAGTAATCTACACCAAATTTTAAGACTCTTACGTATTTACTTTATATAAACCCAACCCTGGATAAAATTCTAAAATTTATATAAAATTCTAAAAATGATTATAAGGCTCTATAAAAGACACACAGGAAATGAGTTACTCATTATTTTAAAACTAAGCCATCTATTGCGCAATATTGCTTAAAATATACTGCTTTCAAAAATAATAGATGCCTTAATGTATGCAATACCATTAATCGGAAAAAAAAATCGGCATACTTTCGCTGCTTTTTGTCCAATTTCTCTTGGAAATAAGATATTTTTTCGGAAAAGGAAGTGTCCAATATTGGAATCAGGTACCTCCTCGCAAAATTTTGTTAAAATCCATCCAGTAGTTTTTACGTGATGTGAACACAAAAAGAAAGACAGACAGGATTTGAGTTACTATTTTATTATATGTATAGATAAAACACTAAGTCCATCACATAATACTTCTGCTAACTTTAAGCTTTTCAGCACGATCAAGATTAGATAACCTAGAATGAATTAAGTTTTTATATTAGCACACTTTTCGTTAATATGTGAACACATGCTTCACTGTTCTAAACATTTTCTTTATTTCTTTTTCTATTGCGTCTTTTCATTTTAAAATAAAAGAGAATAGTTTTAAATTCCACGTTGACAGATAACGGCACATATGTATGTACATACATTGCAGAGTTTTAAATTGTACACTAGAGGAGTTACAATTCATGAATATTATAACCGAATTTTAAAAGAACACTTTTTTACTATTAAAAATTTGGATTCCCAGATGATTCATTAAACTTCAATTTTTCGCTTTTTATTTCAAAAAAATCTCAGCACAAACACAAGATTGCCATATCTGTTAATGATATTCAAAAAACTTAATCACGTGCCCAAAATGCTCTCCAAACTTTTGAGTAGTCTCTTTGATTTCATGCATTTGAAAACAGAACAAAAAAAAACTTAAAAATTCAACCAATAAAGTTCATTCGCATTATGTCGCGTTTATTCTTAAACCACGTAAGCGCCAAGAAGTCGTTTTTCGGAAAACGAAAAAAAACTTATTAACTTCTTTAATATTGGTTTTAAAATATTTTTTTGGCAAAACATGGCTGTTGGACTCTCTGAAGGGTATAGAAACTTTTTTTTTTAATTTGTTACTTACAATTAATTGTAGCCAAATCTGTCGCTTACGTGGTTTTGGCGCAAACAGCAAATTGCAAATTTCTGTGTGTAAATAAACATTTATTTTTGTATTTATCAAAAAAACTTTTAACTTTACTAAAAATGCTCCAATTGGCCTGCAACTTTCATTATTTTTTTAATCTTAAATACAAAAAACTTAACATTTCCAACTTAAAATATAAAAACCATTATATTTTACATGCAAATGTCATTTGTATGGCGCTTACGAGGTTTTGAAAATGGATTTATTTATTTTTCATACAAACTTGTTAAGATGAGAATGTAGTCTGGTGGCAAATGTTATTTACTATCATAAAAACCAAAAAAGTAAATTTCGAAAAAATGTCGCTTACGTGGTTTAAGAAGAAACGCGACGATTAATGGCCAAACAGTCTTTAACGGCAAAAAAAATCTTGTCTTTGCCATAATAATAAAAAATTAAAATTTAAAGATGATAATTCTCAAAAAAAAAAAAATGAATGAATATTTAAACCATTCAACTTCGAATTGGAATTGGCGGCAGACACATTGTTTAAGACAACAGACTTGCACATTGCAAGTTGGGACACATGTTTGAGTTTAAATAAAAGAGAAATCAATACAATTAATTTTAATTGAAGTTTTGTTTTTATTTTCTGTTTGAAGTGTTAAAACAAATAATTTTGCTAAACGCTCGCCTAAATGTGCCTAAAGTGGCTGAGGTTGTGGGTACCTAAACCGATCGGGCACATCACATTTTTTATGAATATTTGAATATAAAATAGCAATAGAAGTAATCAAGGCAATGAACGGCTGCTCAGGTGTGTAGTGGCTTTGGCAAAAATCCATAAACTTGGTTATAAACCAGAGTACCGAAATGTTCACCGACTGACTGTTCATTCATGTGTACATTTTATTTTTTAGCTGCATCTTCTCATACATGTGTGAGAGACTACAAAATATTTTGTGTTTTTTCATTTATGAATGCGATGATTTATTTTTTCTCTTTCAGTTCAAAAGTGATTAAAGATAAAAAATGTTATTGTTCACGCAAGTGCTCTTATTTGAGTATTTACAATTTTGATAATTTTACATACATTCAAAAGATCGTAGAAAAAGCATTCGCATATATAAATATACGCATATATTTTGAAATGTGCATCTGCCGGCGTATACAGCGACAAAATGTTTTCTTAATTTTTTTTTATTTCTATCTTCTTCATGTGCGATCGTAGGTAGAAAATTCTTTTAAATTCATATATGATAAATTATATAAATGTTCAACGTTCATAAACGAACATGTACATTTATGAGAAAGAACATTAATGAGAAAAAGCTAATTAATCACTCTTCAGGTATGTATATTACAAAAAACAAACAGGTACACGCATTCATGTATGAACATAGTCAGAACTTTTTTTGTTGTTCGTTTATGAGCGTGAAAAATAAAAATAAAATTTTAGATTTCTCATTTATGAAAAATATTCTGAATGTTGATTTTTGAATGTTCATAAATGAATAATTCTAAACTGCTACACCTACCATACTTTCCCATATTGTAACATACAACTATTTTCTATTTTCAATTTTTAATAAATGGTTGAGAAGTAAGAAATTTAAATCAAACCCAGAGGGTTTGAGGGCTTTAAGAATTTTTATTATTTGAAGGGAATAAAACTAGAACAACGCCGACTAAATGAATGTTGAGAACAAAAATGCTTTTTGGATACATTAATTTATTTTAATTTCAGGATATATTTCCTATCGAATGACAAAACCCTGATCCTATTCTGATTTTTTATTTTGCTCGACATGTGCTTATACTTAACCTTAATTATTTTTTACGATTATAATTGATGAAGTTATAAGTGGGTAATAATATTATTATTATTATTAGACGATTGCCAATTAAGATTACTTTTTTTGTGCTTTGTTTCTTAATTACAAAACGATCGATTTAAGTGATGCAGATAAGATAGAAGTAAAAATTTGTTGTACTCGTATATACAAACCTATAATTTAATTTCATAACCGTTATAAATTATTTTAGTATGACTATTTGAATTTTATTATATTTTTATATCGGTCGATAAATAGTTCGATATCCAACAAAATAATAAATATTTCTTAAATATTATTGCTTTCTTGTGGTACAATTTATTAATAAAAAATTAAGATAACATTCAATATGCATATTATAAAGCAGATCTGGGTTTGATAAACAACTAACTTATCATTGTAATTACCTCTTTTTATTTCGTTTTCTTCCTTGTAGAGTTTTTCGTTTTCTTCCTTGAAGAGTTTTCGCCTAACTTTTGCGTTAATTAGTGTTTAGACTACGACTGTACTGTACCGCTTTAGGATTCCTTTTGTTTTTGACTACAAGCACTCGTTTTTATAATCTAACTGTTTAAATAAATTAGAAAGTGATGGAGTACCATACATTAACTTATTAACGGTACTTAACAAATAAAGACAAGTGAGATAACACATTATCATGAAATTGTATAAGGCAATATCAACTAGTTGGTTTTGCTTTACATCTACCTGTTGGTATTATTAATTGATGTTAAGGTATTTCCCTGATATAGCAATGTTATCGAGAATGGTGGTAAGTAGATAATGCTAGTAAGGTCTGTAGCGGGTAAGAAAATGCATTAATAAATGCAATAAAATTGCATTAGTAGCATTACGAATGCATACCGGGGGCCCCGATAGGCTAGTAGGTAGTGTGCTAGTCTATCAGTCTGGGGGTTGTGGGTTCGATTCCCACTAATGACGGTTGTTTTTTTTTTAGAATATAATTTGCAATTGTATTGTAACAAAAAAAAATTAAAAACAACTAAATAAAAAATTTTAGTCAGTTATAATATAACTTTTTTTTGTAATTTTTTTATTTAAAAAAAGACCAAAGTTAAATATATAGGCATGTCACACATTTCGATTCGAATGGTTTTGATTCCGTATTTTCAATTCCGATTGATTTTTTACGTTCTTTAGATTCCGATCGGTTTAGCTTATACTCAAAAATTCAACTATGTATAATATGGTATAGTTGGGCCTGGCAAAACAAGAAACATATCGTCGCGTTTATTCTTAAACCACGTAAGCGCCAAAAAGTCGTTTTTCAGAAAACGAAAAAAAAAACTTAATAACTTCTTTAATATGGGTTTGAAAACAATTTGAAATGAAGGGTATATAAACTTTTGTTTTTGTAAATTTGTTACTTACAATTAATTGTAGCCAAATCTGTCGCTTACGTGGTTTTGGCGCAACCAGGAAATTGCAAATTTCTGTGTGTAAATTAACATTTATTTTTGTATTTATCAAAAAAAAAAAACTTTTAACTTTACCAAAAATGGTCCAATTGGCCTGCAACTTTCATGATTTTTTTATTCTTAAATACAAAAAACTTTTTGGTTGAGTCTTTAACATTTCCAACTTGAAATATAAAAACCATTATATTTTGCATGCAAATGTCATTTGTATGGCGCTTACGAGGTTTTGAAAATGGATTTTTTATTTTTCATTCAAACTTGTTAAAATGAGAATGTAGTCTGGTGGCAAATGTTATTTTCTACCATAAAAACCAAAAGAGTCAATTTCGAAAAAATGACGCTTACGTGGTTTAAGAAGAAACGCGACGATATGGTCATTGTATAAAAAGCAGAACAAAAACAAACAAGGAAAACGTGAATAAAAAATATATTGTATGTAAATTGTTTGAGCCATTAGCCTATGAAGTTAAGCTCCTTGACTTGTAATATTATATTAAAAATTAATAAGGAATCTAATAAATAATAATAATAATAATAATAATATGTAAAAGGTGTGCGGAATCTCAATTCATATTGTCTATTACAATCATAGCTGCCAGATTTGACGATTTATCGTCATTTTGACGATTTTGAGTCTTATAAATGACATGATGACGATGGCACGATTTATACCCTCATTTTGACTATTTTAAATCATTCAACTTTGCATCATTCATTTGTACTTTTAAAGCAACTTTGACAGAAACATTTTATTTTTAACAATAACTTACTAACAAGAACTTGTTAATAATTCTTTGGCGTTGTGTTGTTACGCTTGTCTACAACTTCCATCATCGATAGAAACTTGAACACAATTATTTGTTAAATTATCCGAAGAGGCGCAACCAATTTATTTTAAGACTATTAGAAATAAAACGCGTTGGTTATCCCTAGAAGCTGTTGTTATTAGAATTTTAGAGATCTAGGAATCATTAAAGATATTTTTTTCATTTACTGCAAACATTTATCAAATTGACACCCATAAGTTTATTTCAAGTAATTTAAATTCAATAAACAAAATGTGTATAAGTTTTCTAAAATATATTTAAGGAATTATTACCGACATAAATAAAATGTTTCAAAGCGAGGGTACAGAAAAATTTATAAGAATAATGAAGTGTTAAAAATTGTAATGAACAAATTTTTAAAAACTAGTTTACTTAAAGCTGAAGACTTTTATTTAATTGATTATAAAATCAAAAACATAGTCTAGTAGGTAGTGTGCCAGTCTATCAGTCGGAGGGTTGTGGGTTCGTGGGAATCGAACCCACAAAGACTCTGGGTGTTTCACTACAACGAGTGAAGGTGTTCGTTACTATGCTCGATAAATTAAGTTAGAATATAATTTGTAATTGTATTGTAACATTTAATAAATAAAAAAAAAAAAATAAATAGATTATGAAGACATTTATTTAGGAATATACCAGAGGCGTATTGTCAGAAATACAAATAGATGCAAAAGAAAATGCGATATTATTTAAATTTGTGTTAATTTTTATTTAAAGCTTTGTGATCAGATATTAATTATCAAGATTTGATTTTTAAAATAAGTTTAAAGTTTTAGGCGAAATTAATTTTAATTAATTCTTATATACGCTCGTGCTGGTGTCTAAAAATTAAATTTTCCCAATTTTTCTTTAATATTATCACCTAATTTGTAATTTAATTAATTCTTTCTTAGAGAGAATAAAAACGAACTTAAGCTTGGTTATAAAATTTCATTGTATGTATTATTCTTATAATATTATTAATTAAAAAAAAATTTAGTTTTATGAAATTAAAGAAAGTGAAAGATAACAGCTAGAAACTGAGTTCAGGCGATTAAAATTATTATACCTAAAACATACTTATCCTGTTAAAAAGATATACTCGTACGTATTGGGTTTGAGATGCAAACGATGGATTCTAGTCTTTTGTTTCCCGTTTTGACTTAATTTATTACAAAAATCCTTGCTTTACCACATTCTTCCCCAAATTAGGAAAGAGTATTTAATCATTAAGAAATTATTTAAATAAGTTATCTTTGGAAGCAATATTATATACAAAAGATTATTTAAAGCTAAACAAACTAAACTAGAGGATTTTATTTTTTTATTTTAAAAGTATTGAAAAACGTGCATTCTATTCACATGTGATATTGTTGTGAATTGTAATTGAAGTGTTTGATCTCTGTATTTATAACAATGCTGTAAGATTTGTAAGTTTATGTAAGAGTTTATTTTGCTATGTTTAGCCTTTAATGGAATATGTTTTATTAATAAAAAAGGGTTTTTTAATTTTTAATAATATGCTAATTACCCATAACGTTTTATAATAAAAATGCAATTTATTTGTTGCAGGCCAGATCATCAGGAAACATTTTTCCTAATTTTAGAGAAGCCAAAAATACTCTATAAGTAATAAAAATCTACAAAACACAATGAGAATTATGATGTTAATAGAATATTAAAGCTTCAACAAAACACCAACAAACAAACCACGTTTTTATTTTTCCTTATTGTCCTTCTACAATTGGATGGTTTTTTGCCATCACTGGGTTTTTTAGTTTGACGTTTTGATGACGATTTCAATAAACTATTTTGACGAAAGTGTCGATTTTTTTCTAAAAATATGACGATATTACTTTTAAAAATCTGGCAGCTATGATTACAATATGAATTGAGATCCCAGAGATAGAGAGAGAGAGAGAGAGAGAGAGAGTGGTTTGCAATAAAATCATCGGGTATGTTCTGTAATCCGAAACCGAGTGAAATTGAAATCGAATAAATTTTTAAAGAAAAATATAACTTAGTTGCGCCTATTATTTTAATACATTAGCAATCAAGGATGTTATGTGATTGGTCTTTAATCAAATGTATAAAAAATAATATCAAAATGTTGTAAGATTAAATAGTTATGATTATATTCGGATTTAATTTCACTCGGTTTCGGATTACAGAACATACCTGAATGTGGCAATACTTCGATTGAAAAATACATCAGTTTATTTTTATCTCAACTACTTTGAAACATTAAAATAATTATATACAATTATTTGCTAGATGCTTGAGAATTCAATATAATAATTAAATATACTATTTAAACTTTTATTTTTAATTAGTTATTTTTTAATTTGTCATTACCAAATTATTGAAAATAGCAATTGCACTTAGAAAATTAATTGAATTAATTAAAAGTGGTTTTATTCCGAAGAGATATTTATTTATTCTAAAAACTAAATGTATACATACATACATACATACATACATACATACATACATACATACATACATACATACATACATACATACATACATACATACATACATACATACATACATACATACGTACATACATACATACATACATACATACATACATACATACATACATACATACATACATACATACATACATACATACATACATATGAGTTACATATGTATGTGCATTTTTTTTGTATTGTGCTGAGAAAGTTTTAAAAATCCACAGAAATATAAAATGAATCGGTCAAGTGCGAGCCGGATACATCCTTGAATAATTTCTTACCTAGTGTCTAGACCTGATAAAAATTTGTCTGACAAAAGTCAAACTTCAAATATAAAAACATTATTTTTCATATTAGGTTGTTTTATATCAAGTTTGACACTTGTCAAGACAAATTATTGTCATTTCTAGACACTAGGTTACCAACATACAATATTTAGTTTTACATTAAAAAGTACCATAAGGTACTTAAATTATCACCATTTTTCGCTTTGCTTTTAAGTAGTTATCAACACTCTTTTCAGTACCCAAACAAGTTATAGAGCATAAAGAAAACGATGCACAGTTTTTTTTTTTTTTTTTGAATTCATATTTATTTATTGTATCTTCAATATGTTTGAACTAACAATAATTACTCATAATTACGATGCACAGTGTCGTGACTTTATATAACGAGTGGCAATAAATAAAAAAAGTTATTGTAAAGAACTGAAATTTGGCACATATATGTATTTAGGTTGGCAAAACGTAACAAAATTTAAAATTTAAAAAAATTCGGAGCAAGGATTCGTGTCCTTCCCGTATATCTGGAAATTTATAAGTGTCATAGTAATACAGTAATACAGTTTCAACAGATATATCTTCTATATTATCATCCTCCACATTTTAGGACTCATGTTTTTCGAAAGTTATATAATTTTCTACGTTTCTTTAACCAATTTTGATCGGTTTTCTTTACTTGGCTGCGTAATGAAATTGCACAATCAAATACACAAATAAATCCATGTTTGTATTTTTTCGAGTATGATCTAACCTTCCTTTTCTAATGGGTTTATGGGTACATTCTAAGGCCTCTTCAGATAACATCCCTATTGGTAAAGTGGAATATTTAATATTCTATACCATTAACTAATATCTTTTGTATTGTTGGTGGCATACAATACCAAGGATATAGTGTTGTTATAAATATTTGAATTATAGGATTTTTTCATTGTTTCTGCTACATTTCTGAATAAAACAAATATAATTGCATGCATTTTTATTGAAAAATGAATTCCTGATATATATTTTTCCAAATCCATTTTTTGTTACTTAAAAATTGTGAAAATTATCAAATTATCAAAATAATTCGACTTTAAAACCGTGTAACTTTTTATAGGTGTACCGCACGTGAAAAACCAAACCACCTCTGGAATCGTGGAAGTCTCAGCTTTCATCCCATATGTATTTTATTGATAAATTTTAAAGTTTGTTTATTATTTTTTTCCGCTAGAAAGTTTACTGTGCGACAATAAATAAACAACAATTATTTAAATTGGCGCACTTAAGCGCAGCTTAATTTTTATTTTTATAAATTGACATACTTTTTGTTATAAAATGAAAGAAAAAATATCCCGGAAATATTGGAATTTTTTTTTTCTTCACTATTACACTATAAAAAGTTTGCGTACATGAGCTTAGAAATTGTTTTATTGCCCAAATTGTTAATAAATACTAAAACATCTTAACTAATTCAGGTGTTTTTAATTGATCGACTCCTTACTCATTTATATTTGGCAACTCTAATTCAGAATACTCCATAACGTCCATTTTATCGATATGTAATTGAAAAAAGTTCCATCTCTAGCTAAGAAAAAGTCTGCGTACATAAATAATGTAACGGGATTTTTTTAACTGCTGGCGTAGTTAACTGTTCGTTGTGTATAATTTTTGTTTAAATTGTTCTTTCGTGTTTTTAGTATATTTTAAAGAAGTTTTAATTGCAAATTTATTATGGACCGCAAAGGAAAAGAGATAAATCCCGCAGAGCCAGAAATTATCGTTAATTTATGGAAAAAAGGAGAAAGTTTAAGAAAGATCGATCAGATAGTGGAAAGATCTCATTCTTCTATCCAGAGAGTTGTAAGTAACGAGTGATTTTTTAAGAGCTTGAGAACTTTTTTTTTAAAAAAAACGCATAAAATTTGCAAAATCTCATCGGTTCTTTATTTGAAACGTTAGATTGGTCCATGACATTTACTTTTTGAAGATAATTTCATTTAAACGTTGACCGCGGCTGCGTCTTAGGTGGTCCATTCGGAAAGTCCAATTTTGGGCAACTTTTTCGAGCATTTCGGCCGGAATAGCCCGAATTTCTTCGGAAATGTTGTCTTCCAAAGCTGGAATAGTTGCTGGCTTATTTCTGTAGACTTTAGACTTGACGTAGCCCCACAAAAAATAGTCTAAAGGCGTCAAATCGCATGATCTTGGTGGCCAACTTACCGGTCCATTTCTTGAGATGAATTGTTCTCCGAAGTTTTCCCTCAAAATGGCCATAGAATCGCGAGCTGTGTGGCATGTAGCGCCATCTTGTTGAAACCACATGTCAACCAAGTTCAGTTGTTCCATTTTTGGCAACAAAAAGTTTGTTAGCATCGAACGATAGCGATCGCCATTCACCGTAACGTTGCGTCCAACAGCATCTTTGAAAAAATACGGTCCAATGATTCCACCAGCGTACAAACCACACCAAACAGTGCATTTTTCGGGATGCATGGGCAGTTCTTGAACGGCTTCTGGTTGCTCTTCACTCCAAATGCGGCAATTTTGTTTATTTACGTAGCCATTCAACCAGAAATGAGCCTCATCGCTGAACAAAATTTGTCACATTTGAACATTTCGAACCGAACACTGATTTTGGTAATAAAATTCAATGATTTGCAAGCGTTGCTCGTTAGTAAGTCTATTCATGATGAAATGTCAAAGCATACTGAGCATCTTTCTCTTTGGCACCATGTCTGAAATCTCACGTGATCTGTCAAATACTAATGCATGAAAATCCTAACCTCAAAAAAATCACCCATTACTTACAAAGAAACAAAACAATTTGTCTCTTAGCCGCGATCTGGTCGTCCATCCAAGCTTACTGAAAGAGAAAAGAGGTATGTGATTCAATCTGTTAAAAAAAATCCCAAGTAACAGCTTTAAAAGTAGCAAAAGATGTTGAAACCCACTTTAAAAAAACAACTTGCAATGATTCTGTTCGAAAGTTTCTTTAAAAAAATGGTTACCATGGCCGCGTAGCACGTAGAAAGCCATACATTTCACATGTTAACAGACAAAAGAGAATAGCGTTTGCCAAGGAATATATAAATAAGCCACCAGAGTTCTGGAAAAAGGTAATTTTTTCAGATGAAAGCAAATTTTGCATTTTTGGCATAAAAGGAAGACAAATAGTGTGGAGAAAAGATGGCACCGCTCTTAAAGAACACTTGTCTTGTACAGTTAAGCATGGTGGTGGCGGTATAATGGTCTGGGGATGCATGGCAGCAAACGGAGTTGGCCAGCTGCAATTTATTGAAACAACTATGGATAAGAGATGCTATTTAGATATTTTGAAAAGCAATTTACAACAAAGTGCTATAAAATTAGGCCTTCAGGGTCAATTTATCTTTAAGCAAGATGACCCTAATGACCCTAAACATACCGCTGACATAGTGAAACTGTGGCTACTGTACAACGTTCCTAATTGAAAACGCCTCCTCAATCGCCAGATCTCAATCCCATTGTGTACCTTTGGGATTTATTAGAAAAAAAAAAAATCGACAACATCAAATATCTTCAAAAGCCATGCTTAAAGAGGTTATGCAGCAGGAATGGAACAGTATAACGCACGAAGCAACTACAAAACTAGTCCAATCTATGCCAAAAAGATACCTAGAGCTTCTGAGACGTAAAGGCTACCCAACCAGCTATTAAAAACTGGAAAATATTTCGGTTTCCAATACCGGAAAAATGTACTTTTAAAGTCGTACGCATACTTTTTCGTGTTTTTTTCAATGAACTTTTTTGTTTTTGTTTTGTTGTTGTTAATTGTGAATTACTTACGTTTAAGTTTTGCTTTATTTTTAACGACTGATATGTACTTAATTAATAAAAATCATTTTTGTTTTATTAATATCATTCTTATAATGATGCATACACTGTTATCGACATATGTAATAAAAAATACCGTTTATATTCTTAAAACATAATACAACAACTTATCTAGTACAAATTTGGTTTATTTGCCAACCAAATTCAATTATTTAACCCTACGAAGTACATGCTCATTTTTATTCCTTTTTTATACAAAATTGCAGTTATTTCAAACCACAATTTTGAAGAGCCATATCTTTAGAAAAAATTATTATTTTAATCTAATTTTTTTAAGCTTATTAGCAAAAGTGTCTTTTATTAAATGCCATTAGCAATTTTTTTAATTTCCATACTTAGATTTTTCTATATGTGGCCAGGCTCACAACACTGTGCGATGTATCTATGTATAGTAGAAAGAAAAGACAAAACAAAAATATTGAGAATAACAGCACGCTCTGCCGTTTTATTATCTTGCCGATATTTTATCCTTCGTGTATGCAACGCATTTGTCTATATATATTTTGTATTTCAATTTTAGCAACTTTCATCAAAAGCCTGGTTTTTAGAGTTATTGAACCATAATTAAACAATTTTAATTTTGTTAGTAATTACAGTTTTTTTTTAACAGTACAACCTTGGCGGTCACAGTAATAAAACTACTGTGAAAAGGCACACTTATATATTACAGTTCCAGAGATAGAGGTCAAACAGAAGGGATCAGACATCAGAGCGAAATTAATATCCAACGTCAGAGTTAACACCAATCGTCTATGTTCTTCTTTTATTTATTACTTCCATGCCCCATTTCTTTAAGTTACATACTTGTATAAATTAATAATCACTATAGCAAGTTGAATTGAAATATGATTAATACGAGTATAAAATTGATTTCTTTTGTGTTAATTTACAAATTAAAAAAAAAAATTTCTTTTCATGAATAACACAAAGAGTAATCAATACTCATCTTTATTTCTGACAGTTATGAACAAGAAATCGATTAATTAATTGTTTTGCGAGAATAATTAATAAATAAGGAAATGGAATTTGAAAAAAGGAAGTTTTGATTAAGTACATATATTTTTTAATAACAGATTCCATCAATCATTTATCAAAGAAAATAAGAAGAAAAAAATTTTAAAATTATAATCAAAATTTCAATAAAATAAAATTATTAAAAAAAAATATTGTAACTACCGTTTCTAGCAAAAATACAACATAAAAAAATTTCTGGGAATATTTGTGTTAAAAAAGTAAACTATAAAACAATGCAAAACAGGCAGTGAAATTGTAACACATTTTGGTTATACAGTAATAACCCGGTTCTTGCAAGCATGCTGCCAGGCTGTCACATCTATTTTATAGTAATGAAATCATCTCACATAAAATTTTTTTTACAACACTCCGAAGCTCTTAGCTTGTCTGCGAAAAACACGCAGAGTCTTTGGCGAGAATCTAACCCACAACCACAAGACTGATAGGCTAGACTACTACCAGTCTATCAAGGCACTCGCACCTTTGTAAGTCAGATATTTATCTAAATTTTTTTTAATTTATAAATAAACAGTTAAACAAAAAAATTTTACTCCATAACCTTTCACAGAAAATTTTAAGTCTACTAATTTCGAATTAAAGGAAGAAATAGTCAAGCTTGCGGCCAGTTTTAGAATTTATTTATAAAATTTGCTACCCATCAATTAAGGCCATGATTTACTGTCGTACTCAGTAGTTCTATCTGTCAAATAATATACATATGTGCAATGCTTCACCCAAGGTATATTTATTTTAATAGGTAGTGGCGTCCCTACAACAAATACAACAATACAAGAACAACATGGCATTTTGTTGTTGCTTTGTAGTTCGAAAAAACATATAAGAAAATTCAGAAGGCGTGTATGTGTTTTATTGCTTTCTCACTTCTACACTATAAAACTTCTGAACACATACAACTTTTTTGACATGTCGAACTACTAAATCAGCTGGGCGGACGACACTACCTAGTAAGATAAATATACCTTGGCTTCACCATTAATTTGAATTAAAAGAAACAATAGAAATTGGGAAATGATTTTTTTAGAATTTATAGATAAAAGAAATAAAAATAAAATAACAAAATTATATTAAAATATTTGTTTGACATGAAAAAAAAATAATTTTTTAAATCTCCAGAAGAGTTTTATTTTATAGATATACATACATACATATTATTTTACCCACTAAACCAAATGGTTGGATTTCGTAAAGAATTTGTAACGACTGTTCGAAATCGTAACGATTTTTATATGAAAGGGTTGACATGACTTCGCAACGATATGTAGGAAGGTAACGATATGTAGATACGAAATCATAACGATATGTACGTACGAAATCGCAACGGCATGTAGGTAGGCAATCGCAACTATATCTATTCTGTCAGTACCTCCCTATAAGCTAGAACTTCGTTTTCTGAAAGTTAAGTGAATATAATAAGTTAACAATTTGGTATTCAAGGCAATAATACAAAAATACTTTACCGAAATCAATTCAATTATCCATCTTTTCGCATTCATCTACTTACATATAAGCCAAAGTTTTATACATACATATATTTTTGTTTGTTCAGACAAACAACCAAAATGTCTTAACTAAATCGTTACCACTAGTCTGATTTCATACAAACTACAGAAATTTCTTAAGAAATTCGATACGACAAGCCTGATTTCCGACAAACTACCTAAAAGTCTTAACGAATTCGTTACGAGAAATCTTACTTCAGAAAAAATCGAAATATTATATGTGGTGGGTAGTTACAAAATAACAATTTTATATATGTATGCTAATAAGAGGTTGTGTTACCCTTGTATATCCTGACTATTTTGACACGAGAGACACATCAAGATTAACCCATTCAACGAAAAAGGCTTTTTTTAACCTGTTTTAAGCTGTCATATAGCTTAAAGATGAAGGTATTTTGGCAGAAGGTATTCACCGTAGATCCCCGATGGGATTGAGGTCTGGGCTTAAGGCAGACCACTCGAGCAAATCAATTTGTCGAAAGTTAAAAAACCCCTTTATCTTCTTTACCACGTGGACCGGTGCATTATGCTGCTGGAAGGTCCATTTAACTCCTTGTAGATCACCAGCAAAATCAAGGTGTTCGCTTTGTAATAAATCTATGTAGATTTCTGCATTTAATTTTCCTAGCACAAGGCCTATTTTGGGCTTCCCTTTTGATGAAAAATGCCGCCCATAACATAAGTAATCCTAATCTTTTTTCTCACTGAATATCACAGACTAAAAGTCATCTTCCCAAAATTTATAATTTTCATATAATACCATACGTGGATTTTTATGACGTTGATTTAGATATAATTGAGGTGGCACTCGGTACTCATATTTAAGGTCTAAATATTGTCTTATTATTTGATGAACACGTTGTTTAGTCACATTTAGACCAAGTTCTACTTTTTGCCTACAACCCATATGGCTATTAGTTGCTAACTGCTGTATGCGCCGTTTGCTCCTATCATCAGTGGTGCATATCCATACGTTTATTAATACCGTAGTCATCTGGATTTTTCAAGAAATTTGTTTTCGTCTTACGATTTCTCTTTACAGAGACAGAAGTTTGGCCAACTTTCATGCTGGATTGAAGTGAAGGACTTCCCTGGACAACACAAATTGCTGCAATAAAACTTGCACGATTTAAACACAAAAGCGAAAAAACTGCAGCGACAAAAGTTGCATAATGTAATTAAGCACATACATGAACAATTATGCCAATTTATTTAGATACAATGCACAGAATCAAAATATTTGGGAAATAACCTAGTCATTTATAAACGGCTAGGCCGATTGATCCAAAATTGTCATGAGCATAACAGAGGAGTATCTGAACTTAAGTTTTAAAGATGGGTACCATACACCCTCTAGAGGTGACTCTATGTGATCTCAAAGTTGGGAACCTCGCACCTGAAAATTCTTTTACAGCTTGCCATTTCTTTAGTTTTATTCTGATTTTTAAAAATTATACATGGTCTTAAAGGTCTTGTCAATACCTACAAAATGGTATCTAAATTTGAAAATAATAATTTTAAATGATTGAGCATTTTAGGAATTAAAATTTTTGATTTTTCGCTACCCTTTTTCAAAATATTGCGTACAATTTTTACTAAATTTTTTTAAATTTTTTATCGTAGTTAGCGAGCCAAATTCTAAATATTTTTGATTTGAAGATTGTAGCTTTACTAAGTTAAAAACTAGACGATTTTCAATTTAAAAAATCCAAAAATATTGCATTTTTGTGTACTTTAGCCCAAAAAAGGATATTAATGTTTTTTTTTTCTTTTTTTAGAAAAAAATTTCTTAAGGAATATTTAAAAATTTTATATTTTTGTATAAGCTAAATATATGTGTTTTGACTTTAGCCTATATATTCTAAAATGCCAAAGCTGGGATCAAAAAAAGAAGACTGCTGTAATAAAGCTATATATGTATACTCCAAATTGTTTTTGAAAGTATTTTATGAGCCCTAGCCCGTATGTAGACTTTATGAACAAAAGAGTAAAAATGCCAATTTTGGAATTTTTGGTCCTTATTTTGGGAATTGGGAATTTCCTTTTTCTTAATATTGCAGATTTTTTGCCATTTCATTATACTTGATCAACAACATTCCCTCAAATTTGCCCGTTTTTACCATAATTTTTCGAAATTTTCAGATGTCAGCAACAAATTTTAAAAATTTGTTGTAATTATTAATTTTTTTTATATGCATATAAATGATGCAATTTTCTATCAAACAAAAAAAGATTCACCTCAATATCATTTTTACGTTCAAAGCTATGTGCTTTTGAATATGAGTATTCCCATATTTATCACACTTTTACCAGTTTATGTTACTGATTTATGTTATGTTATGGTACTGTTATAGTAACATAAACTGATAAAAGTGTGATAAATATGGGAATACTAATATGGGAATATTCCTATTTAAAAGCACATATGTGTATGGTACCCACCTTTAAAATTTAAGTTCAGATACTCCTCTGTTATGCTTCTGTCAAATTTTGGATCAATCGGCCTAGCCATATAGAAATGACTAGGTTATTTCCAAAATATTTTGATTCTGCCCCACTGTGCAATGCAGAATAATTGCCATTTTGCATCTGAATTATGTTTATCTATATACCTATTTCCCTCTTCTCAAATACCACACAAAACATATTTAAATACACCTGTAGATTTCTATATTATTTTAAGCCCCAAGGGCTTAATTGCTATAAACAAAATCCCCAATTTTGCTATTAAACTTGTACACATGGCTGTAAGAAAATTCCTAAATAATTGTTAAACACCTTTCGAAAGAAATCTAAAAACAATAGATTGTAATTGTAACAACCAGAGTCAGTCAGTCAGTTGTTCACAGCAAACTCTGCGATACACATAAATCGCATAATTGGCGCCTAAAGCAAAAATGGCAAGACTATCGCAACTCAGCCATTTAAAAATAGACTCAATTGTCAATTTTTAGAATTCATACATAAACAATGTGCAAAAATAAAACAAACTAGAAGAAGAAAAAAACCAAGGAATGTATACAAACAAAAACTGATCACGTGCAGAGCCGCTAAACAAATGGTTTGGTTGAATGGTTGAATGGTTGATTGGCTGGTGGTGTTTTTTTTTTTGCCATAAAGACGCACACGACTTAAAGAAAAACAAAAATAAGTGCTGTAGAAAACAAGACGAAAAAATACAGGTAGAACAGGTAGTTAAAATGTCTGACAGACATTTCGACATTCAAGAAAACGCGAGAAAAACTAAAAGAGCCAGCGACTGACTTTGCGTTGAAAAATAAAAAAATAAGAACTGATATGATCAGGTATAGACGCACCAAGTATGCCCTCTAAAATAATAAATTTTATAAATAATATACACATGTATTTATATAATAAAAATAAAAGGTGCCGGTAGATCAAGGAAGCTATATATGTATGTATGTATGTATATGGTGTGATAATCTACTATTTACCAATCATGAAAAAGGTATCTTTTTTATCTGAGGAATATGCTTTTGCAGAAATAAGAGTTAGAATTTTTCGCCTGTAAATAATCAATCCAGAACAGTATTTGAGAGTATTGAGTATTCGAGATCCTCCGGAGAATAGTCATTTACATATATTACTAGCTGCGCCCGCCATGTCGTAAGCCCACTGATAATATTTTGTTAGATTTTGCTTTGAGAGTAATCCACACTCAATTTTAGGACTCTTGCTTTTATAGTGCTTTAGTTATGGTTTGACGTGCTACAGATTAACGTGAGTACCTGCCAAATTGACCTAATCTCACGTTGGTCTTAACACAGAGTGAAAACAATGCGTCTGCCAACGCCCCCACGCAACAAGTTACATGAGTAACAATTCGAGAACATTTATTTGCACATGGCCTCCCCTTTGCTTAAGAGCAGAGCCTAAGTGGAAATGCAACTCCACACCGAGCTAACATTAGATCTCCCTGCGATTTGGATATAAACCACAACCACTACGTTGCCCCCGAAAGACCGCATCATTGTTAGGCTGGAACAAGTTCCAGGTACTCCTGAAACTCGTGGTACCAGATTAAAGACTCCAATCAGACTTCGTAACCAAGGTAACTACCAAGTTGAACTGCAAATATTTTGGGACTAGTGGCCCACAGAAGTAGTTTTTAGTTATAATAACGAGGGTTATTTTTAGTTTAATTATAATTACGAAAACCTACTTATCTTTTCGGCAAAATCCTATCTTTTGGCTATTGGCAAGCTATAATAATGGGCCTAAGTGGAAGTTCTGTATTTACGCTAGCAGTCAGTGTTGCCATATTTTTTTCTCAAAAATCTTCAAATCAACCAAAAAAATAGTTTTTTCCACTAAAAATATTTTTTTGTGATACATTTTCACATTCATTCGTCTTTTCATCCATTTATCCATTTGTTATTGTTTTTTTATACATGTCTTTTTATGCTCTTTTTATTAATTTCTTTTGAAAATTAAATTTTGTTCTATTATGATTAGAGTTTTTAGAAAGTCACAAGATCTTAAAATAATAGACAATGTTGGCGGATCTGATTTGTTCTTTATTTTGTTTTTATTGATGCATGAAAAGATTCTTTTAACGTTAGCTGTTGCTATTAGAATTGATAAAACTGCATAAACTCTTTTAAACAAGATAAAGTCTTAAAACCTTCGAAACTATTAGAATTTGAAACGATTTTCCAAAATATTAAATCCAATAAATTTGAATGAATTTCGGTAATTAGAAATAACTTTTTCAGGTACTAAAAACTCTACAAATTCAAAAAAAAAATCATTATATAAATCATATTTTTTTTAATAAACTGTAACACAACCTAATATAAATCTTAAACAATAATTTCTTCATCGGATAATTTGAGAGTAGAGCTAAATGCTTTAGCTACTTAGGCACCTGAATAAATGTACTCTTAGGATCTTAAAGATATGTACAATTATTTATATCACTTTTGTTTAACTTTTCAATACAAATATTTTAATTTTTCCAGACTATAATTGCTAAATATCACATTTTAATAAATCTTTTTTTGTTAAAAAATCTTTTTATTTTTTTTGACATCTCAAAAATTAAATAAGATAAATGTTCACAAATGGTAACACTGCTAGCAGTACAATAATTTTATACACATATATGTACCTTCTTCATAAAATATTGTGTTGAATATCGTAAACGTGTCTAAATTACGCCAAATAAAACGACAATTTTACAAAAAATTCTAAATTTACCAAGTAATAAAGTCGATTTTACATAAAAATCAAAGTTTCACCGAATCACTAAATTGACCAGGAAATTTTTAATTTAACCATAAAATACTGAAATATGTTCAAAATAGCAGTTGCTAAATATAAATTTCGCAAACAAATATTTTACTCAATATAAAACGAAAAATAAAGCATTTACAAAAGAATCCAAATAAAACAAACAATTGTGATTTCACCTAAAATCGAAGCTTCATAAAATCCAATAATTTGCATTATTTCTTGATTTGCTATCAACATGTCTTAACAAAAGTAAAACTTCATATAAATTTCAAGTGTTTGTGTTTAACGGTTCAAAAGATAGGGCCATATAGATCAAATTACATAATTTATGGGAACACCCTTTCTAAATTCAAATTGTATACTTGCTATAGTGGACTTTGCAATACAAGTTCCTTGTAAATTTCAGCTGTCTGTCTCTAACAGTTCAAAAGTTTGGCCACATACATAGAATTACATTAACTATTGGGACACCCTTTTAGTTCCAAATTCAAATTTTATACTTTTTGTTATAGCTGACTTAGCAATACATATTTTTTGCGGTCTGAGTACAACTGTTAAAAAGTATGGCCATATACATAAAATTAAATGAACTATTGGAGCACCCTTTAATTTAAAATTTTGAATATTTATACATTTTATTATAACGGTCATAGTAATCGACATTCTGTCAAATTTTCAAGGTTTTATCTGTAACGGTTGAAAAGATAGACCTAAATAGGTCAAATTATGAAACCTATGGAGACACCCTATAAATTTTAAATTTATTTTTTTTATTAATTTCTGCTGTTGGGAGCTATAGCGACACGCAATTTTTTAAAATTTTAATTTGGTGCCCTTTACGGTTCTTAATACACGTAAAAAACATGTATGTTGTATGGGGACACCCTTTAATTTTAATTATTATTAACTCTTTTTGAAATGCGACCAACCTGAAAGCATAACCTTTCAAATAAAAAAAAATTTTAAATCGGTTCAGAAATGGCTGAGTTCTGCGGTTACATACATAAAAAGAAGCAACATTCAGACGAATAGATAACCTCCTTCTCTTTGTAGTCGGTTATAAAGCCAGTATTAAAAGTAATCTTTGAGTTTTGTTAAGGCATGTTAATGTCCAATGGCGACGGGGGGTAAAGAATCCACACAACCGATAAAAATAAAAGATATAGTAAAACTTTAAATATAAAAAAAATCAAATCAAAAATCAAAAAATCAGTAACATTTTAAATGCATATTAAGGCCAGGATTCACTATCCTACACAATCGTACGATTTAATCACAAGAAAAAAATCTGACAGAATTCTGTCCTACTTAAAAAATCGTTTGAAAATGGCGTTGTACATGCCAAACTATCATACAAAAAAAATTTTGCAACTCTGATAGCATGGAAGAATACTTTTTTATGATTATTTTCAAAAGATTATCAAATCGTACAGACTGTCAAAAAGTCTGTCACACATATACACTTTTAATCCACACTATCATACTTTTGAGCACACATGCAATTTTTGACAAATCGTACGAATGAGTAAGATAGTGAATCATGGCCTTTATCAAACATTCTACATCTTACCAAAAATTCAAGAATTCACTAAAAAAACAAAATACGTATCACCTAGAAATCTAGATTTAATTGAAAATTCGCAGCTTCTCTAAAAATTAAAAAAAATCCATATTTGTTTAACAAAATTATAACCTCCAAAAAAATCGAGATTTCTTAAAATTTAGGTTTCATAGTAAAATTTAATTATGTGATGAGATTTCTTTTAGCTGCCAACCAACGAAATCGCATTAGAAAATTTAATTTTACTATGAAATCGAAATTTTACAAAAATATAATACAATAAAAAAACCATTTTAACCCATTGCGACCATACGAAATTTAAAATCCCACAAAAGAAATTTTACAGAAAAATAATGCTTTGTCTAAATTTCACCAAAAATTAAACATTTCGGAACTAAAAAAACAAATTTAACCAATTAATCGAAATTTCACCAAATAATCAAAACACTATAAAATTTTTCAACAAAAAATTTAGGTCATAGAAAATTGGAAATCACATCAAATTATAAAAAAAACAAAGTTTTGGCAAAAAAAATCAAAATTTCACTTAAAACTCAATATTTTATTTGTTTTACCCAGGTTTAATAATTTATTCCTAACGTTTTTTATGCTTTACTTTTTAGGTTAAGCAATTTTTCTCCACCTAAAAATTCGAGTATGTTTAATATTTCAAATTCAATTTCTAATTTCAATAGAATATGAAATAAAAATAAATCAGTCAAGTGCGAGTTGGGCTCACACACGTAGGGTTCCGTAGTATGTTTAGTAGAACTTTAATAATTCAAATAGTTAATTTTTTCATGTCTTATGGGTCACTCTTTAATTTTAAAATTATTACGGTAATCGCGAAAATCGCCGAAGTACAACATCTGCTGTAAACATTTCTAGAGTCTACCTATTACGGTTCAGAAAAGAAGGCTATTTACGTACAAATCAAGTTTCTGTCGGAAAACCCTTTAATTTTGTTATTTTTTATAGCGGCTATGGCAATTTTCTCTCTATGAATATATCAAGAGTCTACGTATTACTATTAAAAAAATAAGTTGCTATTCGTGAAAAACATGTCACTGTCAGAACACCCTTTAATTTTTAGTAATTGTTATAGCGGCCACGGTAACCGATCTTCTATAAAAATTGGAAGAGTTTACCTATTGCGGTTCAAAAATATGTCGTTATACATTCAAAACAAAACACTGTCGAAAAACCCTTTAAATTTTTATTGTTTTTATAGGGGTCATAGTAATACACCATTTGTAAAAATTTCAAGAGTCTATCTATTATTCGGAACACCCTATAAGTTTTAGTATTTGTTGCTATAGTGGACAGTTATACACCTTCTGTTAAAAATTTAAAGAGTTTTATGGTTGAAAACTTAGGCCTTATACATGCAAATCACACCACTATCGGAACACCCTTTAATTTTTAGGTTTATTTTTTTAGACTTGTTTTAATTACTGTTTGTAAATTTTTAGTGTATGCCTCCTACAGTTCAAGGAAAAAACACATATTCGTGAATAAAACCTCGCTTTCGGAACACCCTTTAAGTTTTAATTTTTGTTGCTATAGCGGCCACAGCTATACACCTTCTGTGAAAATTTCACGAGTCTACCTATTATGGTTCAAAACTTAGACCTTATACATGCAAATCACACCATTATCGGAACACCCTTTAATTTTTAGTTTTATTTTTTTACACTTGTTTATTTAGTGAACTAAGTTTTAATTACTGTTTGTAAATTTCAAGAGTATCCGTCCTACACTTCAAGAAATAAACATATTTTCGTGAATAACACCTCTCTATTGGAACACCCTATAAGTATTTGTATTTGTAAAATATTTTATAGTAAATCCACATGCATAAACATTATATGTAGGTAAAGATGTGTGCTCAAAAATTAATTTGTTAATACACATTTGTGTTATATCATTTCGTTTAATTATCTGACACACTATGAGTTTAAAAATAGTTTATAGTCTGTCCCACAAGGCTGGCACTACTCAGCCGATAACAGTGAAAAACAAATAACCAACAACTACAATAAGATTGTCAACATTGAAACGAAAACCATAAAGCCATTAAAAAGAGACACAAAATGCGTACATACATACGAGTATGTTTAACAATATTGTTGACAAAATTAAAGCAGCCCTGTTCACAAAAATAATGCATACCTATGTATGTATATTTTTCCTAGAAAATTTCCTGAATTGAATTAAATTATTTATTGCTAGTAGTGCCCTTATGAGACAGCTGTTTCTCACAGTGGTAGCCAAGTAGTAAAAAGTGAAAGTTTATTTATGTGTGTATATGTATTTATTCTATTTCACAAGTTATACATGAAAAGTTATTCGTATTCCTATTTTATTGGTCCCAATTTTACAATACATTCCATTCCACAGTCCTTAAAAAATAAACCTGACAACTAGAAATTTCCCCACCACATGCTTTTTTGTGTTCTTTATTTTTTCTTTTTTTGCAATACAATAAATAATCCAATAGGGTGACATGCACCGAACACATCTATACATATAATAAAATAGTAACTAGTTCCCGTCTGTCTGTCTGTCTACTTTTCTTTGGCGTTTGCATCACGTAATAACTGCTGGATGGCTTTTAACAAAATTTTGTGAGGAGGTACCTAAGTAACCTGATCCGAATATAGGATACTTTTTTTTGCAAAAATATCTTATTTCCAAGAGAAAGTGGAGAAAGGTACTGAAATTTTCGGTTTAAAACTGGGATATTTAAAATACTATTGCGTAAGATTAGGCGCCAATTGAATTTGTATTTAATTTTTATTTTTATTTTGCGGAATTAAGTTATTAAAATATTTTAAACACCTTTTACAATAATTATTAGAATTTTTTATAAATTTTAGAATTTTATGCAGGGATGGGTGCCTTTATATAACGTAAATACATAAACCGTAACTGAAGCACTATAAAAATAAGAGTCTTACAATTGGTGTGGAAAACTTTCAAAGAAAAATCGAGCAAAATATTTTTAGGACGTCCACGACGCGGCGGGCACAGCTAGTTTTATTATAAAAATAAATTAAACAAACGCATACTCCAACATTAGTATGGAGAGGCTTACAGTAAAGAGCAGTGCATTTAAAACGCTGAAAGTAAATAATGAAACGACCACTCAATATTAAAAAAATGGGAGCCTTAAAACTTGCTCAAATGTGATGTGGAGCTACTTGGATTCACAAAGTTCGTAAGCAACCGAATGTTGACATTTATAACATACACCAGGGCTGGTAAAGTGAGTAAAGTTGTACTGATTTTGGTATATTTCGAAGGTGAAAAGTAATATTATTATTTTGTAAGGGAAGGGAGATGCTAAAGCAGACAACTATCTTCATAGGTGAATTTTCAACCCCCTTCGTTCCTCAATGATTTCTGGTATCCAACTGGAAATTTACGAATACTTTTCATTGAGTCTCATGCTGTCACCAGCTAGTTACTCTCGGCTGTAGCGATTTCAGACTGGCAACTACTACATGTTGTCATTCTTCTTCCTCCCAGAGTTTATGGTAACATTTGCTTATGCTAACATTTGCTTAAGGCTAAGGTCTCTACGACAACTCCATATAATATGTGTCTACCCGCCTTTTTCCAGACATAGTCTGCCAGATAATACTTGATAGTCCTTGACCTTTCACTAACGCAGATAACAATTTGTAGACAACCAGATTATATCCAAGCTCCTTCAACTAATAGTGAAAAATTCCAAAGTCGTTGATAGGAATCGAACTCACAACCCCGGATTAATAGGCTGATAAAAAGTGCTATAGTACACCAATGACTCAGTTAGTCATTGGTGTAGAAAGGCCACTTTGGAGAGGTGCAATATCGTATCCATACTTCCCGCGCACCCCATTTTTTTAATATTTTACTTAATATTTATTTACAAAATATTATTCTCCAATAAAAATGGGTTTTCGCCTCTGGAAATTATGTTCTCCTACACTAATGCATTTAGTACAATTTAGCATTTTTGTTGTAAATAATTTTCTATGCCAACTGTTGTTATTCTACTTTTCGTAATGCAAAAGAACTTTATTTTCCCTTATCTTTTGATATCATTTAAGTCGCAATTTCCAAATTTAAGGTTATGTTTGAAGGAAGGCTATTAGTCCGTAAGTCAGTCGCTTTGTGTTTCCTATAAGGGTATTTAACAAACCAAAGCGTAAAGAAGAAACAACAACAAGATGTACGGGTTATCACGTACTTAGAATGTATTTTAGAACTCTATCTTTCCTTTCTTGGTATCCTAGTAGTACTCGCGTCGCAAATTTCTTGGACGAGTATGATGGGGTTACATTGGAATCAATTAAAAAGACTACGTAAAATTGTATGTAAAAATTTACATTAAAATCATTATTGTAAAATTGTTTTCATATATTTTTTCACAATTAAAAAGCCACTTGTTACAAATTAAAAATTTTATTTACCATCCCTGACATTCATTTTTTAACTCGCGCGATAAACTCGTGCATTGAAATTGAATACAGTGATGTTGTATTTCGTGCAGCATATTTTATTAGGGATTAGTGTGTGTGTTTGAAGACATTATTTGGCTATTTAACTAAGCAGTGGTGAGTATCTTTCAAACACACTCAAGTAGACCTCTATTAGGGATTCTTCCTACAATTCTCTGCGACTGAAGTAGACAATTTTTAAAAGAAATTTTTTCTATTATTAAAACAAAAACATCAAAAATATCAACGTGAACAACATGTGATTTAAAGCGTTGAAGTTTTCTTTCCAAATCTTAATACAAAAGTTAACATTAAAACGGCTTAGAATAACAACAAAAACATTAGAAATTTAATTACTTGCGATTTAGATAAGTATCATGTCCTTAGCTTCAAAATACACTTAACAAAATTTTCTAAAACTTTTTAGCCAGCTTCACATATGATAAATATACAAAATAGTTTAGACCTTCCGAAATGCCACCCACTTTCATATACATAAGTATAATTTCATATAATTTTTTAAGCTTTTAATATAAAATATTCAAAAATTTGTTGTTTGCCAGAATCTGCTGAGTTGTAAAAATCGTTTTTTCTATCATAATGAATACGATAAATTATTTAAATCTATATATACATACCCGTATGTACATATATAATGCATATTTTTTTTTTTTTTGCTTGGAAAGCTATAGCTACCTGTGGATTGATCTTCTTGGAATTTGTTACCAGATATACATGCGGTGGTAAAAAAGGTTATATATTTTTTTGAATTTTCAAGTGGGCGTGACACTTCCCATATAAAGTAAATATTTATTACCGTATTACTTGGAAATTGTAATAGGAAGAATCTTGAAATTTCGTGCAAATAACTCTCTCATTAATGTGCATAGTTAAGCAAAAATCCGGGTGGATTAGATTAATGGGAACGGTTCATATAAACTGAAAAATTATTATAGTGTGCATGAGAAACATTATAGCTAGAGTAACCTCTATATTCATACGCAATGACTGGCAAAAACAGACTGGAATGAAACAGTAGTCGTGGTACCTCCCATGCAGAGTAAACAATTTTTATATTGTACCTGAGAAATTTTGGATTTACAGTTTTGTACATAGTATAGCAAAAAATAGATCGGTTTGCAATAGTGGGCGTGGTACCTCCCATATAAAGTGAAAACTTATTATCGTGTACCTGAGGAATTTTTATAGCTAGAGTTTTGAAATTTTGCATTAGTATCTCCTACATTAATAGCGAAAAAACAGACTGGATTGGAATAGTGGGCATGGTACCCTTATGAAGTGAAAAATTATTATCGTGTACCTAGAGAACTGTAGTAGGTAGTCTTGCAATTTGCACAAGTAATTCTTATATTAATGCTCATAGGCTAGCGAACTGGAACAGACTGGATTAAAACAATGGGCGTGCTAACTCTTGTACAAAAAAAAATTATTTTGGTGTAATTAGAGAACTATAACAGATAGAGCGTTGAAGTTTTGTACGCAAAACTCCCTTATTAATGTGCATTGCCGCCCAAAAAATTAACTTAATTGAAAGACTAAAGGTGATAACTCCCTATAGTTGTTGTTGTTTTCTCTTTTCGACATGAGAATGACTGTATAAAAGTATACAGTCGTCAGAAACACAATTTATAAAGTATGGACACGAATGCAACTTCAAAAGAGAATTTAAGAAATGTTTCAGAAACAAAAATTGCAAGTGTGGAACGGGACTATGAAATCATTCCTAAAAACAATAAACAAGGTCGTAAGGCGTAAAATAACTGTCAAAAATTCTCATGTACATACAAATGTATGAAGCGCGGCGTCAACGCTTTGCAATTGGAAAATGCAATTTTAACAGAGCGTTAGGTAGTGAAGTTGGGTGCAAACAAAATGTTATTATTTTTTTGTGTAAGAGTGGTGCCATTTAGCTATTTTCTGCTTTATCTAGTGATTTTATCTCTCTATTGCCATTAAATTTATTAGAATTTACTAAACAAAATATGTTAACATTACTGTTTATTATAAAACATTGCGCTCTTATTTAGCTTTGTTCAAAGCTAGGCACTAGACGTCGTTACGCGCTTGTTTAGGTTAGTCAATAAGACATCAGTTGTCGTGTTTGTATGAGAGGGTTAAGCAGTTTCTATATTTTTAACAGTGGTGTCAATAGAAGTTATTCAAAGTTGAATAAATAAATTGACTTACAGTGAAATTAATATCCAGTGTGTATTTATTTTGTAATTAAAAGAACCCAACGAAAAGTAAAACGTAACAATAATCTGAAATATTTGTATGGCATAAATAAATTTACAACTACTTGTTGCAAAAATATTGCAATTAGAAAAGGTATAAAATGGTTTTACACGACGTGTGTTTGTCATATGACTTGTCAGTTTGATAACCCATATGTAATTTCATGTGTTTGCCAAAATAGACATCTTACATACGGTTTATAATTTTTGCTTTCAAACGTACATGTGAAATTACATCTGACATAACCTATAATATATATTTTTCCGCCACACAGTTTTGTATTGCCAACCACATCTGATGCAAATATACAAACGTAGTGCTTTTGCCACGCTTTTAGTGCTTTTGGTACCACAAAAAAACTAAAATAGCAAAATATCAAGTTGGCATTACAGGATGTCAGATGCTTTGTCACATCAAAATAGAACACGTTCTAAATGAAAAATGTCATATGTATTGTACACATGGAAAATACACATGTTATGTTTCAAAAGGTTCACACGACGTGTTTAGAATTTACACATGGAAAAGTGACAAGTCATATGACAAATACACGTCGTGTAAAACCACTTTTAATAACTAACATCCATGAAATAATTGTTGCCACAGCAGCTTTTATAACAGTGGAATTTTAATTTGCCTCTTTCGTTTTATCTACTATTTTTAATGGTTTCTTTAAATTGCATACTGTTAAGATACACGTATTTATGTAGCTATAAAAAATTGTTTACATTTTTAATAGCTAATAACATTGCACATTTTAATAGAAATATACTTTTAAATAGAAATACACTTTTTTTTAACAATTTAATGGTTTATGTAAATTTGAAGGTTTAATGACTTTTATTTGGGAAAAAATTCTTATTATTAAAATGGTTGCCGCTAGCCTAGGCTAGGTTGGATTAGTTAAGCTAGGCAGGTGCTTTTCAGCTACCTTTAGTCCGAAAGTTGTGTGAAGCATGCAAGAAAAAATGGTGGGAAAGAAAAGGAAAAAATCAAAGTTCAGTGAAGAAGAAAGAAAGGAAACTATTACTGGTGCCAGGTGCCTTTAAAACTAGTGCACAATACTTAAATTATCATTAATACATACATATGTATATATGTACTTATATGTATATACAAAATTGTTAAAGCGAAACTTTTTAACAATCAGTTTTAAATTAATTAAAATTTTTAGCATATAATTTTGTAAAAAAATTCTCTTAATTTTTTCGGTAAATGATAAAAGTAAATGTTATTTATAAAAGTTTAACACTAATCAATAAATTGTTTAATTACAAAACGAACTCACGTATAAAGTGTTAAGTGCCACCCTTCCATGTTTAACTTAACAGTTAAGGTGCCCTATATAAGATGCTTAAATTGTCTACATTTTTCGTTTGGTTTCCAACACTTATTTTCGTACACACATAAAGAAAAAAAATAATTCTTGCAAAAAAAAAAAAAATACTGACAGTCATCGAATATAATGTTGACATTTAAAAGACAGAAAAAAATCAAAGATAAATAATATACTATATACTTCAAAATCGCGCTTTGTATGAGTAAACCCCACAATTTTTAATTTCATGTTTTAATTACTTGCTATTATGACGACTTGCTATTATAGACAAAGTAATAGACACTCTGTGTAAAGGCCGGGGCACATAGACTCCGTCATATGTTATACGTCGACTTTTTCAACGCACAAGAAAGTTGAAATACAGCTTTTCTAATGAGTGTTGTCACAATCAGTACGTCTCCTTCAACGCAAAGTACGAAAGTTGGGCAACTTTTAACTTTTGACGTACATTGAAAGCTATAAATAGAGAGAAACAAAGCTCTCTCTCACAATTAAATTTTTGTGTTGAGTGGAAGCAAAAATAAAACAAAATACAACAAAAGACTTTAATTTAATAGAGTAAAATGGAGAAAAAAGCTTTTCTTGTGTTTTCTTTTCTGATTAAATGTCCGTCAACAAAGTACTCATTGTTTCAAACTCTTCCGTTCTTACTTTGATTTCAATTGAGAGCTTTAAAGTATGACGTTTTCTATGTGTCCCGGCCTTAAATTTAAAGACACATTGTATATTACTGTAATCGAACTTTCACAGAGATTTAATCTTTTCTATAGTTAAAGCAGAAATAGCGAAAGCAGAGAAATAGCAACGTTACTCCTGAGTAATCGTGATTATGTTCGACTACGAAGGAGGGATATTGCTTCTCCTGACCGAACATTAGAGAAATGGCCAACAAATTATAACAGCAACCGTACATCACACGGTTTTTGTCCACTACTAACTTGATTTTAATATTAATAATACTCGTATATTTTTAATTTTTTCCGTTTTACTTTCAGACTTGAGATATGAAGCATGAGATAGATATACAGTGTATGATATATTATACATAGTACGGTTTAAGAGATAGATAGATACATGCATACATTATACCTGATAAAAAATATATTATCTGTGTTCTCCTTTATATGTATATGTATGTATGTACATACATGTATGTATCTCTTTATAATAAATTTAAAAAAAAAAACAAAACCATAGACGATCGTCGTACTCATATATTTATATGTATGTATGTACATATGTATATATTTGTGACACAAGCGCAAATAAATAAATAAATGAATAAACAAACGACAAAAGTAAACTTAATTATACTGCATCAAAATAACTGTTAACTCAGCACTCGTAAGACTGTTATAAATTATGAAGTGTTTAGGTTACACTCGAAAAACTAAGCAATTGTTATAATAGCTATTGTTGAAAACAAAGCTCTAATTATCAAACTTCTGTAACCTGTGGTCTGTACAACTAAAAGTGATTTTACACGACGTGTGTTTGTCATATGACTTGTCAGTTTGATAACCCATATGTAATTTCATGTATTTGTCAAAATATGCATTTTACATACGGTTTATAATTTTTGCTTTCAAACGTACATGTGTAATTACATCTGACATAACCTATAATATATAACTTTTCCGCCACACAACTTTGTATTGCCAACCACAGCTGATGCAAAGATGCAAACATAGTGCTTTTGCCACGCTTTTAGTGCTTTTGGTACCACAAAAAACCTTAAATAGCAAAATATCAAGTTGGCATTACAGGATGTCAGATGCTTTGTCACATCAAAATAGAACACGTTCTAAATGAAAAATGTCATATGTATTGTACACATGGAAAATACACATGTTATGTTTGAAAGGGTTCACACGACGTGTTTAGAATTTACATATGGAAAAGTGACAAGTCATATGACAAATACACGTCGTGTAAAACCATTTTAAGTATGTATATACATAAGTAAAAATAAAAGATACAATTTACGACATATGTATGTAGTTCATTTAAGTGGCTGCTCATTTTATTTCATGGGCAGCGTTACCATTTTCTGGCTAGATTTAGTATTTTCATACTTTTCACTACAAGTGTAAAGGGTACATGTATATAAGTTTGTCATTGCGTGTGTAATTTCTGCAATATTAATTTCCGACCCCATAAAGTATATATATTCTGGATACTTATACATAAGTAGAGACTTTTTTGAGCGATGTACGTCTGCGTTCGTGTTGAAATCAACTTTTCTCAGGCACAAGAAGAGATAGGTACCACGCCACCTATATTGTTTCATGTTGTTTATATTTTTTTCGGTTGTAATGATTCTCTTTTGCTTTCGTCTGTTAAATAAATATTAGACCGCGACCAGTAGATCGCATGACTGCATTCAGAACTCGGAAGATTAATAAACCCCTGCGTGGGGATATTTTTTTCTTTGATTTTCTGCTTTGATTTGTATTAAAGGCCTTTATAAATAGAAAGTATAGATAGACCCCCCAATGTGCCTTAGTCTGATCATTCTAACGTAATATATGTAGATTGCAGAAAGTTACTAACTTTTACAAACACATTTTTACAAAAAAAATTATCGATACAATTTTTCAAAAAATTATCGATAAAATTTTTAAAAAAAAATTTCCGATAAAATTTTTAATAAAAATTTTCGATAAAAGTTTTACAAAAGAATTTCGTTAAAATTTTTACAAACAAATTTCGATAAGATTTTTATAAAAAATTTTCGATAATATTTTAACAAAAAATTTTAACAAAAACATATCGATAAAATTTTAACAAAATATTTTCGATAAAATTTATACAAAAAAAATTTTATAAAATATTAGCAAAACATTTTCGATAAAATTTAAGTAAAAATTCGATAACATTTTTTCAACAAATAATCGATAAAGTTTTTACAATAAATAACGAAAAAAAAAATCTATAAAATATTAACAAAAAATTTTCGATAACTTTCGATCAAATTTTTACAAAAACATTTTATATAAAACTTTTACAAAAAACTTTCGATTAAATTTTAACAAAAAATTTTCGATTAAATTTTAACAAAAATTTGTTGACAAAATTTTACCAAAAACATTTCAATAAAATTTTTAAAAAAATTTTCGATGAAATCTGTACAAAGAAATTTTTAAAAAAATTTAAATAAAAATTTTACAAGAAAATTTCGTTGAAATTTTAACAAAAACATTTCGATAAAATTTAAACAACAAATTTTCGATAAATTTTATACAAAAAAAAAATTTATAAAATATTAACACAACATTCTAAAAAAATTTTACAAAAAAATTCAATCACATTTTTACAACAAATAATTGTTAAAAATGTTAACAATAAATATCGAAAAAAATTTCTATAAAATTTTAACAAAAAAATTTCGATAACTCGATAAAATTTTTACAAAAATATTTCGATAAAACTTTTTTGTAAAAAACGTTCTATTAAATTTTAACAAAAAATTTTCGATTAAATATTAACAAAAAATTGTTGATAAAATTTTTATAAAAAAAATCGATATAATTTTTACAAACAAATTTCGATAAAATTTTTATAAAAAAATTTTTATAAAATTTTAACAAACAGTTTTAAATAAAAATTTAAAAAAAAAATCGTTAAAATTTTTATAAAAACATTTTGAAAAAATTTTTATAAAATTTATACGAAGAAATTTTTATAAATTAAAATAAAATGTTCGACCAAACTTTTGCAAAATGAATTCTATAACATTTTTACAAAAAAAATCGATAAAATTTTTACAATAAATTTTGAATAAAAATTTTATAAAAAAAATTTCGATAAAATTTTTACAAAAAAAAAATCTATATCTGTATATTATATTTTAAAAACATTAGTGTATTATTCTAAAATTGGGAAAGATAACAGAGTAAGGGAATATTTAACATTACTCTTAAGGTGAAGGGTATACATATAAGATTCGGCATGGCCGAATATAGGACTCTTACTCGTTTTATTTATTTTTAGTCTGAATTTTTTTATTTAGTCTTTTTAGCTATTTATATATATCGTCGTTTTCTCAAATAGCGAAATTTATCTTTTTTAATACAAATATCATGTAAAACAAGATGACTAAAGCTAGATTTACACGATTGAAGGTATTTTGAAGTCTTATCAATATTTTGAAAATTTAATTTGATGTTCTATTTACACGTTTCAAAAATTTGATCAAAATATTCTTTCAATATATTTCAAAATCTTTTGATAAAAATTTTATCAAAATTTGTTGAAGCTAATTTACACTATTGGTAAACTTTTTATATTGAAAATATTGACTTTGAGCAGCTGTTTTGCTTCTTTTGTGAAATAATTTGTTATTATAAAAAATAATTTAATATTATAAAAAAAAACAATTAATAAGTACGAACGACGACACAATCATCATAGCATCGACATTTTTAATATAGGAGGAAGAAGTAGCTGATAATATTGCAAAAAGAAAACAAAAGGAACATTGGGTCCGACCTTTTCTTTTGGAAGGTAATGGTAGGGAGCGATTGAAAAACCGACCTATACAAAAACTTTGTGCGAATGTCACCAGACGATTTTAATTATTTACTTAATAGAAAAGGCCAATACTAAAATGCGGTAATATATATGCCCCAGAGAACTCCTGGCAATTACTTTGAGATTTTTACCGACTGGGGACAGTTATGCAAGTCTGATGTTCTTGTTTAAAAGATCAAGATCGATATGCAATATTGTGCCTGAAGTCTGCGCTGCATTATATAAAGTAATAAAAGATGAATTTTTAAAGATAAAACCTAATTTATTAAATAAAAGAACATATCAAAAATAATATATATTGGTACAGATGCCAGCAACAGAGGAGGAATGGGAGAGTATTTCCCAAAGTATAAATAAAACGTGGAATTTTACCAAATCAATCGGGGCTTTATTAAATATTATTAAACCATATAGTTTTCGGAAGGAAAGAATTTTTAATTACAGGTTGTCCAGATTTAGGCGTGTTTCGGAAAACGTGTTTGGATTAATATCAGCTCGATTTCGCGTTGTCAGAAAAACAATGGAACTTTCCCCACCAAATATTGTCAAATTTGTTCTGGAAGTATGTGTATTGAATCAAAAGAATGAACATGCTATCAAATTATTTATAGTTATCAATATTGCCAGATGCGATTTTGATGCTTATTTACACGGCATCAAAAAAATCTTCAAAAGATTTGTTTAATAAATTTTGATCAATAAGTTTTGAAGAAATTTTGCTGTTTACACGAGTTTAAAGCATTTTGAAGAGCAATTTTGAAGAAAATTTCAATAATGTAAATTTAGCTTAACTCTAGAGATGCATGTGAAGCGCTTTTTAAACTATTGGTTGTTACTTAAGAGTCATGTTATGATCGGAAATATATTTTAATAATGCCATGCACCCATATTTATTTTAAGTAGTATGACACAAATTAGGTTTGTTTTATATTTCTTAGCTGAGTTCCGAAAAAATGAAATAGAAAATGAAAGCTATTCAATAGATTCTACAAAAGAGCTTAGCGACTTAAGCACAAATGAAAATCAGTTTATATGGAATGGAAATGCTTTTCAAAGACTGAAACACAGGTCAACACTGGTCACTTTAACGACCAACATACTTCTAAGTTTTGATCTTTATTGGTTTAATAACGGTTGGAGCTAGGACCAGTTTATGGAAAAATGGTACTTCGATTTTAGTTGCTAATTCCAAAAGCTGCCTCCTTACAAATATTGACTTAATTTATTATATTAATTCCTTTAATGTTGAATATTAATTAACTTGTTTACTTTATATAAAGGTACCCATCCCTGGATACAATTCTAAAATTTATAATAAATTCTAAAAGTTATTGTAAAGCTCCGTAAAATATTTAAATAACAGTGTAATTCCTCAAAGTAAAAATACAAATCAAATAAAAATTTTATTCAGTTGGCGCCTAATGTTGCGCAATAGTTTTTAAAATATCCCAGGTGCGCAAAATATCTTAGTTTTAAACCGAAACTTTGAACATTTTAGTTTATAAGTATATACATACATATGTACGTTATTATTTTTTGATCCAATAGCAAAATTAATACATTCAATTCTCAAAGGAGAATGTTTCACATTCAGAGCAATTGTTATCGTTTGGATTCCAACACAAGGAAGTCTAGATAATTTACAAAATCGGTACAGGCACCTAATATGTATGAAGTAGGGTGATAAAGAGAACTCAAATTACATTAAAGTTGATAAGACATACATACATATACACATGTATGTATGCATGTACATATATAAAATACGAATACGATTAGCTTGCATTAATGCAGGCATAATAAATAAAATTTGTACAAGTTAAATGTAATTTTTTTTTTTTAAATTTGTGACTTACTCTACTCGTACTGCAGTGTTTGTTATCAGCAGGATTTCTCAAAAATTTAATATTATTAATTTTATACAAGAAAATAAATTTATATTGGAAAATGCAACTGCATCTTTGCTGATAAGGTATTGAGTTGAATAAGTTATTAATTTATTTTTTATTTTTGTTGTTTTTTTAGGTCCATACCCCGGCACCCGGCATATACAATGTTTTCTATGTTTCTGTTGTCTCTCTCTGGCATATGCTTTGAGAGTTAATTTAAGTGTTGCCATTGTGGCTATGACAGATAAAAACTCTACTCAAAATAATTATGAGGTAACTTTTCGTTGTTTTTTTGCTTTAGCTACAAAAATAATAGTGATCTCGATATCTTTTCAGAAATTCGAATGGGATGAGAGCACAAAATCTTATTTGTTAAGCAGCTTCTTTTGGGGTTACATTACCACCCAAATACCCGGAGGCCACATAGCACAAAAATATGGTGCTAAAATGATACTCTTGATGGGGGTTACTTTATGTTCTCTGCTTACGCTACTAACTCCCTTAGCCGCCCATATAGGCGGTTGGAAATTATTATTTGCTGTACGTGTTATACAAGGCCTTATGCAAGGTGCTGTACATCCTGCTACCCATGCCATGTTAGCAAAATGGGCGCCCGTGGAGGAAAGAGGTTCTTTGGGTACCTTCTGCTATTCGGGTTCACAATTTGGCACGGTGGTGATGTTGGCTGTAAGCGGTTACATAGCTGAGTCTTCAGCTGGTTGGCCGGGTATTTTTTACATTTCCGGTTCCATGGGTTTTGTTTGGGCTATCTTTTGGTATTTATTTGCCGCTAGTACACCAGCTCAACACAAGAGCATTACACCTGAAGAAAAGAAAATGATCGAAAACTCGCTGGGTCAAGTGGATAATTCGCCTAAAACAGTAGGAGCCACTCCATGGCTTAAAATATTCACCTCTCCTCCTTTTATTTCGCTGATCATAGTCCACTGCACCCATATGTGGGGCTTCTGGACATTGCTGACTCAAATCCCTAACTACATGAAAAACATTTTAGGTGTTGATATTAAAAACAGCGCCTTACTCTCCTCCCTTCCCTATGCTGTGATGTGCATACTTTCTTTTTGTTTCATTTATCTGTCGAAATTGTTGGCGAAAAAAGAAAATTTATCATTAGCCTTTAGCCGAAAATTCTTCAATTCCATTGGTCATTGGATTCCTTTGATTTCCTTGGTGGCTTTGGGTTATGTGACTAAGGAACATTCAACATTAGCTGTGGTTTTACTTACGCTGACGGTGGGAATTAGTGCGGCCACTTATTTGGGCTTCCAGGTGAACCATATTGATCTTTCACCAAATTATGCTGGCACCTTAATGGGCATTACGAATGGTGCGGCTAATGTGATGAGTGCGTTGGCGCCTTTGGCTGTTGGTGTAGTGGTGCATGATGTGGTAAGTTTATACCTGTATTAAGTATGTTTTGAGTTTTTTTTTTTTTGCTTTTGAAAGCAAAATTTAGTTGGCCTGACAAAAACCGCCAATAGCAACAATTTGACAACTTCCCTACAAGAAATTGATGATCGAAACTAACACATAAAATAAAATTCAAATCATGTATGTTGTTTCACTTTTGCATATATGTGAGAGTAATGTTAATAAACTCGAGGAAGATAAAAATTCACACGAACACAATGTTTACATCATTTTTGTAATTTTGTCCTTAAGAATGTGATGGGAAGTTTATCATACGCAATGATGGTAAAATCCAGTGACTATCAAATGAGCGGTCATTTGTAGGGTTATTATTGTAGCAAGGTAGATGTACCTACTTGTGTGGTGGCGTCTCTACAACAAATACAACAATACAAGATGTTATTTTATATGTTGCTTTATAGTTAAAAATGTCAAAAAACATAGAAGAAAATTGAGAAGGCGTGTGTTTTATTGCTTTCTCACTTCTGTACTATAAAATTTCTAAACACATACAACTTTTGACATGTCGAACTACTAAATCAACGGGGCGGACGACACTACCTAGTAAGATAAATATACCTTGGCGTGCATGTATTTTATTGCTTTTTCACTTCTGCACTTTATTAGACACATACAAATTTTGACATAAATAATTTCCTTCTTTTTCCTTCTTTTTTTTTCTTAAATTCTGAGAGAAATAATAGTGGTGTGTAGATTTTCCATTGAATAGCAAGCTCAGACGAACAAATATGTCCACCTCAAAATTCATGAAATACTCTTTAGATTCGTCGAACAGAGTACTGAATTTTTCAATAAATTTTCCCAACTTGCAAGCTAACTTACTAAAAAGAAACATAAATTTTAGAGTTTGACATAAAGTAGTTATCTCTATCAAAAGATCTGATAAGCTAAAAAAACACCCTAAATTTGATAGTATATCAATTTTTGGTGATAATTTGTTGGAAATGTTTAAACATTACTTAAGAAACTTTAAGTTTTTATATATTTTTGTGAGAATTTTCGGGTTTTTATGAAACTTATTTCATAATTTCGCATTAAAAATTAAAGTTTTTTGGCATGTATCACCAAAAAATTAGTGGAATTGGTGATGACTTATTTAATGTTTTTTTGTATGTTCGATTAATGTTAAAAGTTTTTTTTTTTTAATTTTATGATGATTTATATGTATAAAATTATTCCTGATCTTCACGAAAATTAAGATTAGAATTTAGTTGAAACATCAATCTCTAAGCGAACTTCGGTTTTTAGTGATGTATCCATTTTTGGTTTTGTCAAAATTGCGTTTTTTTATATATAATTTAATTTTTATGGTGATATTTTGTTTAAAATGTGATATTTAAACTTCAGTTTGTTGGTAGATTTAACCACAAATTAATTAAGTCTGTGATTTTAACAATAACTTGCTAATTTTCTGTTTTCAAAATTAGATTTCTTCAATAGCGATTTTTTTCATATTATTAAAAATTACTGTTTTTTCTGATATTTTTGTAAAAAGCCACCTTTTCATAGGCCGGGTCATATATATTTATGAAGTTGCAAATTAATATTGTGAAAATTTCAAACGGAATGACAAATTTTTAAAACATATGTATGACTATTGTTCAACAATAGTGTATTAACTCGAAATTTTTAAGTTCTCAGGATTTATTTTACATTAAATGGATATTAAGTATCCTTTCTCTTACGAAAGAGCAGTAAAAAACAATGAATGTAAACATTTCGCAAGACGTGAAAATATTTAATTTTCGACTTGTGTTGAACAAGTGCGAAAAATTATATTTAATAACTAACTG
The DNA here is from genome assembly GCA_949628195.1 of Phasia obesa. Lineage (NCBI taxonomy): Eukaryota > Metazoa > Arthropoda > Insecta > Diptera > Tachinidae > Phasia > Phasia obesa. The sequence continues at coordinate 113,390,162 of OX451219.1, read as the reverse complement.
TGCTCGCCACTTCGTCAGCGCCCTTGCAATGTTTTGTTCGATTTTGCTTTGAAAGCAATCCACACCAAAGACCCTTACTTTGTTAGTGCTTCAGTTATGGCAGTTATGGTTTATGTATTTACTTCATATAAAGTTTCTCATCCCTACTAAAATAAGTAAATACTTAAACCAGTGTTGGGATTTGTGGTACAATTGTACCAAATTTGGTACAATCGTCACATCAGTGGTACACTTCATGCTTTTTTGGTACAATTTCGTATAAAATTTATTAAATAAATTTTTTCATTACAGCCCAATATTCTGTTCACTTTTTCATGCTGTCAAACTACATAGATAAAAAGTTTGTATGAAAAAGTCATGAAAAAATGTTGCTGAAATATACTCTGGTTTAACTGTGGAAAAACATTGAAATTTTTCTGGCAACAATTCACCAAAGCTGTGAAATAAAACAAATGGGCAATATTTCATGTGGAAAATTTTGTAAAATAATGTGGTATATTTAAAAGCAATAAAATCGTAAAATTCTTCCAAATCGCGAGATAGACACCACATTTTTAATATCAAATTTTCCTTGTGAAATAATAAATGTTGCTCAACATTTTCACAAATTCAAACAGAGTACTAGGCTGTAATCAATACTGTTTTTACTTTTTCCTTCAATAATAAACATTTCTAATTTCATAATTCTCCAACCCTGTCTAGAACAAACTGAATTGCAACATTCTTGTTTTTTTTTCTGGATTTTTATTGTGTACTTTGATACCTTTTCACGTATAAGTGTTAGGAAATTTAGTTGCAAGGCTTTTTTGCTGAACTAAAGCGTTCAAACGTTTTTGCATCGCCTCAATAAGTTTCAGACAGTATTCAGCTGATATTTTTTATCCTTTCGTAATGTCGTTTTTACTAATTAGCTTCCTCTGTCGGGTTAAGATCCGGTGGCATTGGTGGAGTTTCAAACACTTTTTGGAAATTGTAGAGTATTCAGCTCCTAATTTTGCAGGCCTTTTGATTATGAAATACGTAAATATTTTGGCAAAATACTTGTTAATAAATTAATATCACAAAAACCAAAACTTAAGGAAAGGGATTCGAACCCTAGAATAAAAGTTTTGATTTATACTATTTTATTGTCGAGCTATTGTATGTACACATATTTTATTTGTTTTTTCCCCGAATGCCAAATGTTGGTACAATTTCATCATTGGGGCGGTACAATTTAAACATAGTCAGATCCCAACACTGACTTAAACCATAACTGAAGCACTAATCGATATGCATGGTTCGAGCTTATCGATTAGTGCTTCAATTATGGTTTATATATTTTCTAAATAAAAGGTCTCATTCTTACTATAATAACTGCGTACTTTCACTGCTTTTTCTCCACTTTCTCTTGGAAAAAACATATTTTTGAGAAAATCAGGAATCAAGATACTAAGGTACCGCCACAGAAAACTTTGTTAAAATCCTTTCGTACAGTGTTATCTTTAATACAAATGTTCTACTTTTTTTTTTTGTTTTAAATCATTAATTATTTTAAATTATATTTTCTTTCTTTTTTAGACAAATGTTGTCGAATGGCGTATGGTCTTCTTCATTGCCGCTGGTTTCTACTTTGTGGGTAATCTTCTGTTTGTGATATTAGGTAAAACCGAAGTACAAAGTTGGAACTCGCCAGAAGATGCTTTTGCTAAACGTTTAAGTATAATTGATCCAGAAACACCTGCGCTAATAAAAAACGGTGATATGATCAAGACACAAATAAAAGAAAATGGCGGCCAATGAAATAGGTAATTCTAATGGAAACATAAATACATACTTACATAAATGTGATTGCCAAAATATGGTTTAGATTTTGCAAAAACTATTTACACACAAAAAAGCGTACTGAAGACCTCTTAAAATACTAAGTTTTAGTTAAAAAAGTTTTAAACACGAGTAATTAAAGATATAAAAATATATTTAAGCATTAAGTAGTTTTAAATAAAAAATAAACTATAAAACAAGAAATGCATATAAATTTTATGTAAAAAAATCATGCATTTAAACGCACAGATACCGAAAAAGCACGGAGATTTAATGATATTTTAAAAAGGACTTTTAAATAAGAAATTTAAATTTAAAAAATAACTTTATGTTAAGAAAGTATCTTGGGCTTCCATTATGTTAAACAAGAAAAATTTAATATAAAATTTTATATCATCTCAGTTAAAGTCCTTCACCAGTATTTTCTAAAAAGAAATTGTAAATAATTTAGAAATTTTATAATACACATATGTATATATGTATGTATGTATGTAGGTATAGTATATTTTTTGTTTAAAGCGTTTGTACTTTAACTAGTTTAAAAATCTGTGTACATAAATAAATATTAAGTAAATTATTTAATTTAGTCTAAATACCTACATAATTTTAGTTAAGTATAAATAAAATGAATTAGACAAAAAATAAAAGAGAAAACTTAAACAATATCTGAATGTGCCTTAATAATTAATAAATATAATTAATTTAATTAATAAAAAATGATGAAAGTTAAATTTTGAAAAGAACTACACAATAATGGTGCCAATATTGAATTTAAAATAAAAACAAAAAATGAATAAAACTACCGAAAACATAAAAAAGATAAAAAGAAGTATAAAAACAAAATGTGTTTTATTTTAGGCTGAAAAATAATTGTCTAATTAAAGTGCTCCTCAAAATGATAAGGTAACTTACGTATGTATGTACATCGCACATAGGGACATTTTGGCAATCACGCCGACTGAGTGGCCCTAAATCAGTGAAACTTGGTAGAAAAATGTCTTCTAGTCATAGGCTGTTAAATGTTGAATATTCAGACCAAGCAGAAAAAAGTTACCCTTAGAAGAACTAATCCTAAATCTACACTGAACCAAATTTCGTAGGTAATATTAACGAAAAAAATTAGTAGAACCTTAACGACAAAAATAGTTAAATCAACTTAATTTTTATTCAAATCTATATACGATTTATTCATATAAACTAATTTTATTCATATAAACAGAATTTTTTTTTTTTTTGTCAAAATCATATTTCAATAAAGCTTGAAAAAACTTAAAAAATATTCAAATATAATTGTGTTAAATTAACAAAATTTTTTTTAAACAGTAGTAAAACATTCGGTGAAAAATTAGTTAAATTTACATCCCTAAAAGAAGTTAATATGACTAATTTGGCCGTTGATTTTACAAATTTTTCGTTTATATTACTAAGTTTTTTTTTTAATTTTATATTTAAAGAAAATTGAATATATGAGCCGTTTTCTTTGAAAGTGGTGTAAGTCTATTTTGACACAAAACTAGTTAATGATAAAAGTGAATACAATTTACTATGAACTTTTTATTTATAAACTTTTTTCAAGAAAATCTGTTAAAATTTCATTATAAATTTTCGTAGTTAATGAAGCTACAAATATAATTACTTTGAAAATGGTGTAAGTCCACTGTCCTCAAAGACATACTACTATTTAGTTAAAAATTTTACTACATAATTTCTTTAGTGCTTTTCTAAATGTGTGGCAACATTGTAAATGACATAAACATTTTTATTGTTTTCCGGAGTTTCGCCTTTTCCCTGTTTATTATACAAAATATAATAAATACAAAACCCGTAGAAGATGCAATTCTAAGAAGGGCAAAAACTATCAATGGTGAAGAAGTAAATTGGTTGAAGATATGTATGTTGGATAAGGGTTATGAAAAGCAAACCATATACATACAATGTTCTATAAAACTTCATTTAGTGAGAATAAGGATTTTAAATCACTAAATTTATAGCCCTCACGGGGAAAACCACACAACTTTAGTAATATAGTACTAACACATTTACATATATCATCATTCCAGGCTCATCACATTGGATAAATTGACAGTTATGATTGATTCATTACCATATATCCCTCCAACACATCATGACTATTTCCATGACTTGAACATAATGAAAAAGGTTAAAATATATAAATAATACGAGTATAAATACACTATAATGTTGGTTGAATGGTAAATGTTGAAATAACCCCTTTTTATTTTGTTATTTTTATTTATTTTTATTGTTGAAGTATGTATGTATCAAGGCGAATTTATATATGGTGGCATCGCCGCGACAACAAATACAACACCAAAAAACACCTACATGCATTTTGTTGTTGGATACATGTACGACAGACGCCAAAAGCACTAACGAAAATTTCACATCCAACAACTAAAAACACTTCTTCCTTACCTTTTCTGCGAGTATTTTTTTTAATATTGAAACATTTTGTTAAATAAATATAATTTTATTTATTTTTTTCAAATTTAACAAAAAAAAAAAAATAAATGAACTTTTGACAGCTGCTATTCACAAAAAAGTAAAGTAAAAAATAATTAAATTCGCCGCGCTGCCACCTAGTAAAATAGAATCGCCTTGGTATGTATCAAGGCGAATTCATACCAGGTAGAGTCGATAGCCCAGCTGATTGTTTTTTGCTCCTGTTTTTTTGCTAATGTCTTGTCAAAAAATACATTGTTTCATATCTGCTAATCTGATGTCAAAGTTGTTGTTTTGTTGTAGTTGTCGTCGTACTGCTCACACCTGGTATGAATTCGCCTTGGTATGTATTTAATAAAAATGTCAAATACATACAGAAATCGGTTAGTTTTAATTGAGATGCGGTAGTTAATATTTTGTAAATTAGGTTGCACTAGAACATATATCATTTATTTATACTACATATATCATTTATTTATATTTATTTATACATATATTTTTCAAATTTTTCAAATACAACACCTGAAATATCCCCATATTAAATAAAATACACTTACACCACTTACACCACTTTCAAAGAAAACAGCTCATATATAAATGGAAAAAAAGCTGTAAAATAGAAGAAATTTCGTTAAATTTAAATTCAGGAAAATTATTTGAATTGACAGAAAAAAAAAGAAAATTTATCAATTTATATTTTTTTATTTTAAATACATATTTCATATCAAATGCTCGCAACATAAACTAAAAGCTTTATTCGTTTATTCTTCTTAAAATATGTAGAAAAAAAAACGTAACTGCAATAATGATATGCAGTTTTGTTGCTTGAAAAGATATTATAAAGAATAAAATTTTATAAAAAATTAACTAAAAATTTTAGTTAATTCAACTCATTTGCATCATATTTACACACTGTTAAATAACAAAAAGAAAGAAGAAATTTCTTAAATATAAGGGATTTAAAAAATATATTTTTTTACGAAAATAATATGTAGATTTGACTAAGAACTTTGTTAGCTGTATAACAACCTACTTTTATTCAATTCTACACCCCACTTTACAGTATTGAGTTAAATTTTTTGTTCAGTGTACAAAATGGAATTTATTTTTAAGTTTTTCCATACTTTTGTTTGTTTGGCAAATGCAACTTTTAAGGTTAGCGAAAACCTAAACTTGGCCATTATTGAAATAAATGGATTACATACAACTTAATAGCATAAAAATTAATTTTTTAAGTTTTTATGGGCAGCATTGGCGTAGGAGGAAATATTTTCTAGGGGGAAAAAACACTTTTATTGAAAAATAATATTGTAAAAATACATAAATATATTGTACAATTTTTAAAAATTTTGAGGGGGCAACATCAAGTCTGGAGGGGGCATTGCACACCCCAGAATGGCCTTTCTACACCAATGATGGGCAAGGAGAGGAATCCCTCCAATCAAACTCCCCGAAACATCGATGTGTTTTTTTTATTTGTTTCGGCAATATTCAATTCAATAAAAATATTCATTTTTAAGCTTTTTAACTCTTCCCAATTGCTTACCCATCCACACCGCCCAATAATATTAATAAAAATACATTAATTTATTATTTACTATTAATTTGTCTGAAATTAATTAATTTATTCATAGTGCCCGCCACAGCTTCCTTACAATATTTGGCTCGACTTTGCCAATTTTTTTTTTTTCTTCTTTAAAATTGCCTTTGTGTTTATGTATGTCGTGCAATTTTTGTTGCAGCACTTTGTATGGATGTACGCATTTGCTGCATTTTCAACTACATAATTATAACTACGAATGGGAGGACAAAACGTATTTCTCCCCACACACCTAGCCAATTGCAGCGATAAAATTTCAAAATGAAAGTTGTCTGCAGTACCATTGAATCGATAAAATTTTGTACTTTCACTTATTGTTCTCTTGGAAATGAGATATTTTTACGGGAAAAAGTATCTTATATTTGAACTACGATACTAAGATACCTTACGATTTATCTAATAGTTTTTACGCGATGCGAACACTATTCATATCGGTTAGTGCTTCAGTTGTGGTTTATGTATTTACTTATTTTTAGTAGAGATGAGAACCTTAGTAAAGTAAATACAAAGCATTAAAAAATTAAGGGTCTTTGGTGTGGATTGCTTTTAAAGCAAAATCGATTAAAATATTGCAATTGGACGCTGTGAAGTAGCGGGCACAGCTAGTAATAAATAAATTCTTACTAAAATACCTAATCAAAATTTGTTCACATCTTTTTATTAACAGATACATATTAAACTTAGAACTTTCTTTTGTATGTTGACTAATTACGAAATTTTATGCATCACATTTTTTCATACAAGCTAACACATAAAATCCGGTGTTGTTGCACAATTCTAAATAAGCAATTAACCTTTAAACGTATTTAAGTCTTGACTTTTTTCTGGTCCTTTCAATTTTTGGTTTGAAAAATATTTTGTTGGATATTTTAACAGGTTATGTCACTGTTGTAAGGGTTATTGTTTACCTTTTTCATGAAAAAGGGTTTAGATAATGTTAAAGAGTTAAAAACAGTTTTTAGTAAGAGAATGATAATGATTGAAGGGCTGTTCAAGCAAACTTTTGCACTTTATTAATTATTTTTCTTATTTGTTTTAAATTTAAATCAAAATAATAAAAAAAAACCTTATCTTTTGGATTTTTTCGATAACTTTTCACTTTTTCAACTACAACTCTGTTCGATTAGATGACTTTTGTAAAAGGTTGCCACATTATCAAAGTAAACAAAAAGAATATTGGACCAAAACAAATACAAAAATAAATAAAAACAACAAAATAGTAAAGAACAGCTGGTTCATTGTTGTTGCCTTTTATAAACACTTGTTACCCACATACCATGGCATAATTAAATATGCCTTGCCCACATACAACACCAACATTTTATCTGTGCTCTATATATACACCAAGTTTGGTAAAGTTGGTACATTTGTATTCACTAATTGTGGTACAAGTTGAATCTTTAAAGTACAATGATACATCAATGACTTATTTGGTACAATTGAAATATGTTCCCATGTTTCGTATTGCGAGCTATTTTAAATGCCAACTGTGACTCTTATTTATAAAATTTAAAAAACATTATTTTTGACCCATTTTATTATTTATGTCTCAATTTAGTAAAAATAGTTGCAATACTTAATTTTAAATTAGGTTTACAGGTAGCTTTACTGTATGGGTACTGCAATAATGGAAAAGTGATATAGAAAAGTTGTTATTAAAGTAGAGGTGTGAGATCAAGTGAAGTGTTATATTCCAAAAAATATGTGTTATTTACTAAAATTTTTTCTATTTTTACCTTTTTCTTCAAATAATGTCCAAGATGTCATTGCTTTCTTTGGGAGTTTAAAAAGAATGAAAACGTATAATTGTTCAGTCTTCTGATTTTATCCACGAGTCGCTAATGATTATTCGTTTTGGTGCTTATTAGCTGGGAGTATGATCGGTTCCGTGCCCATGCCTATGCACACAGATAAGTACAATTGTCGAAAAACTAGCCATCTAATTTATGGATCTAAGATATTCTTGGACTATATGGATTTAAAGAAAATGACCACCAAGTAACAATATTACATTTTAGTAGCAACACCTTTTTTGCATTGTTTTTGCTTTTTTGGCACAGTAAAATACGGAAAAGTCTATTTTTTAAATATGATATAGTATGTGCTTTTTGAATATTTAAAAAATTCATTTAAAGTAAAATTAATATTTTAAAATTGTTAAAAAATAAACTTATGTTGAATAAGTGCGATATACGTACATATGTACATACATATTGTTGAACCCAGTTCAACAGGTACTTTTTAAATTTAATTTAATTTTCATTTCTATTTTGTTTCATTTTTCTCAGTGTAAATCACTAAATTGAATTCTATTTAAGTTTTTCTTTCGTTTTTATATTCACTCAATTTTTTGTTACTGGAATATCCAGTTAGGTTAAGTTTTATTCCTTTTAGTTTTAGTAGTAATAATAAATCATTATTCGTTTAGACTTGAAATCATCAACACCACGGTAGTGGGTTCTTTTTATTTGAACGGGTAATCCAATCACAGCTTACACCTGTGAATAGTTAATACCAAGAGGATATTAATAACGATTCTAATTGAGAGTCAAAAAGTCTTCATCTAGGAAGACAACCCCCTAGGAGCTCTTGGAGCCCATCACATATTTATATTATTTTTATAACTCTATCCTTTTCTAATGACAAAAATTCATGAAAATAAAAAACAATTCCAAATTTAATTTGTAACAAAATTATGTTTATTTTACTATGATTAAAAAATTTACTTAACATACAAAATTTATTTAGTACAATTTGAGTCCAAAAGAACAATTTTAGTAGCCGCTTAGTACAATTTTAAAATTTCAATTTCCATCCCAGATATACACATACACAACATCTGCATATCAACAAATATTTTGTTGCTGGTTGTTTATAAAACAAGGTTTTCCTTTTTGTTTTTGTTGAGTTTCATAGATTTTCAATTTCGTCAGCAATAAATTAAATAAAAGATATTTTTTTTAATATTTTAGAATAAAAAATTGTTAAAATTATGTGCAGTTGAAGTTATTTCTTCATTATTTAAACTCATTGTGTTGGATTTGTTTTTGTTTATGCTTAAAAACAAACAAAAAAATGGTGTTTTGGTGTGATTGCTTCCAACGCAGTGATTATCAACAGATTTCTGCTACGGCCGGAGGTGGACAAGGTATTAATTATTGTATTGAAATGTTTTCAATTATGCTTTATCAATCTAACAGATGGAATTTTAATAAATATTTTTTTTTCTTTGTTAAGGACCTCGCTTTGGTGTGCGTCATCTACAATGCTTGCTCGTGTTTTGTGGTTTAGCTGTTGCGTATGCTCTTCGGGTTAATCTATCGGTGGCTATAGTTGCCATGACGGATAAAAATGCAACTAATCCTAACTTTCAGGTATTTATTTAAAAGTATTTTATAAATAAATTTATAAAATACAAAAATAAATGATGTGGATACTAGGCCCATTACACCAGATGTGATTAGTTTAAATTTCTTCTAACACATGGGCGGAATGCTTTCTATTTTTTTGCTGAGTTCTTGCATTTAAGGACATCCTTAAATGTGATGGCGGATAATTCGACAGTCACCCTTAAATGGGTGAGGGGACATGGGACTAATCAAGGCAACTGTGCTGCCGATGAACTAGCCAAGAAGGGAACACTATTGCACGATGATGCCATAGACATTTATTGTGGCATTCCCCTCTCGGTCTGTTTACACCGCATTAAATTTGCCCTTCACGATATAGCTCAGACCAGATGGTCCAATGAGTCGACTTGATCGATTGCAAGGACAATCTGGCCCTCGCTGGACCAAAAGAAAACGGTCTCGCTATTTCGGCTGCAGAAAATGCAGATACCCGACTTAGTAGCAACAGTCACTGGCCATTGCTTATTTGGAACCCATGCGAGCAGGATGGGTATCCCTTATAATGACTCTTCCAACTGAAGTGACATAGTTGCTAATCAATGTATGTCACGTCCAACAGAGCCTTCACAGCTAACACCTTCCCCCGTCTATGACCTTCTACCCACTTCTGTCTCTAAGTTTCTTCCTCAGTCTATAATGATCTATGTTCTCTAGCTTTTCTGTCTATCTCTCCTCTTATCTGCAGGTATCACAAAGGGACCAACATAATGGACCCAAGTGAGCTATTTTTTTATTCCACTTCTCTTTTCTCCTCCCCTATAAGCTGCCTGCTTAACCTAACCTAGCAGTTAAGGAACTCCCCGAGCGTCTTATATGTAGCACTTCTTGTGCAATCTCTAAAAATATGGTTAATAGTATCTCTGGGCAAGCTATACATTTCCTAGGCATTGTACCTTCATACTGCTTTAGTTGAATATTTTTATAGAAATTAGTTATTATGTACTAGTACTAATGGTAGTACTATTAGAAACACTTTCGTAGGTAAAAACATGACATGACAAGGATATTGCAATTTTTAAATAAGTTACGCGAGAAGTCAATATGTCTACAAATTTATATTCAGAGAAGTCACCGCTTAAAACAAAGTAAGATTTTCAAAAACAGCGTGTGTAAGATATCTTACAAAAAATCTATGTTTCAGTTTGCAGACCACTGAAAAAGATTAATTTTGTATCATAACTAAACACATTCTGTTAAAAGGCAAAATATCTAAAGAAATCAAAGATAAGTCAGACGAAGTTCATGGCACAACTCTTCCAGCGTTAAAAACTATCGAAAAGGTAATATATGCATTTAAACGTAGCTGCGCATATATATCTGAACAAGGTTGTAGATGTCGAGCTTAGACTTTTACTTCGAAATCATCGACAGAATCCACTGTAGTTGAAGATGACTGATGAATTTAAGCCAGTAAAGTATTTGAATCGGTATTTAAATTTCGCATAATGAAAGAAAAAATAATATTTTTTTGTTTTCAAATTTAAATAAATATAGATCGAATCGTTAAATAAATAAAAAAGAATCCTCTCTAAAACAGATCAGCACGTTATGTGTAATTGGTTTTTCCCAATTACAAGTAGTTGCCTTAAAAATTAAAATCTTAACCTATATTTATACATACAATAAAACTGAAACCGGACCGTTTTTGTATATGAAATATTTTTTGAAAATCCTGTAGTAATCAACATCGAACACAAATTACCAATTTCTGGAGTTTTTGGCTGGATGAATTTTAATAAAATTGTGTGAGAGAGAACCTCAGTACATCGGTTTAAATATAGGATTTTTTTACACCGCAAAAATTTCCCATTACCAAGAGAAAAAAGACATAAAATAGTGAAAGTGTGCAATTTTACCGTTTTAATGGTACTGAAGATTTGGCAGCATCTTTTGCTCTTAGTTCTACAATAATAGAATTTTGTATAAAACGTTTGTTGCAACTTCCTGAGTTATTATCCAGAGATTGACACCTCTATACAAAGTAAATATCAGCATTAATGTATATGTATGTATGTAAGAGTCTTGAAAGTTTCGTGTGGACTACTTAAAATAAAGGCAAATCCGAAAAACTACTACTGACGATGATGGGAGCGTTGTTAGCTTTGTGTACAATTTTGCACATTATTAACAAAAAAGAAAAGTCCGGACATGTGCTAACATCCTATATTATTTTCATCCTAAAGGAATGCTATATTTTTGTTTATTTGTGTGCTGTATCCTGAGTAGTTAGCACGTCGACTACTAAGCATATACATATATTGGCTTGAGTCGGCCAGGTTCGTATACTTACTAGTACATATATATACATGTGTATATCAAATCAACCTCCTCATTCGCGGCTATAACTCTAAAGCACTAAATCGTTGGCGAAGTAAAATATGAATAAAATGGTTAAACAGCTTTAAAACTGATGCGTCTAATTTGCACCAAAGATAATTGGTAGATATAATTGCCTAAGTTTTACTGCAGAAAAACTAAAACACATACATATGTATGTACGCGTCGTAGTAAAAGCGAGGTATTGATTAATTTTTTGAGTATTTTCTGAGCACTCCTGCAGTTCTAGAAGACCATAAAAATTCCCACTTCTTGAGGAATAAAAAAGTCTTGCTTGTTTAATTGTTAAGTTAATTAATTCTACTCTATTCATTTCAATTCCAGCTTAAATACTAAATTTAATTCTAAATAAGTCAGCATTATCCCACGAAACAAATTTCTGTTCAATAAATTGTTTAGAAGGTGCTGGCATTTCATGGAATTTGCTGACATAAGTCAACTTATTCAGTCAATGTCTTTTAAATAAATTTTTGTTCATTAGCTGTATGAGTTCTTTTTATATTCATTCTTAAATTGTGAATTTGAAAAGAACTCATGTGACACATAACAAATAGCTATGTGTACAAATATAGCACATACACCACAAAGTTCTTCAATAAAAATTTAGCAATAATAATAAAAATTATACAGGTATGTGATGGAAAAGTTCGTTTTCGAAGGGTGTGATGAATTTCGATCGATTTTGAAAATTATTTTTGAACCCATTTCTTAACATTTAGGTTTGAAAAGTATACCAGAAGTCAAAAATCAAACAATAATGAGGATTTCAGACAAAAATATTAAAGAAATGAAAAATTAGTAAGAACTGATTTTTATACAAAACAACAAAATCGTTTTCCATCACATACTTGATTATTGTAATTTTCTATGCAAGTTATCATTATAATGAAATACCTTTAACTATACCAAAATTCCACTTATGTTGAAATGACCTAGAGGATACCATATATTTGTGCAATTCTAAGCCATTAGTTAAAACTCTAAGTCCCTTGCTGTTCGGCTTTCTAGAAGAATAAGAACTATACTAATTTCTATTGAATAATATTTTTATAAGAATATTTTGATAATAGATATTAAATTTATGATTTTGATCTCAGTCGTTTATATAAATATTTCTTAAATATCTTTAAAAATCGAATAACAAAAGTTAGAATTAAAGCTGTAAACGAATGACTACTTCTTTTTTTTTTGATATTCAGTACATAGGGAACAATTAACCAACAAATGGACTCTTAAGACCGACAAAAATTTCTTTAATTATATATATAATTTTTAATATAAGCATCAAATTGAAGAGACAGTAGCAGTAAGTCTCATTTCTTCTTTAATATTGCATTTCTGTTTATATTGTGCAATTTTTATTACATCAATTTGTATGGATTGGATGTATACATTTGTTTACATTTTAAACTTCAAAATTAAATCTACGAATGAGATGACAAAACGAATTTCAAGAGTACATGTATGTGTGTACCCTTTTTAATTCCTCTCTCCCCTCTCGCGTGTTAATGAACAATTGCAGCGACAAAAGTTTGATAGTGTAATCCGGGACTAAAACAATTTTAAAAATTTCACTCAATATAAATGTTTTAAATAGCAACAGCAAACACCAAAGTAGTATGTGTAATTTTAGTTAAAGTATTTTCTTTATTACGATCAATCACAAACACTACAATACACGAATACATAAACTAATTTTTTCCTAAGTGATTGAGAATAGAATTGCCATTCCTTCCTATAAATTCTTCATTGAATGCATTTATAATGTATTGCATTTATTGGTATATAAATGCATTTAAGACTTTGAATTGAATAATGCATTCAAATTGAATTAATTTTATTTTTTGTGAAATGAATGCATTCCAAAATTTTCCATTCAGATTTTCACTCACTCTAATGTTTAAGCAGTTGAGCAGTAAGTTAAAAACATACATATATGAATGATTCGTTCACAGCTTTAACCACCCTTTAAGTCACCTCCAATTTTATATCATTGAGGTGTAATTCTGTGGGTGAGGAAGATGAACTACGGCTATTAAATTCTATAGGTGACTCTTTAATTGAATGCAAGTTTAAATATTCTTGTTGAGCAAAATGCAATGAACTGCTAGAATCTAAGGGCGATTGTAGTTGTGGAATTGTAGTGCTTTCTTTTAGTATCATTTCTTGTAAGTCTATGGCATGAGACATGTTAAGGGTTCCCAGACAGCCATAAAATAAAATATCGGATATAAGTTTTCTGGCAATTAGCTTCTGATTTCCCTGCAAATCTTTATATTGTACAGACCACGATTTGGTTAAAATATCAGCATCAATTTGAGCTTGATGTTGTTCCTCGTTTGATAGTTGGCCTAATTGCTTTTTGCGGTTAAGTCTTGTATTTTTTCTCCTTTTAGAGGTCTTAGGTAAAATCTGAAATTAAAAAGGTATTTAGTTAGGATTTTAAATAAAATTTTACCTCTGTTCTGTAAAAAAGTAAATCGTTTTTAAAATCATATAATTTTTAAAATCAAAATTTGACAAATTGGTGTTCTCTGTAAATCGAGTGATTTAGTACAATTAATTCGAAATTCGAATATGATATTTTAAACGTTAAATATTTTTGTTATTAGAAGAGTAAATATGAAAAAAATTAATTATAATACTTGTACGTATGTATAGTATAAAGCAGTGGTGCTTTAGAAAATTTCTATACTCGTGAGTATGCGTGAACAAATTCTGCTATTGCAACGTCGGCACACATATAGCCCATTCAGGCTGCCACGAAATTAAGTAATTTCGAGCTGAAATTACGAACGAAATCAAAGGTGTTCATACTGGGCTTTTTGACATTTGAGTTAATTTCGCAAACAGCTGATCACGTTTAGTTACATTTGTATAATTTAATTCTTTGGCAAAAAGCTTTCGCACAACACTTTCGCATTAATTTAAAATATACACGAACAACACTGCAACAAAATTCTGTTTTCAAAATTATGTTTATACCTAATTCCATTATTTTATTTGGCTTATAAATTTTTTCTGACAATAGCCCACTTTAGCTTTTTATAGAAAACCAGCGTTGTCTATCGTAATTTCAAGTTAATTTCGACGAAATTAAGTAGAATGAGTTTATAGTAAAATGAATGCGAATTACGTAATTTCAAGTTGATTTCGGCCGAAATCACGAAATGTCTTAATTTCGTGGCAGCCTGAACGGGCTAATATACTATAAGTGTTGCTTTGATAACATTTGATAACATGTGTACAATCTGCGTGCCATTAAATGTCAGAAACGAGTCCTGGTACGATCAAGGACGATTAATCCCTTTTTTACTCGAAAGGGTGCTTTTGAATATATAATGTCTAGAAATTTCGCCCTGTAGAAATTTCTAGAATAGTTTAGATGGAACGTCACATCATCACAAATCACTTTAGGACATTCCGGGACACTCTCGCATGTTGTGGAATGATTTGTAACATCGTGGACCAAGTCTTTCTTCTATGGTTGGTAGCGACAGCCCCCAATGACGCTTTCAGACAATGTTTTCCTAAAAACTTTTTAGCTTTTATATTTTAAAGTCTATTTTTTAAAAGTCTTCAATGCCAACTATCCCACATTCTTAAATCTAGTCTCAGAGCAAAGCCGGGTACTCCAGTTAGTGCTGTATTTAAGAAAATAATCCAAATCGTATTTGATTTACTTTCGATAAGCATGAGACTACAAAACAAAAAACGAAATGCGATGATAACGATTTGCAGAACACCAAATAATAAGAAGAAGAGAAGACAGGGTTACGCCGTCATAAAAATAAAATTAAACTTTTCTGCGCAGGTCGGCCGAATGACGTCACGAAAATATCTTCCTATTGCCTATTTATTCTGATTGAGAGTATAACTATAAATTATGAGAATTTTTAATTTAAATTGTTTGAGAGTTTATTTGCAGGGTTGCCAATTTTACCTATTACTTAGATTTTTTTTGAACGTATTTATTTGAAGCAATTTGTTGATTACAGACTTGGTAACTTTAAATTGGCCAAACAACATCATCTAATGGAAAAACATGCGCATGGCGTAATCTTGTCTTCTATCATTCTTAGAAAAAGTCACTCGGATTCGTTTAACAGAACAGAGATTTATATTTTTAACAGTAATTTTACCTCTTCAACTTTATTTTTCTTAAAATCTCCATAACGCTTGGTAGTTAACTTTCTACGCTTGATATTATCTGTAACAGCATCCCGAGTGGCTTGTTTTTGCTTAATATCATGAAAAAAATGTTATTTATACGAGTTTTTTTTTAATTTAATTCAATTCTAAAGCAATATTATCTTACCTCCTTTGTATTTTCTTCATCCTTGTTAAATGATTTTTCACCTAAATGTTCATCTTGATTGTTTAAGAAACTCAGGCAGTCGAAATACCATAGTGTGGGTTGACGTTTTTTACCAATTTTTTTGCTTTCTTTAATTCTTTTCAACTCTTTTCTGTAACACGTGCGAAAAATATTAATTTTCTTTATAACCATTTCTCTGTCAGCATCTGGATACATTTCTCTTAGTTTTCTTATGAGTTTTGTGTAGCTGCTGGACTTTAAATCTCGATCCATGTATTCGGTACTCCCTACACGCCACAAAGCAGGTAACTCTTTATAAACTTGGAAGAATTCTTCCCAAAACTTTGCGTGTTCCATTTTCATAATTCTAAAGTACATATGTATGTATGTACACAAACACACATATGTACATACATTCATACATATACAAGTCACCAAGATTGAGTTTAATAGAAAACAACACAAATTTACTGCGCAAATATAAATTTGTAGCCACAAGTATTTATTTTGTTGAAAGAAAAACACAATTTCTTTGCACAAATAAGGGTGTGTTTTTTATTTTATCTTTAAAAAAGTTAAATATTTTTTAATGTAAAAAATTCTATAAAACTTATTTAACGGATGGATACATGTTTCTCCAGGGTGAAAACACTGCAAACTGAACGTACCCGTAATTTGTGCAATTTTCGTGTGTCTCATGTGTTTGTTATAAATACAAAGTACGAAAAGTTTGAATCAATTTATATTGTCTGTCCTCTCATTTACACGTTTGAGTGAAAGAGCTTGCAAAGAAATGTACTCAAATTAAGCACCTAATATACGTACATATGTATGTATTTACATATAAATATGTACATTATGTATGAAGGCACATTAAAACAAGGTTAATAAGCTGAGAGGGCCACACTGTTAAGGGCTATATTTTTAATTTTAAAATTTTCCAATGTCTCAAAATATCTTTTAACTGTCAAACTTCATAAAGTTTTTTTTTTTTAAATTACCCCTAATACCATGCCTTTCCTATGTACATACGAGTATATACTTATACCTCATTTTCATATACCTAGGTGTACAGTGAACATACATATAGTGAGCGAAATTTATTTAGGGGCAAGCAAGGCATATGTAACAAGGTGATAGCGTAAGAGAGAGGAAATATCAGCAAAAATTTTTTAAAAATTTTTTTTATATGGATTTTGAAAGTAATATCTATTTTATTCTCTCTTAAAATACATGATTAATGTCAAACTCCATATAAAAAAATTGAAAAAATTTCTCTCTAATATTAGCTCCGCCTTCTGTTATCACCTGGCTTAATATACCTTGGGGACAAGTTTAAAAATTAAATAAAAAAAAAATTTTATCTATACATAAGCATTTATATCGTGTCAACTCGCGGCGAAAAAGTAGAACTCTACAATAAAAATACGTGTATTTTGTTTTTGTACGAATATTTTTCGGCTGTCAAAAAAATTAAAAAAAAAAAAAACAAATGTCACTTAAAGAAGGAAAAAAAAAACCAAATCAAATTAAAGTAAACTAAGCTGTCAATGAATTTGCCTTGTACATAATCTTATAAAAAGAACCTGAAATTTAAAACAACGAAAGTTTCCTAAAAATATTAATTTTCAAAATAGGACTTATTTATTTTAAAGAAAATACGTCATCCAGTTCTTTTTACACTTTAACACATAGACTGCAGCAGGCTACCGACTATATGCTTTCAAAACTAAAATACACACGTTTATAAAGGGTGGTTAAATTTTAAGGGCCGCTGTTGATTTTGAATAAAACACAAATTATTTAGGAAATTATTGTAATTTCTTTTTATTTTGATAATATTGGTATGGTTCAATTATGTATGGAAAAAATAATAACGGCCAAATGGCCGCCGCGATCTCGGCGGCGCACCTCCATCCGATGCTCCAAATTCTCGATGACACTGAGGCATAATTGAGGATCTATGCTGTTATTGTGCCGAATTATCTCATCCTTTAGCTCTTGAATTGTTGCTGGCTTATCGACGTACACCTTTTCTTTTAAATAACCCCAAAGAAAGAAGTCCAACAGTGTCAATTGACATTGATTTTGGAGGCCAATTGACATCGCCACCACGTGAGATAACACAGCTATTGAATTTGTCGCGCAAAAGAGCCATTGTTTCGTTAACTGTGTGGCAAGTGGCACCGTCCTGTCCATATCTTCAAATTCGGGCCATAAAAAGTTCGTTATTATCTCACGATAGCGAACACCTTTCACAGTAACTATCTGACCGGCCTCATTTTGGAAAAAATACCGCCTGATGATGCCGCCAGCCCATAAACCGCACCAAACAGTCACTCATTGTAGGTGCATTGGATTTTCGACAATCACTCTTGGATTATCATTCGCCCAAATTCGGCAATTCTGCTTATTGTCGAATCCACTGAGGTGAAAATGTGCCTCATCACTGAAGATGATTTTCTTCGAAAATTTATCACCCACTATTGCCATTTCTTGTCACCATTCTGATTGTGTATCCTCCCATGGTTCAAATTTAGTTAGTCTGAAATTGAGAAAAGTCAAATAACTTGACGTTTAGGTGTGGTTCATATTCAACATCGGCTCTTAAAATTTAACCACTCGATATAAAGACAATTATTTTTACGCCATCTTAGCTACATTGCTACAATAGCACCGTTGTGGCTGTATGGAACTTACGCTAGTTTCTATTTTTGTATGCGACAATTTTGTTTAATGCAACGGAAGAGAATATCACAAATTTAAAAGCTATAAACTTATTTACAAAAAATAAATTAATTTGTTTATGAAAATTTTAATTATTATTAATCGAACTATTTATGTATTACATACAATGAAATTTATAGTCAAGCTTAAGTTAATTTGTTTTTATCAACGCATTTTTTGAAAAACTTATTATTTTATTAAAAAAAAAGTAAAATATGTATTTCTACAACAATATTGGAGTTTACGATGCGGCTGTCGTTTTCAATATCTTTAAGTAGGTGACACTGAGCACGGCGACGATTGTAGTCAACGACATTTGTAGTCGTGTAGCGGTGTAGCCGCTGAGGTCTATGTGTTTAGAGCATAAAACAAAAGTAAATATGTAAACAAAATATTAATTTGATTTTGAATCTAAGAATGATAGACATAAGATTAACCATTACATGACTTAGTTCGCGTAATCGAAAATATACCGGTTGTTTGACGTCGTTCGCTCCTTAGACTTTTAGACTAAGAATCTGAGCATTTATTGTCTGTTCATTATTTTGAAGATACAATAAATAATATGATGAAAAAAAAAATCGCTCCTTAAGAGAGCGAAATTATTCATATGGCACAAACTTGTGTCTATCGTTCTTACTGTAATCAAACTCTTCTGTTTGAAAAGCATAAAAACTAAAGAAAACAAAGATAAGTCAAAGTTGGGGTGTTCCATGGAATATTATTGTGAAGTACTTCTGATACTAACTCTCTGCGATGTACCATGAAGTATTTTCCAAACTAACCCCGTGCAGGTACTCCATCGTAGTGCAGTCAAAGTATTGAGTAAAGGGTACTGATTATCGAGCATTTGATTCTTTTTTTAAGTATTCATTACTTAAAAGTAGTTAATCTATAGATAGATAGATAGATGTATATATAGATAGATAGATAGATAGATAGATAGATAGATAGATAGATAGATAGATAGATAGGTAGTACTTTAAGAAATAATTTGAATGGAATATTTGACGATATCGACATTGCTAATTTATAAATGGAAGTATTGGGTACCACTTAGTACCCAATTGAAAGTTATTGCTTAGTATCGATTAATTGAAAGTATTAGAAATTTCCAGCATTACTTCATCGTGTAGTAACTTAAAGTAATGTTAAATGGTCAAGGGTTCATGTCCTAGGTCTTTATGGAGTATAATTTACATGCATGTATGGATTAGTAACTTTAATTGCAGGCATCTGGTGGAAAGTATGTACCGAAAATTCATTAAAAATTCCTTTATTTTTAATTCAAATCTTGTGTACATTTTGGGATTTTAAGTTCGTGAAAACGGAATTTATGTTAAATATTGCGGAAAACTTAAATAAGTTCGCATAGTCAGTTTAGTTTTTAATTTTAAAGTCTCTAGCTTGTCCACAAACAATCACAAGGATTGTAAAAAAATAATAATTTTTTCACTTGAATTTATTTCTATTTTATTCTTTTATTTTTATATCTATCGTATTTTAATTAAAAAAATTCTATTTCAGGAATTCGACTGGGACGAGGGCATAAAATCCTATTTGCTTAGTAGTTTCTTTTGGGGTTATGTGATCACACAAGTTCCTGGTGGCTATTTGTCGCACAAATACGGTGCTAAATTTACCTACTTTTTTGGTTTACTGATATGCTCGATTCTGGCACTTCTTACACCTCTTTTTGCCGAAATCGGTGATTGGCCCTTATTGCTTATACTGCGTTCAGTACAGGGTCTGTGCCAAGGCATGATATTTCCTTCAACGCATACATTTCTCTCTAAATGGGCTCCGGCTGAGGAAAGAGGACGTTTGGTAAGCTATTGTTATTCGGGAGCCCAGTTCGGCACTGTCATAATGTTATCGATAAGTGGTTATATTGCCTCCTCTTGGATGGGCTGGCCCAGTATATTTTATGTATCGGGTTTGGCCGGTATTGTGTGGTCAATATTTTGGTATTTATTTTGTGCCAGTACACCGGCAGAACATCCAACTATAACGATAAATGAACGACGCTATATCGAAATGTCAGGTCCAGGAAGAAGACCTTCAGATGCAGGGCGAATTGAGGTTTCAGAATTGAAAACCCCCTGGTTCAAAATATTTACCTCAGTGCCTTTTTTAACGCTACTTATAGTGCACTGTGCAAATAATTGGGGCTTCTGGACTTTACTAACCGAAATTCCTACGTATATGAAAAATATTCTAGGCATGGATATACGCAGCAATGGTCCATTGTCGGCTTTGCCGTATTTGGCCATGACTTTACTTTCGTATGGTTTTATATTTGTGGCCGATATAATCAATCATAACAGTGTAATGCCTCTGTTTTTCTCTCGGAAACTATTTAACACTTTGGGCATGTGGATACCGATGATGGCTTTAATAGGTTTGGGCTACATTACTACAGCCGGTAGTACAAAATTGGCGATTGCTTTGCTAACCTTAGCGGTGGGTACTAATGCTGCAACGTATTTGGGTTTCCAGGTAAATCATATAGACTTGTCGCCAAATTTTGCTGGTACACTAATGGGAATTACAAATTGTGCGGCCAATATTATGAGTATTATAGCACCACTAACAGTGGGCTTAATTGTAACAGATGAGGTAATTTTTTGCTTTTCATGTTTTTTACCTTTTAACATTTTCTTTTTGTTTTCATATTGCAGACAAATCCTTTGCAGTGGCGTATTGTATTTTACATTACAGCTGGCTTTTATTTCATTGGTAATTTATTGTTTGTTGTTTTTGGTCGTACCAGTCCACGAGCTTGGAATATGCCTTCATCTCGAAATCATTCCTCTACTACTTCACCTGCTGTACGTGCTCCTAGTTTGGAGGATGTCGTGCAGGCTTCTGAAACTGACCCCCTACAACCAAATTCTACTTAATTTAATGGAATTCGTGTCCTTTTAATGGTGCTTTTTTATGAAATGTGATTATTTTATATTTTGAAATTAGGTAGCGCACATGTTTTTTATGTTTTTCTCTAATTTATGTATTAATTATAAATAACCTTATGTATTTACGAATATTTACTATAACTTATATATACATATATATATAAACTTGCCTTTGGCTCTTATTAGTTCTACTATAACAAAGCTCAAAATTTACATAAATTTACATTAACGTAATTTTGTGTTAATCAGATATGTGAGAAAATCGATTTTGATCGGTTTTGATAAGAATCTTTTTAAAGCAATCTCATGTTATTGTGATTACCAGTAGATAAACTGCACACAATTTTCCTCATTTTAGATAAAAAATCTATCAAAAAAAAAAACACAAAAATATAAAAAACTGAATTTTAATACATACTATACCAAACAGAAGTGGTAATAAGTATTTAAGTTATAAACTTTTCGGTTTATAACCACAATATTTTCGAGTTAATCGTTTTCAAAATCGTTTTCCATTGCATACCTGATTAATAAAATATTTTTAATATAAAAATATATTTAATATTTTATTTAAAATGTTGTGCAAAATAATTATAAATTTATTGAAATATACAATAGTTTTGAAATCAAAAATGTTGCAAATTTTAAGTTTATTTCAAGGTTCCCAATTGAAAAGAATAACAGTGTCTATTTCGATTTATTTTGCTATCGATATAAGTATCAGTATATACAGTTACCGAAAATTGGTTTAAATCAAAATCAAACCAAACGTAAAGTATATACTTTTCGGTATTTAATTTTATAATAAAATTTTATTTGTTGTGCATGCCAAAACGAGGCACTGGAACGAAGAATTGCAAGTTTCCTATTTTAAACTGGATATCGGAGGAGGTAGTAAAACTAAACTGTTTTTTTTAAGTAATCCACAATAAAATTTTTAGTAGTGGGATGTAAGAGTTGCAGACGGTTGTTTGTAGTTATGGGACATCTCAAAAACTTGAAGTACGATGTCATGGTGATGTCTGATGACTTTAATTGGCAGAACAACAGTCAGGGGTCTAATTGCCGCATTCGATATCAAGTAAAATCTCTCGTAATTTTTCATTTTAGTATCATGGCACTCGATATCGAATAAAAAGTATCGTCATTTCATTCGAAAGGAAATGATTTTAAACCGTTTTTTCTTGTTCACTTTTAGGCCCTCAAAGATGTGGGGCCTCGATGTCGTTTTGCAAAAAAATTATCATTTACTCAAGCTCATATTTTGCAAACCGTTTGGAATTTTGATATACTCTCTGAGGCAAAGTTGTAGCTCTTGTCATAAAGAACAAAAATTGTGAACATATAAAATCAAAAAAACTTCATCTTCAAGATCAAAATCGCAAAAAACTTTAAAAAATTCATTTTTTTTTACCTTTTTTCCCCTGTTCAGGTCCATAGGTAGCAAACCGTTCAAAATTCAAGGAAACAATCAACTACAAAAATGAACCTAAGATCTCAATAAACAACTTTCTAGAACATATGAACTTCCTAGGAATGATTCTTAACACCGTTTAGGTAGCGCTTAGGTAGCTAAAAAATTTTCGGGAAATTTTTCACTTCTGCAAGAACCAGCCCCAGAAGACGAGCCCTAGCCGGTGCTTAATGTCAGCTGACAAAAGCCGGCAACCTATAAATGTTTTTCATTTTATTATCAATTTTCTTTTATAGTAAACATCAGTCGCTACAAAATTGGTTGCAGATATGGTTTTATATTAATTTTAACTTGAGGTACCTGTCTCTGATTAGTTATTTAGGATGTTGACTTAAAGGTTTTGTATAAAATTCTATTATTGTAGAGTTTGTAAATCGGTAAAATTGTGTACTTTCGTGGTGTTATCAATCGCCCATGTTCTGAAAAACGCATATCGCTTAAAATTTGCGTTTTCGATTTAAAAAAGGCCAAACAGGTATTCTGGCAAACGAAAACGCTAGAATCTGGCGTTTTCAAACTGCTAGTGTGTGCTGAAGCGATCTGGTCATTTTTATTTAAATTGATGTAAAATTAATTTTAATCAATTTAAATCAATTTAAAATTGATTAAGGCCCATTATTATAACTTGCCTTTAGCTAAAGTTAGGATTTTTTTGGAGCGATAACTAGTTTTTCGTTATAATAATGAGGATAATGATCATTGCTATAACTTGTCCTTATAGTACGTGATAGTTAAAAGTGGTTTAAAGCTTACTTTTAATAACGAAAAACTATTTATCGCTCCAACAAAATCCTAACTTTAGCTAAAGGCAAGTTATAATAATGGGCCTAAAATTAATAAAAAAATTTAATATGTTCTGTTTTTATTTGAAAAAAAACTTTTAACATTTTTTCACAATTTTAATTAAAAATATGCAATTTAAAATTTTGCTTTGTTTTTGTCAATTGTCGGTATCATTTGTTTATTTATAAACTGGCGATTTATTACCTCTTCTCTTGCTTGTAGCTTTTTTAAAGACAATAGAGCAAGTAAATACGCTGTAGGCATTTTAATTTTGATTGGTAGTTTATTAAATAGTTACTTTCAATAAAAAATTTTTGTTTTAAGCATAAAAATAGTCGGTTTAATTTAAAATTTATTCAAATAAAATTTATTTTTTGATAATTCTTTTAATTGACGAATTTTTATGGATAATTTTTTCTATGTTTATGTTTTGTTATTATAAAACATATGTTTTTTATTTGTTCGAATACAACTTCGAAAAAGGCAAAACGCCAGCAAATCGCTTCGTTTTCAGAACATGCTTAAATGCGTTTTGCGTTTTAAAAACGATTTGCGATTTGAAAACGTAGTGTTTTCAGAACATGGGCGTATATTTACTCTTTTAAAGTCGATATTTCTACGGGAGAAAAATATACTATATATGAACGGGGTACCAAGGTAACTCCATCTAGTAGTTTTAATCTGATGCGAACACTGACAGAAAGACACAAAGAAATTCCAAAAATTTGTGTCAGTCGTAAAGTAGCTCTGTGTTGATAAACATCGTCGCTTCATTTTCGTTATCGCTTAAAGTCAAACACGCCTTCTTTGTTGTTCGGCCTTGGAGTGGTTTGCGGCTCAGTCTCGCACTGGCTGATTTTGGCAAAGGCCCCCAACCAAAAAAGTGGTTAAAATGAAAATGCATTGGTTTGCTAAATATTTAGCAAAGTGACACAAACCTACCTTGTTGAAAGCTGGTATGCTACTGATTTAAAATTTTTACATGTTTTGTTCTCTTTGTGAGATTCTCGCTGAGATTGTGTATGTGCTCACAGACCCTTAGGGGTTTGCGTGGGGGCTCTTGCTGATTGGCTTGCTCAATTTAAATAAAGGACTAGATCAATCTACGATGTAGATCAAATTTGCGGGATCCAAATTGCGGCTTGCCTCGTCCAGTATCGGAATGCATTTCCACCAGTTCTACAAGTTTTTCAAACTGTTGTTTTATTGTAACTTTTTATTTTTATATAAATTTGTTTGAAATCTGTGATTAATAAAGTACTTGAAGACAAATTATAAAACTTTACGTACCCACTTCCCACTTTTTGTAAATAATTTACTTGAAACAACTGTTACCGATGAGATGTTATTTTTTTGATATTTTTGGTAACCGCACTAACAATGTGTTGTAAACGGTGATACTACAACAGAGTTGTAACACAATTCAAATTCAACTTTAAAATATTTGACAAGTTGTTGTAATTGATAATATCAAATTGTAAAAGTTCAACTGCAGTAGAGTTGAGTTGTAAACCGTAATATGATTTTATTAAGTAAGGCGCCGATAATTGTATATACCAAGCTAATTGACTTCTAAAAGATGATGTATCATTTGGTTATTTATGCGAACAGGGGGCATAAGTCCCTACGTTATATGAGTGCATTGTTGTTCATTCATCTTTATTCTTCAACCAATTTTCTAAATTTGCTATGTGGTCTTGTAAATATCGTGATGCTACTTGGGTACTATCGTGGAAAATGTGTCGTTAGCAAATGCCTATGTGCTGACGCGGTTGCTAGTTGGCATGTCTAAATTTTATAATAAGTATAAAATGGGTCCCACTATACTACCTTGGGGAACTCCGAGTTAAATTGGCTGTGATGGGTTTAAAAAATCTTCTTTCGTTATGAACTTTCGATCGGTTCTAACAGGGAGGCTACTGCGTATTTCGATTCAAAAGAAATCTTATTCGAAATACAATGTTAAAGTCATACAAATTCGAATAATTTCCCTATCGAATCGAAATACGCAGTAACCCCCCAGTTTACATAAATTTACCGGCTAGTTTTTTCAATTTTCAATTTTAAAGCTAACGAGATTAAAGTTAACTTAATCTTTGACATTTGTACGGCTTCTTTTTCTTTCTGTTTAAACTTCTGATCTCTAAGTCGATGGTTGTATCGATATTCAATTTAAAACTATCGAAAAATCTATTATTGTCACTATCGATAGTTTCCCATCACTACATGCTGCGCCATATTATAGCAACAGTTCGTGACAGGTCCTTTTCGTTTACAGTGTTAGAACTGGAACCGGTCCGGTCCCTATCACTTAGCAACCGACACTAGTTTTGTGTCAAGTCTCTTCCCTCTTGGGTAGTTAAAAAATAAAACTTATTTTTAAATTTTTGTATTTTTATTTAATTTGTTTATTTATATCGTACAATTTTATTATTATTTCATTTTTTTTTTAAATTATATTACAAAACTTAAAATTACATAATACTAAACTTAAATAATGAAATTTTCAATATCTTTTAAAAAAAATTTTTACTAACTTCATATATGGATCGTTGAAATATATATGTATGTATATGTTGTTCAATGATTTATAAAATAGAAAGAAAAAGTAAATATTAAAAACAAAACATAAAGAAAGAAACATAAAGAAGTAAATTAAATAAAAGCGAAAAGAAAAACTTCCTAATAAAAAATTGGTGATTTGAACAAAGCAGGCTTTTGAGACAGAGAAACGTCAACTTGTTGCTTATGTTCTGCCAAACGAAAATAAATAATTTGGAAGGTAACTTCTATATTTAAAGCCTGAAAGTAACTAGATTACTCGTACTCCAGCTCATATTAAAGCTCTTTTTCGATATACGAGTACGTATGTATTTGAAAAGAGCTTATTAGAGGATTTTCTTCCATTCTATTCGAATTTAAAAAGAAGCTTGCGACATTTGTACAAAACATTGCAAGCTTTTTCTTTTGTTTTGTTTTGTTTCGTTAAAGTTATTGTTTTTTATTAAAGCTAAATAATTAAAATTATTTTTGTAAGAAATTCTATAAAAGCTAAAAAGGTTTCAAATATTAAAATGTATAAATGAAGGTATGACTTTTTTTCTTTTAGAAAAAGAATGAAAGAAAAGCTATAAAAATACCACTTCAGAGATGATTGAGAGAGAGAGAGAGAGAGAGAGAGAGAGAGAGAGAGAGAGAGAGAGAGAGAGAGAGAGAATAGATAGAGTCAATAAAAAATATTAAATTTTGAGTTTATCACAATCTCCTTACGAAAAGTGGCTCTTCTACTGATCTCCTAAAAATATACTCCAATTAACTCTATGCTTTAAAGGCAGCAGCTGAAGAGTTTTAAGGAAATATGGAAGTGTTACACAGAAAGCGGGTAATTATGGAGCTTTATAATAAAGTTTTTTTTTGCAATGATTTAATTTAATTTGTGATTTGAGGGCAAATCGTCGGATTTAATGCAACGCCCTCTATAACATATTTCAGCCTCTGATGTTTCTTCTTTCTCGACTGGTGACGATGTAGCAAAAACTACATGCTTCATTAGCTCTCGATGAAAAGCTTTCTTATCATCCACTGACATTGGTTCGGTAATGGAAACAAGATCTATCGCAGATGCTGTAGTTGCTTCCAATTTTGGTCTCTTTATGTTGGTGTACTCCTGACGTCGTTTACCCACCGCTGCTAAAGCAGCTGTAACAGCTGTATCATCACTTTCTTCTATGGAGAAAAGTTCATGCAATTGTTTTTTGACTTCAGAAAAGAGACTGGGCTGTATTTCCAAATCATCTTCCATGCCCATATCATCATCCATACGTCTGGTGGCACTTTCTTCTTGAGAGCTCATTTCCTGTGTTCGTACTGTAACAGGTTTAGCTTCTTCCACATCCATGGGCAAAGTGGTGGCCAAAGTTTGTCGTGGTCTTACAGTAGACATTGTATCCATCTCCATTGAATTCAAAGGCATGGGTGTGGTGGTGACGGCATCATACATGGCATTTATCTTAGCTGCGGTAGTCATAGGCGTAGTAGTCTTCCAATCCTTGCCCATATCTTGACTAGTGCTAGGCTTTTCGGTTTTGTGCAAAGAATTATAAATTTGCGAGCCAAGATTTTGTGATTCAGCAGCCTCGAAACTTTCACCATTGCCATTGCTGGAGCTAACGGAGGAGGAGACACGTGTTTTCTTCCATTTGCCCCGACGCAATATGCGATTGGCAATTGTAGATTTTTGGGCATCAAAAACAGTACCATCTGTCGAGGGTTCTGGATTAGTGGTCGTTACCGAAGGTGTTTCTTCTGGAGCTTTTCCCATAACTTCTTCTAAGAGTTCAGCAAAAGACTTTTCCGGTCTTTAAGAAGAGAATAAAAACGAAATTTAAGATTTTTTAAATTTTCCCCTCTTATACTTACTTTAGGTTAGGTTGCTTAATGTTTGAGGCAGAAGATCCATAGTTGGATGACACCTTAATTTCATAATTATCCTTGCTATCGCTGTCAGGCCCAGCTGTTACGATCTCTGGTTCATTTTCAAAGTTATGTTGACTTCTGTTTTCTTTAGGATTGATAGGCTTGAAGCTATTTGTAGGTTCTACTTTAGCAGGCGGCGACCATTGAGACTCCTGCCCTTCTAATTGAAACTTTTGTTTATAACGACGTTTGGGGGTCTTTATTAAAAATAAAACATATACACACATAATTTATATTTAAAATAAAAAACAAACTTATAAAACACTTACGTCGTTTTCATATAAATCTTGATTGAAACGGTTCAATTTGCGATAGTTTTGTTTGGGTTGTTCAGTAGCTTCGTTTTGTTCTTCAAGTGTTGGTGTGGGAGAAGCTGGATGTAAGGGACGACGTGTGCGAGCACGCACCTTGATAACTTTGCGGGGAGGCAGACGATTGCGTGTCTTGAAGAAAATAGTATTAGAATATTCAATTAAGCATATTCCTTCCCTAACTTACCGATGGTTTTTCCTCTTCAGCTGAAGTAGTAGTGGTGGGAGTCTCAGTTGTTGTGGTCCTTAATCTTGGATAATTTCTTCTTATAAAAGGAGAACGTCTTGTGGTTATCACTACTGGAGCCTCTGTGGTTGTAGTCGTAGTCGTAGAGGTGGTGGTGGTAGTAGGAATTGTTGTGCTGGGTACCGTACTATAAACAGGATTTATTTCATTTCTTAACACTGGTTCAGTTGGATAAACATCTTCTTGATTGGGAAAATAGCCAGGACCATAGTTGTTTTTATATTCATTGTACTGTTGAGCTATTTGCATGGGTTCCAATAATCCGGCCGGAAAGTTTTGTACATTATCTACGCTGTTACTGGGAGTAACGGTGTAGACTTGTTGGGTTTCTGAGGTTGCAGCTTCTGTATTCGATACTTCATATGTAGCAGGTATAGCTGTGGGACTACCGCTAGGTCTACGTGAGCTAGTGGGCTTAAAGATAGGATAGTTTTGTTTTAAAACATCACGTTGGTAGTCTAAGTCTTCACTTTCCTTTACCACCTTGCTCGAACCATTATATTTTCTTTTGGGCTTAATTCTCAACGTTTGTCTTTCTTCAGGTGTAGGTTGATAACGTATCCGATTGGGATTACGTATTAATGGATTGCGGGCCGAAGAAGGGCGTCTTGTTGTTGAAGCATTCGCTTCATCGTCATCCACATTTACTGAGCTGGCTGTGGTAGCAGAGTTGCGAGAGCCAAATGGACGTCTGACACGATTTATAGGTCTTCTAGTGACAGTTTCTGACTCCGAATAGGAAACTGAAGATGTGACTCTTGTTGTAACTGGTTTACGTATACGATTAATCGGTTTTCTGGTAGGTCTGGTAGAAGATTCCGTTTCTTCATTAGCAATTGGTATTACGGTTGTTTGTTCCTGATTAGAAGTAGTCTGTTCTTGATTACTTTGTTGTTGATCTTTCATTTCCTTGAGATTGTTAACTAGACCGGGGAAATTAGGAGTCAATTGGGGCAGTTCAGAAGGCAACTGATATGGATTAGGTTCATATTCCACTGGAGTATCAGTAATTTCATTTTGTATATAAGAAGGTTTATGATTGGTAGGTAATTCATTATTTTGCGATTGGCTTTGTTGATTTTGCTGTATTTGCTGTTGCTCCTGACGAGGCGGCACGGTATTGTATTCATCGTCTTGTATGGGTGAATCTGTAGGACTGTAGAATGTTATTCTTGGCTTTTTGGTTGTGGTTTTGGCAATCTCATATTCCAAATGAACGGGAGTGTACTGAACTTGCTCATATGGTGGATTGGTTTGGGCTACAACTTGCGGACGATGACGATTAGCCTCTTGTTTTTTGTAGTATTGTTTCATACGATATTCCTCCTCAGGTGTTGTCCCAGATACTGTGGGTCTTGTAGTCAATCTTGGTCTTTCTTCCTGCTGAACAGGTTGCTGTTGTTGTTGGATAATTTGATTTAGTTCCGGATAAAGGTTACCACTACCACTATTAGGATATTCATTTTGTGGATGAGTATTGTAGGCAAAGTAGTGCTGAGGAGCAGCCGTAGTCGAGGTAGTAGAAGAGGTGGTTGATGTTGTTGAGGTGGTGGAAGTGGAGGAAGTTGTTGAAGGTTTGGTTTGTAATTTATAGAAATCATCTGTCGATATTTGATTAGGTATGGGATTGAATTGAGCATATGGATTGTTTAGTTGTTGGTTGAACGATGATTGTTCCGTCTTTACTGTTTGTGGTCTCTTCTTTTTGGGTCTTTCTTTTTGCAATACTTGAGGAGACGGAACTTCTTGTATCGGATCTTGATCATAGTAATAACTAAACTTATTTCCTCTGTTGTTATGAATATTTTGGTGCTGAGATTTAACTCTTTGTGGGGTAGGACGAGGTCTATGTGTTGTAGTAATTTGTTCTAACACTTGTTGGGGTTGATAAAACTGGGGAGCAACTTGCGACTCACTCGCCTTAGACAGATTAATGACAATAGAACCTACATGAGGTTCTGGCAGTAGGATTTTCTTGAAACCACCACGAGTCCTATAGCTTAAGGGAGCTACAAAGAAGGAAACATCATTTATATCCTGAGCTCCTTGGAGTTGCGACAGATACGGCAAATCAAATTTGCTGTAGCCATTTGGTATGGGCATACCGGAAGGACCAACAAAAATTTCTGGTGGATTTTGTGTAGGTGCATCTATAACAGCAATAGTTTTGGAGCCTCTCAGTGTATCAACTACATCAGAATCTGTTGGTCTTTTCGAAGAACGTAACAAAAACATCGCCAAAGGAGGTTGATGTGCCTTTGGCTTTGGCTTGGGAGTGTTATTGTATTGAGGAACAACGTAGTTTTGGAAAATATTTGCCGGTTTTAGAGAAGTAGTTTGAGGTCTAATGGTGGTGGTGGAAGTGCTGGAGACAAAGTACTTAAGTTGAGGTTGTTGCCCCAAAGAATCTGGTGTGTAGAATTGATTAATTTGATAAGGATTTACGGTGGGCAAATTGTTGCTATATTTTGCAGTTGTAGCGTATGGATTTTGTAGCTGGACTTGAGGTGTTACTTGTTGATGTCGTTGCTGATGTTGTTGTTGTTGTTGTTGAGGATGGGTTTGTATTTGTGGTTGTTGCTGTTGCTCTTGCTGTACCGAGGACTCAACCTGAGGAGCCTGATTGAAAATATCATTGTAGGGAACAAATAAAAATTGTTGATCTTGTTGTGGTGAAGGGGCTGAAGGTGTAGGGCCAACTGGTATTGTATTGTAAGGAGCTCTTACAGCATAGGGTGAGTTATTTTGTGTATCAGATTGAGGAAAAACTTGTGGTGATACAGCCTGCAAGGAAGAAGCTGGAGTAGGTTTATTGTCTTTGAAAAAGTTTTTCAAGGAGATGGGTTCATTAGCCAGATAATTTGACTGCAATAATGGCTTTTGTTGCAATGGCTGCGTTTGAGGTTTGGGCGGAACGGGATGAAACTCTGGTGGAAAAACGGGCTGTTGATTAAACAATGGAGAATTAAACAAAGTAGCTTCAGCTCCACCTCCAAAAGCATGAGATATCTGATAGCCAGTATTAACACCAGAACCGCCATTTAGGTGAGGTGAGTTCAACCGTGAGCCCTGCTGATTTAGAGGCATTTCAAATTTGAAAAATGATTGTGATGTGGGATCTTGGCTTTGGAATGTATTGTGTTTTACACCTGCCGCAGGTTGCTTCAATGATTGCGCTTGAGGTACATTGGCAAAGTTATGGAATTGATAGGGAAAATCAAAAGGTGAAGATTTGTGCGAAACGCCTGCACTACCAAAACCTTTAGCAAAATCACTGAAATGTCCATTTGAGGGAAAAGCCTGAGAATAAGTCAAAACACGACCATTCTCCGAACGATCCTTGGGCTGCGTCGAACTATCAGCTGGTTGAGCCAAAGGAATCCAATCAAAACTGTCCGATACACCAGCATCGGTTGGTTCTAATTGGCGTGACCATCTTTCTAAAGCTGAAGTGTTGGGCGCTATTGTTAAGAGCCACAAATAAGTGCAGGCATATAAAAATTGTAGGTGCCTCGTCATTGTGTAGCCTGCAAAGAATACAAAACAAACAAAAAATCGTTTTATTTAAAATAAATCAAAATAAATTTAAAAAACTTTAAGAAACGTAGAAAAGAGACTGTTTCTTAAAGCACAACACAACTATGGATCTCAAAAATGAGCTAGTTCTGTCATGGATTCATTGGAAAATACAAACGGGTGTTGCCCCATAAACTTTAATTCAGATTTGCCTTCCTGCAACTATATCCTGGATTGAATTTAATATCAAAGAAGAATTTTCTAAGATCATACAAAGCGGAAGACTTAAAATAGCCGAAGGAGTTAGAAATTACATTTATGGAGTGTTAAAAAATATGTCTGGCTTTTCATATTTAATTTTTTACATAATGAATTTTTTTATTTTCACGTTTATTTGCTTCTTACATAAACACTCATTCACAAGTTTTATGCGAATATACTCGTTTAATGGTTTCATTTCTCTTCAAAATCTGTCATGGTAAAATAATAGAAATCCACTTATTAAATAATTTAACTGTCAAGTAAAGCAGTTACACAAATTACTTTCACTAATAAAACTTGTTAAAAAAAACTACACGAAAGAAAAACAAAAATTAAAAGTCATAAAACCATCACATTGCATCATGTAGATGGTCATTTTATCCATCTGTCTAATTTAAAAATAATTATATTTTATATACTTTTTAGTTAAGGGCACTTTCACAGAGCTGGATATTAAATTCAAGAGCAACTTAACAATGAAACTAATGCCTTGGCCACACGTTTTTTTCCGTATGTAAGACACAATGCACACAGTACAGCATAATGGAAATTTGGTTATGGTAAGGAGAATAGAAGAAGTGTTGTTTGTGGACATTCGATTGGAAGTTTCCTATTCCTATTTAAAGCACACAAGGTTTATACTCAGCTGAGCTGAACCTGTCTTACAGTCTGTATTTGGGGGAGTACGTCTCCCCCAAAAGAATGATTCTCGTTGCACTTGACAACCAGTCCGTTATAAAACGCATGGGGCAAGTGAACGTATACTCTAAACTAGTGCTGAAATGTGTTTTAACTTATCAGATATCCCTCGGTTAAAGTAGCACTTAAAAGTACTGAAATGTGTTCTAAGACTTAACAGATGTGCCTCGGTTAATGAGGTAACATTGCTATGGGTTAAGGGACACATAGACACAACTGGGAATGAAGCAAATGGGGGATCTGCTGTAAATTTCTGTGGACCAGAACCCAAAGTAGCGCTGGGTAATGGACTAATGCGATCGAAGGTCCTACAATATGTGAACTCATTAAACCTGGAAAGATGGAGGGAAGCTATAACATGTAGATAGGCTCGAATGGTGCTCAAGGAGCACCTTGACAGGTGGGTTAGTAAGATACTCAGATATAATAGAAGTAGCTTAAGCTAGATAATTGCGTTAGTGACAGGTCATGGCAACTTCAAGTATCATTTCGTCAATAAGAAACTTCAGAATGTGCCTGGAACTGGCTGATATGCAAGCGCTCATTGTTTGCTAGCATCAGACTTAGAAACATGGGCAGAAACTTGTTAAATGTGAATGTCATGTATAATCTACGTAAGGATCACAGAAGTCCGACAGTTACTAGTCGGCAGTTTAAAATCACCAAGGTCAAGAGTAAAGGGTGGTGGTAAGACGTGACTCAAGAAGTAAGGTTGCCGTAAATTACAAGGAAGTTGTATGTTTCGATATCCTCCCCACATTAATAAAATTTATTTCTCTATTTAAAGTGGCAAAAAAGATCTCAGCAGTTATTTGATTCTTCACATGAACTATTTTACTATAAAATTAATTTTTCCTACCTATGGGAAACTAGTGCCAATTGTTCCAATCATAAAAGTTATATCTCGTGACTGATGAAAAATTACCTATTCAGTAAATGACATGTAAATTGACATGTAACAGAATGTATGAAAGTGGCAATTGACAGGTCTTAGAACTCGAACCGGTCTCTATAACTTTAGAACTAGTGCGTGAGAAGTCATGGGTTAGTTCCATTCCTCCTAGGGCTGTTATACATATTGCGATTTAATCAACCACAATTACATATGCTCTTAATGAAAAGCGTGTTGTAAACAAACCATGCGAGTTTTGGGAACAATTTCCATGATCTCGTCTGAATTCGTTCCATTGTATTTAGGATAAAACATCAAAATGATCCTACATTTTGACGATGTTTGAGTGAGTAAATAGTGTTTAATACTCTACTGTCACCAATTCTTCTACAAAGCTTATTGGTTTTGGCTCCAAGATGGGATTTGAACTCTATTTTGGAGACAATATATTAGAGTTGTATTCTTTCTTAGGCTACCTAAGGGTGCTATCAATAATAAAATGATCAGATGGAGTAAAAAGTCTTTTGTACCAAGGCATGTTTTAGTTTTAGTGTTTAGTCCATCCAACACAATACAATATTTTAATGTTAAACTCCTCCAGAGGTTTTAATTTCTTCACCCTTTCGGTGTCAAAAATAATTAGATAAGCTTCTCTAACAAGCCATTATCGACAGACGAAACAAATTAAGCGCCTATCGATAACAACAATAGCTACTATAGTGTCTGTGTAACAAAAAGAACAAAACAACAATTTAAATGTCGAATATATTCGACAGAATCACAGATAAAGTTAAATATTTCTATATTCTACAACTACAAGATGAAGCATAATTTTCAGGTCTGTAGATACGCACACAACTTTGGGTATTACAAGCATTAAAATCTATTCAGAAATTGCTACAGGATCTACAACGGGCTCGGTCTAAAACCAAATGACTACGAATGGCAAACACTGCTGTCGTCTGCCTAAAAGTAGATAAAGTTAGCCTTGTGGTATACCTGACCGCAAATTACGGCCTTCGATATCGATGGAAATTTCCACTAAAATCATAATGATAATAATTTGGCTCCTGATTTAACCTTTAACTCGTTTGATGAAACTCCATCTATGAGAACGGAGTCAGTCCGATTCCTGCGAAACCTCAAATAAAAAAAGTTACCACTTTCTATTAAACGCCAAAAAAACTACCATATCAAGCAAGTCAGTTACAGCGTGTTTGTTATGGAAACCATACTAGCGGTCGCTAATTTAACTGTTGGATTCCATATACTAAACAAGAGAAAATAAACATTTCTGATACTTTCATTCACTTCAGGCAGTGTAGAAAACACTGTAACTGGGCTCTAGTTATAAGTGTTATTAGCCTCCTCCTGAGATGTGGCACTGTAGATGCAACCTTCTAACACGGACGCGTTAGTGTCGAGAAGCACTGCACTCCATCCGAAGCCAGAATAATTATTAATGCTTAAATTCGCCAAAACCTTTTAATCCGCAAGTGTTCGAAATAATATGCTTGGAATAGTTTTTAATCATGTTATTGACTACTTTTCAACAAGTAAGATACCGGGTCGGTGAATATTTTAACTTCCTTTTTTAAAGATGTCACTATCTAGAAGAGCTTCGCATTTTCTCACTTGTCTGCAGAAAACACCCAGAATCTTTGGAGGGAATCGAACCTACAACCCCCAAACTGATAGTCTGTAGAGTTAAATTTATGAACTTCTTTAACGAAGGCTCTTGCTTTCTTGGATTACGAAGGTAACGCTCTTTTGCGCAATAATTTTTGTTTGTTTTTATATCAGTTACTGAATGCTTATCTCGGTATCAACTTCAACTTCCGGTTAAACCAATGCTTAGATATGGGTTTAATTAGAATTTGCTTAAACCTGCACCATCTCCATCTCCCTTTTTAAAAACTTCATAGCGTCTTATGATAAGCGACAAAACGTTTGTGGACTGCTGTCACCTTACTTTAGTAGCTGAGACAATTTGATCTTGAAAGCAAAGAGTTTAAGATCTTTGTGCTAAAGTGTAATGACTGGTTAATATCAGCATTCTTTGCAGTTAAATTGAGTTGTGATATTTTTTTATTTGATGCAACTTAGTTAAAAATTCTTATTTCAAATAATGTTGCTGTGAATTCCAAATTAACATCCAGAAAATACATGCCCATATTTTGCTATCACCAAAAACACTGTGCAATTTAATTTGTTTTCAGTTGAATCATTAAGTGCACTTGATCATAATAGTCAATCTCTAACAATTTGAATTGGTCATTGTACAGTTTTGTTATGTTTTCAAATATACTACGTACATATCTGCATACTTGTGAAAACAATCATACGAATAATTTCAAGCAGACAAAGATTACAACTTTATATGGCTGAAAATAAAGCTGCAAAAGAAGCTAAGCCAAGACCAAAAAATTAAAGCAACAAACATGCTAGAGAAAAAAATGCACTTTAAAAGTGTGCATACAAAAGCAATCTTGATCACCGGTTACTACACTCATGATCACTTTCATTTTCAATATTTGGGGTGGTGTAAGAAACTGTCAAGTTAACAAAACGAATAAAATATAAAGAAAAAAAAACTTCCATGAAAACATCATAATGATCATTAAGAAAACAAAAGGCAGGTAGGAGAAAGAAGCAGTAAGAGAGAGAGAGAGAGAGAGAGATAGAAAAGTATCCCCACTAAAATTACATGACTTCAACTGCAAACGGATGTCAGCTGCAACAGTTATTTTACATACATACAACAACATACTTGTACTTCATACATGCATACAATCAAGTACAAGAAACTTGATTAAGCAAAAACTTATTGTTAAAACAGAAATTCATTGCATAGTGAATAGTGATACCTCTGTTCTTCCCTCATTCCCCTCCTCTAGCCCTCACCGACAGATCAGCGAATAGTATGGTAATGAAAGCAAAAGTAATTTATTATTTATACCTGATCGTTAAATATTAAAGTTAAAAATTTTGCTAAGACTGCCTTAAAGGCAACTTAGCGTGTAATTAAAATAAGATTTGGGTGCTCTATCGAATTTATCAACATCTAAAATAAAAGAAAAAATAAAAGGAATTTGAGTTTAAATTGTTTGATAATGATTTTTATATATTTGAAAATCACTTCACTATGGGAACACCCTTTAATTTTTCGTCATTGTTATTATAGCAGTCAAAAACATTTGTGGAAATTTCAAAAGTCTACCTATGACGATTCAAAAAAAAAGGCCAAATACTTTAAAATTATTTCACTATCGGGACACCCTTTAGTTAGATTTCTTAGATTTCTTTTTTTATACTTATTAATTTATCCAACATAGTTTTGAATAATCTGTGTAAATTTCATATTACGGTTAAAAAAATAAATCCACATGCATACTTTAAAATCACAATACTATCGGCATACCCTTTATTTTTTAGTATTTTTTAGTATTTTTTGTTATAGCGGTTATAGTATAATGGTCATAGTAATACCTTTTGTAAAAATTTCAAGAGGCTACCTGTAACAGTTGAAAAATAAGGTCATATACATGAAAATCACGTCACTATCGAAACACCCTTTATTATGAGTTTTATTTTTTTTTACTTGTTAGAATAGCGAACATAGTTTTAAATGCTCTGTGTAGGTTTAAAATGTCTGCCTATAAAATTAAAAAAAAATAATGCCATATGCGCATATATATTGGCACTATCGGAACACTCTTTGATTTTTAGTGTTTGTTGTTATAGCGGCCTTAGTAATACAGCTTCTGTGCAAAAGTCTATTACGGTTACGGACATTGTAGCGAACACAATAGGGTTAATTTTTACTCTTTGGGTATGGACCTTAAAAACTCTGTGAAAAATTTATTCACATATAACTTTTTAAAGCTCTATACTTTTTTATGCTATAATTACGTCAGCCGCCAATGGCCCCAATCGGAATCGTTTATCATAAAACAATTTCAGTAACTTGTTGAAATACATTCAACACCCTATAATATATTATACTAGCTATCCCCAGTGAACTTCGCTACACCCATTCACAAAAAATACAATAAATTTTTTAAGTAAAAATATAGCTATTGCAGTTATCTAGATATAGGCTAATTACT
Organism: Phasia obesa; assembly: GCA_949628195.1. Taxonomy (NCBI): domain Eukaryota; kingdom Metazoa; phylum Arthropoda; class Insecta; order Diptera; family Tachinidae; genus Phasia; species Phasia obesa. The sequence goes on along the minus strand of OX451219.1, from coordinate 113,351,821 downwards.
TTGTATAGGGGTACCTAGTCCTGCCGTCCTAATCGCCAATCTTTAACTCGAAAACTCACGTTATTCTCAGATTAAAAAATTTCAATACTTTACTTATTATAGTTCCCTAGTTTCATGTCAAAAGTCTTTTAGTTTGTATGCGAAGTAAAATACCCACTGTTCCCATCCAATCTGATTTTTTGCTAGACTGTACCTGTGTTTGCTTGGCTATGCACATGATAAGAGGGTTACTTGTGCAAAGTTTCAAGACTCTACCTATTTTAGTTCTCGAGGTACACGATTATAAATATTAACTTTGTATGGGAGGTACCAGGCCTACTATTGTGTTCCGCTAAACTATATATTAATATGAGTATTACTGGTGCAATATACCAAGACGCCACCTATAGCAGTTCTCTAGACACAGGATAATAATGGTTTGCTTTGTATGGGGAGTACCATGCTCACTGTCCCAGCATATGTTTTTATAGAGTATATGTATGGGTATGGGGGTAGTTGTACCTGTTATTAAGACCATTCCTATTATAGTTTTCTATGTACACGATAATAATTTTTCATTTTGTATACGAGATACTATGCCCAGGCGCTATCTATTGTAGTTCGTCAGGAACACGATAATAATTTTTCACTTTGTATAGGAGGTACCACGCCCACTACTTCAATTCAGTCTGTGTTTAGCTAAACTATTTACGTTAATATGGGGGTTTTTCACTCGTGATAGCTCGTGATAGCCCACTATTCCAATCCAGTTTGTGTTTCTTTAAACTAGGTATATTAATATAGAGGTTACTGGTCCAAAATTTCAATGCGCTACATATTACAACACGATGATAAATGTTTATTTTGTATGGGAGGTAACAAACGGGTAAAATTTCAGAATATCAGTTCACTGGTGTGGGTAAAAAAACACATTTTGTGCTTTATATATATTCTTCTTCTTAGGTAGCTATTACAGAACATTTGTTCCTGGAGCCGAACGTAAAATATATTTCCAAGCGCCTCGATATTCTACTCTTCTTCTCCAGTTTCTGACACCAAGTTTCGAGATGTCTTCCACAACTTGATCTTTCCATCGAAGTTTCGGTCTTCCCCTTCTGCGTAAACCGTCACCAAGGTCATATTTTAAATGAGCTGGAGCATCTTCATCCATTCTCACAACATGACCTAGCCAACGCAATCGTTGTAATTTGATACGTTTGACTTTGTCTATGTCGGCATACAGCATGGTTCATACGACACCAATATTCTCCGCCAACGCAGATTGGTCCATAGATTTTTCGAAGAATTTTTCTCTCATACACTCAAAGCACAGCATCATTTGCTTTCGCAAGTACCCATGCTTCGGAACCATATAATAGCACGGGTAATATCAGTGTCTTGTAGAGAGTGATTTTTGTCTGTCGAGAAGTGGCCTTGTTTTTAAACTGCTTACCTAGTCCTAAGTAGCATCTATTGGCCAGTATTATTCTTCTCTTTATCTCAAAACTGATGTTGTTTGTTTTGTTAATCGTGGTACCGAGGTAGATAAAATCGCTTACTACCTCCAAGTTGTAGTTTTCAACTTCCACTGTCTGCCCGAGTCAACTTGTGCGTTGATACCATCAACATGGCTTTATCGCCCTTTACTGCCAGACCCACTTTGGCAGATTCTTTTTCGATTTTTCAAAGGTGGCAGTTACCGTTCGCAATGTTCGATCCATGATGTCTATATCGTCAGCGTAAGCGAGTAACATGTGTTGTTTAGTGTATAGCGTGCCAGTTCTATTCACATTCGCATCCCGTATAACCTTTTCTAGCAGGATATTAAAAAGGTCACACGATAGACTATCGCCTTGTCTAAAACCTCGTTTGGTACTAAATGGCTCGGACAGGTTTTTTCCTATTTTAACTGAAGATCGCGTATCAGTTAAGGTCATCCTGCACAGCCGTATTAATTTTGTAGGGATACCAAACTCAGACATGGCTTGAAACACCTTTAAACGTATGGGGCTGTCAAAAGCAGCCTTGTAGTCGACAAATAGATGGTAGGTGTCGATCTGTTTTTCTTGGGACTTTTCCAGGATTTGACGTAAGGTGAATATCTGATCACATTGATATGGCCCAATTATCTCGCCAACTTTAGATTTTAATCTTTCACACAGTACGCTGGAAAGTATTTTGTATGCGATGGGAAGGAGACTTGTTTCTCTGTAATTCGCGTATACTGTCTTGTCTTCTTTTTTGTGCACGGGATATAATATGCTGAGGTTCCAATCATCGGGTAACCAAATTGAACAAACCAGCTGATGTATACACTTCATCAGCGTGTCGCCTCCGGTCTTAAATAGTTCGGCTAGTAACCCATCGGCTCCTGCTGCCTTATTATTCTTCAGCCGAGTAACTGCTACTTTGACCTCATTTTGGCTAGGTGGTATACACTCAATACCGTCATCCGGGATTGGTTCTAGGGTATCTTCGTAGTTGATTTATGAAAGGTAATAGGAGTATATACCAACCTAATACCACACTTAATTTTTATTTTTTTTTTCAATCGGCCCCAATGTGCCTTAGCGACTGTCTTTAAGTTTTGTGGTTTGTTTTGATTTGTTTTCTCTAAGAAATCATTAGAGTTTAACAAACTGTCAAAATAATATTTATTGTATTTATTTATGGTCAACAAATACTTTCAAGGTTAATAGGATTAAATAACCAAGATTAAGAAAATAACAAAGATTAAAGTGAGTACTTGACAGACTCCATTGAGATTTTAATAAATACTTTTTTTCAAGTCAATACAAATACTAATAGGAATAGTTTCTGCTAAAAAAATAATTTGAAATTTTATTTAAATGGTATGATCTGCTGATGTATGCAATAATTGAAAACCAATTTAAATTAATTTTGAATTAAAACCTTAATAAGATTATGAAATTTGAAAATTATAAGTGGGTGATTTGAATAATATTTTAAACTGACATTGGACGAAATAATGATATGGAATTAACGTTTTTAACTTACCATAAAATAATTGAAGCAGAATAAAAACAATAACTCGCTTTTTATGAAATCTGTAAAAGAAAAGAAAAAAGTCTTAAAAAAATAAATTAAATTAAAATTTTACAATCAATTTCATCACAAAATATTAATTAATTTTTTTTATAATTTTTTTAAAACATTATAACATAATTTGTTAAAAGTTTAAAATATAATTCAAATAAGATAAATTTGAATTATATTATTTTAAAAATATTGGCAAATATTAAATAAAATTATTAAAAAATAAAAAAAAAAGATTTTTTAAACTCTTAATGGACTTATACCAATTTTAAAAATAACATGTTATAAAAATAAAAATTGGAGTAAATTTAAAACATAATTTTTTATAGACATTTGCTTTACTAAAATTAAATTTTTATATAAAAAATAATAACTAAAATGAATTAAGAATTAATTTCAATTGTATTAAAAAGGCGACAAAAATAAACATGTGTAAGTAAAATGTAAATTATTTCATTAAGAATAAAATAGAAGTTTTGAATTTCTTTCTTCCTTACAGCTAGCAAAGTTTAGTACTTTTGGTAAATATGTAGGTGGTATGTAAAACAAAAAATCATTATAATCACCGTTGTATTTTGCTCTTCACAATGAACTTAACGTGCCATTAAATAAATAAGAAATCGCGAAACGACTTGATATTTGAAACACACCCAAACCCGATGGCCCGTAACATCCCAAACAATAATACATAAGTTGTTAATTAAATAATTAGTTTTAAGAAATAGTTTTCAAGAATTTAGACCGCAAATCGAATTGAAGACAATTTTTTTTTGTTTTTCCTGTTTTTTTATTTTAAATGTGGATTAGTGATGGAATAATAACGATAGAGATAGAACCAGAAACTGCCAAAAAGACTTGGAATATTGGAATGATAGGAACAGCTAGATATAATTATTCTTGTGGGGTGCCGTTAAGCTCAATACTAAGGTTAATATTGTCCTAGCCATTCGTAAGATAGAACCAGAAACCGCCAACAAAGAATGATGCGAACAACCACTGCACGACCAGATGCGCAGACGCCTTAATGAAATCTAATATATACTTAATATCAGAGTCCCGTAATGTTTATCCACTGTTCATTCATGTATAAATGTGTACGTTAGCTGTATCTTCTCATACATGTGTGAGAGACTACAAAATATTTTGTGTTTTTTCATTTATGAATGCGATGATTTATTTTTTCACTTTCTGTTCAAAAGTGAATAAACGAGAAAATATTTTGTTGTTCATGCAAGTGTTCATATTCGAGTATTTACAATTTTGATAATTTTACATAAATGAAAAGATCGTAGGAAATATACGCACATATTTTGTAATTTGCATCTGCCTTCGTATGCAAAATGTTTTCTTTATTTCTTTTTTATTTCTTTCTTCTGCATGTGCGATTGTAGGCAGAAAATTATTTTATGTTCATTTATGATAAATTTTATAAATGTTAGACGTTCATAAATGAACATGTACATTTATGAGAAAGAATATTAATATAAAAGCAAATTTATCACTATTCACATATGTATATTACAAAAAACAAACAGGTATACGCATTCATGTATAAACATAGGCAGACAATTTTTTATTGTTCGTTTATGAGCGTGAAAAATAAATATAAAATTTATTTTGAATGTTCATAAATAAATAATTCTGAACCCTGCCTAATATATCAAACAAAATTAAGTTAAATTCATATTATTTGATTTAAAAAAAAAATACTTGTATTTGGATCACCCATTATTTCTACACAGAAAACATTTTTGTACCAATTAAAAGTTTTAATTAGTTTTAAATTAAAGTTCATTTAATATTTTAATTGATTCAAACATATATATGTTTAAAACAGAACAAAAAAAAATCCTAAATAAACAAATAATTGAATCAAATAATTATTTAATTAAATTTTAATCAACCAAATCAAATCAAATGATTCCTAAACCAGGAAAATACCACACAAAAATTGAATCATACAGACCTATAAACCTTTTGTCAAATATGTCAAAGCTGTTTGAGAGGATGTTAATAACTAAGCTTAACCCTATTCTAAGCGACAAAGGATGTATTCCAAACCATCAATTCGGCTTCAGGAAAAAACATAGTACGATCGAACAAACTCACAGGTTAGTCAATGTTGTTAAGAAGACATTTGAAGAGAGAAAATACTGCTCTGCGCTTTTTATCGACGTATCTCAAGCATTCGATAAGGTATGGCATGAAGGCCTAATATATAAGCTAAAACTGAATTTGCCCGTAAACCTATATAAGCTGCTAGATAGTTATTTAACCGAACGAGAATTTATTGTGAAAGAAGGAGATTTATTGAGCTCACACCAGCCAATCGAAGCCGGAGTTCCCCAAGGTAGTATATTGGGGCCCTTTTTATACTTATTGTATACTTCAGACATGCCCATTAGTAACCGAGTTCACACATCGACATTTGCTGACGACACAGCTTTTTTGAGCATTCACGAAAGACCCAAGGTAGCATCACGATATTTACAAGACCACATATCCAATTTAAAAAAATGGTTGAAGAAATGGAGAATAAAAGTAAAAATGAACAAAAATGTACTCACATAACTTTCACACTACGTAGAGAATCTTGCCCCCCTATTCGGATAAATAACCAAACGATACCCCAGCTTTCAGACGTCAAATATCTCGGCATACATCTTGACCGGCGCCTTACATGGAAACGCCACATAGAAACAAAGTTAACACAAATGAAGTTAAAAGCAGTCCAAGTAAACTGGCTTATTGGCAGAAATTCTACTCTAGCTTTAGATTGCAAACTTTTATTATACAAGTCAATTCTAAAACCAATATGGTGTTATGGCATTCAATTATGGGGCACTGCCTCAACTACCGACGTAGAAAAAATTCAAAGGCGCCAAAACAAGATTCTTCGTATAATTACATCTGCTCCTTGGTATATAAAAAACTCGAACATCCATAAAGATCTAAACGTGCCAACAGTTAAAGCGGAAATAGCGAAACTTGCCATAAGTTATTTAAAGAAGCTTGAAACTCATCCTAATCCACTGGCCCGTAACATACTAAATAAACATTCGACTAAGAAGGAGGGACACTGCTTCTCTCATCCGTACATCAGAGGGATAACCCGCAAATTACAGTAACCGTGAAACATACATTTTTATTGTCCAGCACTGGTTGGACGTAACATGTATATTTTTATTTTTAGACTTAAGATATGAGTAATTATTGATAGTTCAATTATATTGAAGATATAATAAATAAAAAATTGCAAAAAAAAAATTTAATCTGATACCAATTAAAACCTTTAATGGGTGAAAATAATTTTTTCGGAGCAGTTCAATTATAATTACAGAAACAATAATAAAATTTAAATTCGAACTAGTTCTTTCAGTACAAAAGCAAATAGTTAGAAATTCTTCTTGTAGACTTTATTACATAAAGAGGGTCTCTTTTTCTATATATTTTTCTTTAAAACGTTCTAGATTTTTAAAAATTTGCGACCTTATTGTTAAGTTATATTAAATTGTGTAGCTTTTTGGTAAAATATCCTAAGCTCTTGCAAACTTTAACGTGTGTATTTTTGAAATAAAATGCAACATTTTTACATTAATGTCTAATTTTCGTTTTTTTATTTTTTTCCTCTAAACCCTAAAGAAAACATTGAAAATTTCTGCTCTACTTAATTGCAATTCATCACCATGTTAGGCCCCACGAAAAAACATCATTAACAACAAAAAACAACAAGCGAACATCAAATAAATAATTACCAGCAACACCGCCAACTCTAACAAATGTTTAACAAATCAACGTTTCAATGATACAAAACTATAAAATACCGAAGAAGAAAAACTTAGGGAAAAATATAAATTCCAAAAAAAAAAGAAAAAAAATTTTTTAAACAGCATACAAATTAACTTGAATTCAAATTGCAACATTTTTTTGCCTCTTTCAGTGTTTAATAAACAAAAACTCACAGCTCGATGCAAAGTAATTACAATAAAAAGTGATGTCAGAGTCCACTAAAACCAACACCCACTAACCGAATAAAAATTATCAAGATGTACGACTGACTGAGTAATAATTGGAAAAACAAACCAACAAACAAACCACAAATTAAGATGCAACAAAGCGTTGCAATTATACGAAATTAAATCATGTTTTTTCTTAGTTTCTCCGGTGGGATAGTTGGTAGTATATTGGTTAGTTTGGCAGTAAGGGGTTGGGAGTTCGATTCCCGCCAGAAAACTTTTGTCTGTATCACCACAACCGGTGAAGGTCTTCTTTGTTGTTGGAATATAAATTGTAATTGTTTTGTAGTAATATTTAGCAATTAATTAAAAAATAATTTGTTTAATTAAAATAAATTAAGAAACAAAGCGCATTTTAATCTTTTAGATAATTGATAACTACTTTGAAAAAACTACTTTGGTGAAAATACAATTGTAAATATTTAAATATGCATAACTGCATGAGCCACAAATATCTGCATCATTGCAACCGGCGTAATAAAAAGGCTGCTTTATTATTATTATTATTATTATTATTATTATTAATAATGTAGGGGGAATATCGAAGCCAGCCGCTTCCTTAATAAGTCTGTTGTCGATCCCCTTCCGCTATCAGCGCAAACTTTATTTCTTTGAGTCATGTGCTACATCAGCCTTTATTCCCGACTCGACAAGTGACTTCAGACTGTCGACTGGTAACTGTAGGTCTTCTTTCCCGTTATGGAGTCTCTACTAATTGCTAGCAATTGTCCAAGGCTCAGGCTCCACATTTAACCAACTTTTACCAGTGATCCTAAGTCTTATGCTAGCCAGTTCTGGTCATTCACATACAATATGTGCTGCCGTCTCAGCCTTTTCTAGTCTGCAAGTATCAACTTCTTCGATTTTCATCTTAGGTAGATAATAATAATAATACTTGAAATTGCCATGACCTGCCACTAACACAGTTATCCAGCTTAAGGTACTTATATTATATTACCTTATTGGGCTTCATGCCCAGGCAAGGGCTCCTTGAGCACCATTCGAGCTTGCTCACATGTAGTGGCCGGCCTCCCTCTACCTTTTTCAGGTCCCCAGAAATTTACAGCAGATCCCCAATTTGCTAGTTGGTCCTTTAACCCACGTAAATGTTACCTCATTTACCGAGACACATCTGTTAAGTTTTAAAACACATTCCACTAGTTTGGAGTACATTTTCACCTGCCTCATACGTTTTATAACCAACTGCTTGTCAAGTGAAATGATAACTATTCTACCATACTAAAGACTTTCCAGCAGGTGATCCAACGCATGCAGCAGTCCAAGCAATTCTGCCTGACAAACGGAGACGTACTACCACCATGTAGTACCAAAAGAAATCCAGAACAAGCTGCAGGTGTTGGAAGACATAATCTTCGTATAATCTTTTTGCATATTTTGTCCTAACACGATAACAAATGTTGATTTAAAGGTAAGAACTTGCCAAACATATTTTCGCATTTACATACGAAGGAGGAAACTTAATGAAACTTAATGAAGAACATAAGGAAAAAATCACAGAAAGTTTGGGAGGCTGCGATAACCAACTTGCTGTTAACATACCTGCAATGACTCCGAGAATTAATTTCAAAGTAATTAAAAAAAATTTCATTTTTATTCCGGGACCACTTCCATTCTCAGTAAATTTTACCCCAATTAAAGAAATTAGTTAACCTTTTCAAACGGGATCGACTTCGGCGGGGTGCAGGACTACTCCTATTGAATTAATTTTAACCCAATTGAAAAAAAAAAATTGGTCAACCTACCCTTGGGTAGGATCTTTGTGCCCCCGGGAACATTAATTGTTATTATTGGCACATTCTCACACTTTGACGTTTTGCTTGCCTTAGGTTTGCCGGAGCCTGAATTTGGAACAACAGTTCTGTGTATATAGGTCACTTGAGGCCCTACCAGGTACCACCAGAATTGATAGGCTCACCGACAGCCGCCCATCTATGTGACCGGTTGCTGTGATTGTCATATGTGGATATGCAATGCTGGTCAATATGCTGTTGCATTCTCAACAGACGACTTCAATTGGTGTCAGAAGTTTGATGGTCTCCCCTAAGCAAGGCGTAGGAACACATGGTCTAGCAAATACCATGTTCTAAAATTGCTTTTTCATTGCTATGCTAGTGGAGGTCGCTAGTCGACATATTATATTCACTCAATGCTAAGACCACAATCAGGTTAAGGCCAACACGATTCTTTCGTCAAAATTGACAGAAAAGTGTGAAAGATGAAGGACCAGAAGGTACATCGCAGTAGAGGTGTGCTCTATGACACTGTGTTATACAAGGTCCCAAACCCTAGTTGGTACACATGTGTTAGTCATATGTTGGCATTATCAACCAATTTGGATTAGTAGTTTGTTGCTGACAACTGAAAAGGTTAGTCACGTTTGTGCGTGTTCTTCGATGTTTTTACTTTTGACTTTTGGGATGATTGGGAGTTGGTTTCCACATCATTACCATGTACCTACATAGGTCTCGTCACCAGTTATAACCCTTTGGATCATCGTTAACGTCATTGAACAACACCTGGCGATACTAATACCATTGCTTTTGCTCAAAATTTAGCAATTTGGAACAAATTTCGCTGCCACACATTTCATGCCCAAAACATTCAATAAAATTGCATGGCATGAGTCGATTAATATGCCAACATCATCTGCAACTTCCCAAATAGTGATTCTACGATTTTCCAAAACAATTTTTTTCACTGTTTCAATGTTTTCTGCACTTGCTGATGTGGTTGCAACTCCAGGACGCTCATAGTCATCAACATCTTCTCGGTCTTCTGTAAAGTGCTTGTACCATATATAAACACCTATTTGAGACAAAGTGGACTCTCCGAATGCCACAGTCAAAATTTCAAGTGTCTTGAAGCACTTTATTCCATCTTTAACGCAAAATGTAATACTTATTCTTTGATCGATGTTTTGCAAAAGTCAAGAATCGAATCAAAATTGACTAATAATACCAATATGTACCAACATAACAAAAAAAAAATTCGATAATCGAATGTACACAGCCAACGAAAATTCAAAAATCCCCCTTTCTTTTGAACAGACCCCGTAGTTTGAACGTGCTAGGCGTTTACAAAATATGTATAAAGTTCCATTTATTTTGGCAAAATTCCCCACTGTATGGTGACAAATTCAAATAATGAATGAGTTTCCCAAACGCTAACATCATTGTAATATGTTATTCCCAATAAATAAAATAATTGAATAATAAGCAAATACTTCAACTTTTGACCAAATTAATTTGTATTTAAATAATTCATTTTCTTAATAAACCGTACAAGGCCTGTAATTTATTGTAAATTTAGGAATTTATGACTACGTTGAGCATTTACCAAATTCTAACACTTCAATAAATTGAAATATTAGCTACTTAACGCAAACGAAATTATGTAAACATTAGCAGGATATAAAACGGGTACGCATATCTTCTGTTTTGAACAGTTCTCAATATACAATGATGTCTTCAACACTTCCGGCGCTAACAGTAAACTTGAAGCTCTTTTTGCTCTGCCTAACAATTACCATCGTACAGGCACTTGAATATACACCGCAAGAAGTTGTGCAATTATTTAATCAAAATTATAAATTTGAATTAAATATTTTTCTAAAATTAAAATCAAATAACGACAATCAAAATGAATTTGAGAAAATATTACAATCAATTGAAATTCCCAAGATGGTGATCAACGACATCCAAACAAATGTTACTGCAGTACGTGAACTCCATAATATGCATTGTCTGACAGTGGTTTATTTGAGCAATAGCAATCGAGAAGAATGGTTTGAATTAATGGAAAAATTATTGTGGAAGAGGCATTTGACTAATATATTGATTATTTGGGAATCTCATGGTGAAAATCTCAATTCTAAGGAAATCATATTTCAACAATGTTGGGAAAAGGGTTTTGTTAATATTGTGCTGTGGCATCAAAGGCAATTATTTACTTATAATCCTTATCCTCAAGTTAAGACTATACATTTAGGAAATTTTTCTGATTTTGACAAAAGATTATACTTGAGGAATTTTCAACATTATGCCTGGATTGTGCCATTTTTTGAGTTTCCTCCACGCTGTTTTAGCTACACCAATCGTTGGGGTCAGTTGGTGCGCAGTGGTTTTTTCTTTAAAATCGTAGAGCTTTTTATACACCATCACAATGGCACCATGAATATTTATGATATTGATATGTGGTTGCCGAATGTGACTCAGGAAATAGCTTTGACAAATTTACAGGAGAAGGGTTTTCATTTCTTGTGTAATGCCATGTTTTTGGATGATTCATACGACAGCAGTGATACCCTGTGGATATTTTACCGTTATCTCATAGTACCCACTGCCCAGGAGATCAAAAGAAGCCTCTACATAATAAAACCCTTTAATGCAGCAGTGTGGTTAATAGTTCTTACTATTGCCTTAATATTGTTTGGCTTAATTTACTACGACAACAATTGTAAAAATACAAAGTGCCAGCAAAGTTCTTTGCTGGAGACATTGGCTATTATTTCTGCTTTGCCCCACAGTGGTTTCAGACACAAAAAGTTATTTAATGCCTTCCTAGTGCTTATAAGTCTAGTGGTCACTTGGATGTTGGAAAGTTTTTACGATTGCAATTTATCCTGTTTGTTGGTGACCAAATCTTATGAACCGGAACTACAAACCATGGAAGATATCGCCAAAACTAATCTCCTAATCTATGAATACAGCTTAGATGTTCAGTACTATAATGACAAGGACTTTCCACCCATCATATATCAGCGTCTGATTGCGGGCAATAATTCCTATATGTTTCAGCATCGCAAGAATTTAAGTGTTGATTTGAATATTTTTTGTGCCACTCGCGAAGTTGCCGACTACTATTTATTGCAGCAACTTTATCTAAAACATCGCAAAGCCAAGTTGTTGCATGAAAGTATGTATGGTCAAACATTTTTCTTTGCTGTAGCTCATCGTCTAGCTGTACTGGATCATTTCAATCGTTATCTGCTGTATATTAAGGAGAGTGGCATTGTACATAAACTGAAATGTGACAGTCAATGGGATGGCATTATAAGTGGTGATATTAAGTTTTTCATGGACAACGATAAAGGTTCCTCATTTACATTGGAACATTTTCAGTTTGCTTTTGCTGCTTGGATTGTTGGTTTGTTGGCGGCATTGATATGTTTTTTAATCGAAACTCGTTGTAAAATAATAAAAATGTTTTAAAAGTAATAAAGAAAAGTTTCTGAACCAAAAGTTTCAAATTTGTTTCTCTTGGTATTAAGTAAAGCACAAAAAAAGAAGCTCGTAACATGCTCGTTATAATAGTACAATGAATTTATGTCTGTTCATTGCACACGAGTAACGAAGAGTTGAAAATAATAAACAGCTTAGATCAACGAGCTAAATGCGATAAGCTTCGGAGTTACCATAAGCACGTTTAAATAAATATGATTAAATGTTGATCATAATAACAATGAACTTGGGTGAGTTCAAGCAGTTTTATGCTTTGAGTAAAACACGAACACAGTTCGAATGTACAAACAAATTTTTTTTAACAACATTACTTACGTTCATTTTAAGGTATTCAATTTATAAGAAATACAAAAAGCAAAGCACACAACTACTAAACAAAACACACTGAATATTTTGAACATGAGACGAACATACTAGTATTGAAAGTTCGTTTTACTCGGTCAGCTCATTGGGTTTATGATACGAACAGAGGTTTGCTCACTACTAGTATGGTATGAGTAGGCATGTGTTCAGTAATCTAGTGTGTGTTCGAGTGTGACCACTAGCTTATGAGCATAACCATTAGATGAACTTGTTCATGCAACTGTTTAGTATTAAGATATAATTTTAATAAATTTTAATATAAAACATAGACTCCTTTGAGCTTGATACATTTCGTTCAAAAATTCTATTTTTAAACCACAAGAAAAATTAGATCTTCTTCTGCCGATACTTTTACATCTAGAAAAAGTCTCTCGGATCTTAAACTGGAGTTTAAGGTAAATGAGCCAATAATTTGAACTTATTTTTTGCGAAGAAGCACACTAAGGCCCAAATTCTCAGTCCTTAGTTAACTAATGACTATAGTTTAGCCAATGATTTTTCACAGCACTTTGTTTACCATTTGGAGTTAAACCCACATATTCCCACCGATTAGTTATTTATGAGTTGAAGCTTCAGAAATGTCTATTTCTCCATATCTCTGGCGCATAAATGAGGCTGAATTTGACTGGGTTAGGTTGGCTTTGTGGGCCGCTCTGTATTATGGTTTATTCGCATAGACATGCGACTTAAGAAAACACCACATGGAAAAGACTAACAGAGGCAAATCTAGGGCCAGTTCTAATCACCTCCATGTGGCACGACCATGCACCCAAATCACTCGTGCAGAATGACCCTCTTACTGAAACCACATTCCGTTGGTGTTCCCGTCATCAAATTTAGGTGAAAAGAATTTTTGTCTTTTATAAAAACAGAAGTAATATTGAGGCAATTATGCCTATGTTGCAGTGCCTTTGGTGTAAAGTAGGCACATTAGTTTTTAAGCTGTTTAGCCATTTTATTAATATTTTGCTTTACCGACGTTTTAGTGATATAGATTAATACCGACGAAGAAAGGCGCTGTGATACATAAGAAAATCAATCAGAAAATAATTTTTAATAATAGTTTATCGCTGGGGCTGGGATACGAACCCGGCAATTTTATACAACATACACGCTTAGCACTCTTACCTTGGTAATCGTCTGCCTATAACGCTCGTCGTTGTCGGTGATGGCCTCGCCAACGGCGTTCTAAAATAAATATGGACCGATGACGTCACCAACTCAAAATCGATGTACGGGTGTTGGTTGATTGCTTACTGAACCAGCTGACTAACATTTTTCCACCACCCTGCGAATAGTTCTGATCGTAAAATAGGTGAGGCTCGCAGAAAGTTGCCCCAATACAACACCCATTTTAATAAAACAATTTTATTATTTGCAAGTTGTATTGAACGCCATATCCGTCAATGGTGATTTGGCAAAATAGACTGAATAAATGACAGATGTAGCTTAAACAATATGGCCGCTAGTTATCAACTATTAAAGTTCGGAAGTCCCTACCAAAATACTTTTTATATAAAGTATTATATTTTTGTTGGCATTCAACCCCACTGTCTAAAGTATCTATTCTCATCTTCTATATAAATAAAATCAAATGTCGTTCATTGATAATCGCATCACTTAAGAACGGCTGCACCAATTTGGACTTTTTTAAATCTTTATCGTAACCCAACTTAAGCTTTTATGAAAGCTATATGAACTATATTAGGTACGTCTTTTGCATCTGTAACCACCTTATTTGTATACATAGTTTAGCGAAACACAGTCTTGATTGGAATAGTGGGCGTGGGGTACCTCCCATAACAATTGAACAATTATTGTTGTAACTAATATATTGTACTAATTTGTAGGCGTGGCACCTCCCATACAATGTAAAAATGATCGTGTCAATATCAATGTGTACAGTCTATCAAAACAAAGCTTGGATTGGGACGGTGGGCGTGGTACCTCCCATACAAAGAGAAAAATTATTTTCGTATATCTGGGGAACTACAATAGATAGAATTCTTAAAACTTTGCACAAGTAACCCTCATAGTAATGTACTTAGTTTACCAAAATTTAGACTGGATTGGGAGCTACCACGTCCCCATACAAAGTGAAAAAATATTGTGTATCTAGAAAACTACAATATGGAAAGTCTTTGCATAAGTAACCTTCATACTAATGTGCGTAATCTAGAAAAATATAGACTGGATTAGGATAGTGGGAGTGGTACGTGCCATACAAAGCGAAAAATAATTATTGTGTTAATACGCATAGTTTAACAAAAAACAAATTGGATGGGAACAGTGGGCGTCGCACCTTGCATATAAACTGAGATATTTTTGTCGTTAGAATAGCGAGCGTTTGCGAGTTAAAGGTAGGCCATGGATGTGTGTAGCAATGCGCACCGCTGATAACTAGTTTTTAATATAAAAATTTATAAAAATTAATGAAATACAATAGTAGGCTGTTTTCGCTAATCTTAACATAAATTTTTATAAAAGTATTTTGTTCGAGTGAAAAAATTTGATAGATATTATCGAGCTTTTTTTCTTGTGTTGAGAAATAATATGCAAAGTTCGAACTTACATAAAATATTAATGGAATGATATTTCTTATATAAAAATTTTTAAATGTTCTTGTCATTAGCGCCTGTCATAGACTGCTTGGCTGTGCTCTAGTCCATCAGTGCATAGTGGGTCAGAAGAAAAATAATTCAGACATTTATAAAGGGCTTTTAAGATTGATTCAAAATTAAAATTTTTTAAATAAAAAAAAAAAGTTAAGAAATTTTTAGATACTCCTCTTAGAGCTCTTGTAAATCGAGCTAGTCCTTTACAAATTACTGAATTACTTCCAAAATATTTTAAATGAGCGCTACTGTGTAATGTAGGGGTTGCGAGTTCGACTAACAACTACTTCTGTAGTTTTATGCAGAAAAGCTAGAAGATTTACTGATAGTGATATCTTAAAAAGTTAATATTTATCTGATCTGAAAGATTGAAAATATGTTAGCAAATAAACTAGAATTTAACTAATTTTTAACGATTTCTACCTAATATAATCCTTTTAAACCTTTCCAATTTAAAATGCAAATAGTTTTTACCACAGCTGGGAGTAAATAATAAATCATACAGTTGTTAGTATTACACTCTGTGGGATATTTTTTTTTTCGAAACTTTAAATTCTGTTATTCAAATTTTAAATTTAAAAATAAAAAAAATTTTCATGCCATCGACACTGGTGCCATAAATCAAAATCTTTCCTTCACTTTTTTAAAATCAAGAAACAATGATAATTGCTGTATAGACTTAATGACAATTTACTTTTTGACAGCCAAGACTATGTATTTAAGTAAAATAAATCAAAGTCGAAACAAATTCGTATAAATAATAGAAAATTTACTAAAAAATAAAGAAATAAAGATTTAAGTGCCAAAAGAAAACTCTTTAAAGAGTCATTGAACTTCTGGAAAAGTGATTTTTATGACGATTAGCGATAACGATTTTATGTACGAAATTTAAAATTTTAAAAAAACCTTTCTATTAAATTTTTCTGTATCCCTCAAAATTTAATTAAAACTTATATATTGTGGATTTTTTTTTATATTTTTTTAAATATTTAATATTATTTATGTTTAAATTTAACTTCATAGTAAAATGTATTGTATTATTGTAAAGAGTGACCATAAAAATAAACTAAAGTTCACTTGTTTGCCTGTAATTGGCTGTACATACATGTGTACGTACTTGGGCTTTTATTATCTGCAATTTAAACGGTGAACGCCTTTCACCAAGTTTTCTTTGCTTGTGTTTGTGTTTGTGTTTTTGTTTTTGTTTTTCTATTTTATTTTTCTTATGTCTGTCTTGAGAGATTTTCCAATAGATTTATGTAGCAGCAAATTACTAAGATTCAAATTAGTTTTTCTATAAAAGTGAAATGGTTTAAATATAAACAAGAAACAATAAATAGCAATATGCCCTCGTGTATGGGAACACCCTATATATTTCATTTTATGATTTTGTTATTTATTATTATAGCGGTCGTTGTAACACACTTTGTGGAAATTTCAAGTGCCTGTCTATAACGGCTCAGAAGATAAAACCATATACATTCAAAAATCATGTCCTCTATGGGGACACCCTTTAATTTTTAGGCTTCTCTTCCCAAATAGATAAGAATGTAAACCTATATCTTGTGAACTGTCATAAAAAGACTCTTGAAAGTTCTACAGAAATTTTATAACTTTGCCCACTGCAATAACAATAACTTAATATTAAAGGGTGCTCCGATAGGAACGTGAGTTTCACGTACATGGCCTTATATTTTGAGTCGTAATAGGAAGGTATTTGTAATTTATATAGATTATTTAAAACTCTATACTAACAAGTATTTTTATATTACAACAATAAAGGGTGTCCCGATAGTGACTTGATTTTAGCCTTATTTTTAAACCGTAATAAGTAGACTCTTGAAATTTGTAAAGAAGCTGTAATATTTTGGCCGCTATAGCTAGAAGATGTACTCTTATGGCCGCTATATCAACAATTACGAAAAACTAAAGGGTGTGACGGTAGTGACTTATTTTTTGAAATTGTAATAGAAAGTTATTTAAAATTTACACAGAGTAAATAAAACAAAGTAATTAATTGCTAGAAGGTGTTGTTTTACTACATCAATTTAGGGTGTCTCGATGCCATTTTACCTTGCAAAATGGTAGCGGCATGGTTCT
Organism: Phasia obesa; assembly: GCA_949628195.1. Classification (NCBI taxonomy): domain Eukaryota; kingdom Metazoa; phylum Arthropoda; class Insecta; order Diptera; family Tachinidae; genus Phasia; species Phasia obesa. The sequence goes on along the minus strand of OX451219.1, from coordinate 113,334,430 downwards.
GATGAACAGTGGACTAAGATCTAATAGAGCGAAAAATAGATGGACTAAGATTTAAAAGAACAAGCATAGAAAAAACATGATTATGGAAAGGTCACAAAAACCATCTTAATTTCTCGGTAACAATATATGGTTGCGATGAACAACTTATAGTTGCTTTAATCAATACTATGGTCGTGATAAACAAGTTTTTGTTACTATTTGATCATTAAATAGTTACTACATCCGAAAAATGTAACATGATTGGTTTGATCTATATAATTTTAACTCAACTCCAAACCATAACAAAAATTTACAAAATAATATTGTATTTTTAAACACATTATATTCCCCACCCTTTAGGGTTCCGTACGCAAAGGGTAAAAACGTAACCCTATTGTTTTCGTTACAATGTCTGTCCATCCGTCTATCAGCGCCTTTTATCTCTGCAACCGTAACAGGTAGACTCTTGAAATTTACACAGAAGATGTATAACTGTTGCCGCTATAGCAACAAATAATAATACTTATAGGGTGTTCCGATAGAGAAGTGTTATTCACGTATGTGTGTTTATTTCTTGAACGGTAGGAGGAATACACTTAAAATTTATAAACAGTAATTAAAACTTAGTTCGCTATATAAACAAGTATAAAAATATAAAATTAAAAATTAAAGGGTGTTCCGATAGTGGTGTGATTTGCATGTATAAGGCCTAAATTTTGAACCATAATAGGTAGACGCTTGAAATTTTCATAGAAGGTGTATACAGTGGCTGTTGTAGCAACAAATTTTAAAACTTAAAGGGTATTCCGAAAAAGACGTGCTATTTAAGTTTATGTCTTTATTTCTTGAGCTGTAGGAGGCGACCACTTACAATTTACAGACAGTAATTAAAACTATGTTCGCTATATAAGCATGTATACAAAATTAAAACTAAAAGTTAAAGGGTGTGCCAATAGTGATGTGATCTGCATGTATATGGCCTAATTTGTGAACGATAATAGGTAGACTGTTGAAATTTTTACCGGAGGTGTATTACTATGAACCCTAAAAAACAAAAAAAAAATTAAAGGGTTTTCCGATAGTGATATGATTTGCATGTATAACGCTTTAGTTTTTGAACCGTAATAGGTAGACTCTTGAAATATGTACAGAAGATGTGTTGCCACGACCGCTATGAAAAATACTAAAAATTAACGGGTGTTCTGACAGTGACATCTCTTTCACGTATAGTGACTTATTTTGTTAATTGTAATAGAAAGACTCTTGATGTATCCATAGAAAGAGAAATAACAAAATTAAAGGGTGTGCCGATAGAGACATGATTTGTAGGTATATTAGACTTATTTTTTAAATCGTAATAGGTAGACTTCGTCCGCTGTAACAATTTTTAATAACTAAAGGGTGTTCCATCGGTGACCATGACCGTTATAAAAACAATTACTAAAATATAAAGGGTGTTTTTCAATAGTGATGCCTTTTTTGCGAATATGACTTTAATTTTAAAATTAAAATGGGGTACCCCATAAGACATGAAAAAATTAACAAATTAAATTTTCAAAGTTGTAGTAAACATAGTACGGAAACCTACGTGTATGTGTCTAATTTGCACTTGACTGATTTATTATTAAACAAAATATGTTAAGTTTGTTAGTGTATTACTTAAGTATGTCTAAAAACAAACTAAAAAATATATTTTGAAACTAGTCATACGGGTTTACGTTACAATGAAATAATTGTTGATGAATTGAGCCATTTTTCAAATCGAATGATTCAAAACTAAACTTACAAATAATTGCGTCTTTTATTAAAAAACATACTTCTTGGTGGTTATATTTAACAATGTTATTATTATATGGTTCTAACTTAACAATGTTATTATTATGTTAATGATAATATGGTTTGATTATAACCATATAATTCAATGATTATATGTTGCTCTTAGATTATGGTTACCTCAAACATTTATAAATAAGAGTTACCCCGCAGTTTAACATGCGGCATGCAATTAAATGCGGTGTTTATATAGAAAGTATCGAGTGGAAGAATAAATATTATTTCTCAAAATGATTCGAGAAAGTTTCTTTATCGGTAACAAAACAGAACAGTGGTGCACATTAGGGAGACAACTTTTTTACATTTTTTGAAAAAACCAAAATGTCCCTTTCCATACCATGTAGTGCATAAAAAAACAATAAGAACTGCATCTTTAGATTTTCGATATCGTTAAAAAAGGTTCCGCGTCACTTTTGATATCCAAAAATTGTACAATACTCCAATTTGTAGGCTTTTAAATACTATATGGAGCACAATAAATTTCCATTTATAAACTTTAAGACTATTCCACCGATTAGTAATGCTAGATGGAATTCTAGAGCAATTCTAGCTTACATACTAATTCCAAAATATCGTAGCAAATTATATGCAATATGCGAATTTATATGTGGCCCTTGGTACAACATTTGGTTTTCAGACCATTGTTATAATAAAAATGAATTCGAAGCCTTAAACAAATCATTATCGGGCTTTACTAATGCTCAGAAATGCTTTCTAAGACATTGGGTGAAAGATGAATCAAGAATTCCAAAAACACAACGCAGCAACATTTGTGCGGAATGCGCCATCAAAGTCGTACAAGATATTTTCCCCCAATGCAAATCAACTCGAACTCTTAATCTTAAGTTCATTTCACTTAACAGAGATAGTTTTTAAATAAGAAATGTAAATAGTTAAATAATTATAAAATAAAAAATTTTGAAAAAATAAAATATTAAAGGGCTTTCAGAAATCGGCTTTGACGCGGAACGTTTTTGTTTCGAAATGACCTGAGGAAACATTTTTCGGGTTCAGCACAACATCGGCTACAGCCTGGTGATAGGGCCTTATTTTGGTTGTAGACCTAGTGCACATCTTAAGTAAATTTATAATGTGTGTTTTTTTTTTGTTAATACAAAAGTGAAACAAGACGGAACGAGTTATTGTTCGTTAACTAACATTTACAAGACAACTTTAAAGATTGCTTGAATAAATGTATACATTTCATGTATATTTATCTCTTGTTTTTATTAACTGAACATTTTTTCTACTGATACAAATTCAAATAAATTTGATAACGATAAAAATGCCGTAAAATTAACATTTTCATTAACGATCAAAAATCATAAAACTCTTAACGTTTAAAATAAAAGTGTAAATTAGATATTTAAATATTTCAAAAACACAACACGCCTCACATTTAATAAATTAAAAACTAATTTACATTATTATCACATTTCGGGGGAAATAAAACGATAATAAAACTTTCTAAAGAATCATCTATGGTGTTGTTGCTGTTGTTCATATTAAAAGCGAAAGTTGTTACACACATTTTAGGGTGTTTCTCTACATTTGTTATGGCTTAAGTGTGTGTCGTCAAGTTGTTAGAGTTCGCTGCTCATGTTATTTATACAAATATTATTAGCTAATAATTTTTTTATTTTGGCTATTAACCAAATTGGGTGCACAAAAGTAAAATAAAATTGATTACTTAATATTTAGGAATGTGTGTAACATACATAAGCCAATTATGTTTGCTTCATACAGGAAATAGATTTTATGCAAGAATTTCGATTCGGTAATATGGAGTTGTAAACTTTTTTTCAATATTATTAAGATTGACAAATCGGCTATACGATTCTCAATACAAAATTTTCGGTTTCTTGCAAAAATCATCTGTCAATAACACTGTAATTTTTTTCAGTTTTTAATTCTGTCCTTATGTTGTAAAAGTTTAGATTTAGAACTTGGGTTAGACCCACCCACACTTGCTTTGATTTTATTATATTTATTACTTCTACTTTTACACCCTTTAATGACCTTGCTTATGTTACACAGAACAAAAAAATTTCTAAAAAATAGAAGTTAAGATTTCAGTTGATTTTAAAACCCCTTTACTGCAGATTGAAGTGGTATATACAGGGTGGTCTAAATACAAGTATCTATTTAAATCCTATGTTATTGTGACACTGATCGATATTTTCTGTTCGACTATCAGTCAGTACCATACCTTCGCAGACCATAACGAGTCGCTTTAGGCGGCTATGTCAACAATCAAAATTGTCGCGGAAATTTAAAAGCCCTCAGGTCGTCAATGCACTAACAGAGAGTGACAGTTTGGTTAATATTTTCGAAATTGCTACTGAAAGCGCCGTAAAGACCATAAACATGCGAAACTCGTTGCTGTCGGAACACACTTAAAAATTATTTTTTATACTTCTTTATTTAGCGAACACAGTTATGGCAATATCTGTGACCAGTTTTCCTATGGTGTGACCAATCCAGTTCCATTTTTGTCCTAGTATTTCAACAATTATGGTTCGTTTTATTCTGAGGCATTCCTCTTGTTTATAACCGAATTCCACATTTCGCATTCGTATAATAATATAGATCAGATATTGGAGTTGAAGATGTATTTAGTTTAACACGAAAAAAGGAAGTTTAAGAGTTCCATATCTTATTAAGTTGGCAATAGGATTAAGTCGCCCTTTGCATTCGATTGGCAATATCTGCAGCCGAACCGCCAGATGTTGCGAAGACAGAGCCTAGATAACAAAACGAATTAACCTCCTCCAGAGATACATTGTCAATTGTCAACATGCTTGAGCTTTCTGTGTTTATTCGCATCACTTTAGTTTTGGCAATATTAATCCTAAGACCAGCATTGTTAGCCAGCTCCGTAAGACGTTGCAGAAGACAAATATCATCAGCATACTCAAGATCATTTAACCGACTTAGAGGTCCCCATCCAATATTTTTTCAACACAATATTTAATAAAAGTGGTGACATTACACAACCTTACCGTACTCCTGGTCAAAAATTAATTTTTTTGCTCAGTTTGCCTTCGTGCTGAATACGATAGCTAGCACTAACATACATGCTTCTAATAATTTGAATTATTTTTTGTGGGACACCTTTACATTGAAGGGATTTCCAAATGATATTATGGTTGAGAATATCGAATGGTTTTTCGAAGTCAATTAATATTAGATATAGAGGAGACCGCCATTCGACCGACTGTTCCACTATTATTCTGAGTTTATTGACATGGTCAATACATGAACTGTTCGTACAAAAGCTAGCTTGTTGCATTCTTAGTGTAATAGCATCAGAGATTCTTCATCATTCACCATGTTGAGCAGAGTAATACATCGCTAGTTTTTACGGTTAGTTAGGTCGCCTTTTTTAAAACATATGGACGTTATAATTACGTCACTATCGAAATACCCTTTAATTTTTAGTTGCAATACACCTGTGAAAATTTCCAGAGTCTACCTATTATGGTTCCAGAGAGAGAAGGCGCTGACGTACGTTTTTACCCTTTGGGTACCATCATCATTTACAATAAAAATTTTATAATAAATCGTAATTATGGGAACTTGAAGTTACTAGTAATCGCGATTCTACAATTTTGCGGCTATTCTAACTGTCAAACTCCATATATAAAAGAACTAAAAAGGAATATGAACTAACGAGCTGAAGTGCAGTAATGAGCTGAAGTGAATAAATGAGCTGAAGTAAGCTATTGAGAGGAAGTGAACTAATAAGCTGAAGGGCCCTAAGGTCCTGACTGAACTATTGAGCTAAAGAGAACTTATGAGCTAAAGTGAACAAATTAGCTAACTGAACTAGTGAGCTAACGTGAACTAATGAGCTGATCGAATTAACTAACTGAACTAGTGAGCTGAAGTGAACTAATGAGCTGAACTAAACTGAGGAGCTGAACTGTACTAAGGAGCTGAACTGAAATAAGAAGCTGAACTTAACTAGGGAGATGTAGTTAACTAAGGAGCTGAACTGAACTAAGGATCTCAACTGAACTAAGTAGGTGAACTTAAATAAGGATCTGTACTAAACTAAACAAAACTGAGGAGCTTAAATAAATCAAGGAGCTTATATGTGCTCAGCGTAGCGATCAACTCACTTAGGTCAGTTAAGTAATTAGTTCCACTGAACTAGGTCGTTCATGAACTTCATAACTCTAACAATCTTGGGTTTCAGCAGGTTGGCGCACCATATCATGCAGCTCATCAAACAATGGATATTTGGTGCACTAAATTTGATAATAGTATTATCAGCCGCTTTGGAGCTGCGATTTGACTAATTTAGACTTTTTCTTGAGGGTTGCCGTTTAAAATCGGTCCTATGCGAGTAATACAGAAACGACACCATCTTTTTTTTAAATTTATCTACTAAAAATAATAATTACATTTGATAAATTAAATAATCTTCAATGCTCTGTGGGAACAACAATCTATACATATAATAAAACAGTAACTTATTCTATCTCTGTGAAAGTACGCAATTTTACCGATATGCATACTTTAAGGCGGCATATTTTAGTAGGGACGAGACCCTTTATATAAAGTAAAAATATATTAACTATAACTGAACTAAATATATTGGATTGCTTCCAAAGCAAAATCAAACAAAATGTTGTAAGGACGCTGACGAAGTGGCGAGCACAGCTAGTATAAATATAGAGGTACCCATAAACTACACAATGATATTGAGAACTTTATTACCGTTCTTATAGTCGTTTAACTTTACACTACTAAGTGAATCAATATTTTTAAGTAGAAAATGAAGCATTTTTTTTCAACACATTACACAATATTTTTTTTGCTCAATATAAATCAAGACTTTAAATATTAAGGAAATTAGTTCTAGCTAAAAAAAATTTTTTTTTATTCTTAAAATTATTTACAAAAATAGAAAATAAGTAAACATTTATTTACTTACCTTTAGGAATATCTTCAGAGACAGCAACCAAATCGAAAAAGAACTAAAAAACAAAGAAAAAAAATTTAAATATAAATATAAATATAATAGTTGTAAGGAAAATAAAAAAACAAAAAAAAATTATTTTGTCTCTTAAATTTTATTTGTAAATAATACTAACTCAACAACCTTAAATAGACTAATTGCAATTCTTCAAATCTAAAATGGTTTTAGTTTTAAAATATTTAAACAAAAATTCTTGTTTATTATTTTAAGTGCATGATTTACGAGTATTTGTTTAAGGTAACTATTTATCTATTTCAATCCTTAAGCGTAAAACTCAAGGTTTATTTTCCTTTTAAATATATTTATTCGCACACATACACCCTCATTTGCATATTCATACAATCAAACGTTTAAATGGTTCAAGGCATGAAATTTAAGTAAATAAAAGTTTGTTTCTTAAGTCTTTTGTTTTGTTTATGTTTTGGATTTTTTTTTTTAATTTATTGCTGTGCGTTCAATTTTGCTAACGCTGACTAGCTGTCTATAAATATTTTCCACAATTGCATAACTTTATTTACCATTAACAAGAGGGGGGGAAATAAAACATTCCAAATAGACACACGTTTTTTATGTTTTTCACAAAAATTCAATTACTGCTCCTCATATAGCGTTTCGATTTTAAATTTATTTTATTTTAGTTGTTTAATTTCGATGTGTTCATTTCCAACTTTCAATTTCTTATAAAATTTGATGTTCGCTTTAGATAATCTAAATGCGCAGCAACTTTATGTAATTCACGTCTTAGCCATTACGCATGCGTTGAAAAAAAAATACTCCTCCAGACTTTGATATTTCGTGGTACTAAAATGTATTTCTGTCAATAAACCAGGGTATATAAATTATATTTACTCTCAAACTAATCAAATATCTTTTTAATTGAAGTCGTTCGAGTTTTTGGTTTAGTTTCAATAAAGTCATTATTTTATGAGTTTCTTTATACTAAATTGTAAAGGAAACGTGTTTGTTGAATTGCCTCAAAATTAGCCAAAAAAAAACTAAACTTAGTTACTGAGCATTTGCTTCTTTTTTGCAGTAATAAATTTAAAAACCTATTTAAATTTTTTGTCAGGTATTCTATTTAGCTGCGACCTGTACGAGTATGTTTTTATGGCATCTTAAAGACTGATGAAAATCTCATAACATTTTCAGTTAAATTTTTTGTTTCTTTGCTGTCATATAGAGTGTCAGACAGGTATTTGAAAACACCAAGAACCATTTATAATGTTATCAATCAAGTTTAAAATGTCGTAAGATTGGAACTCAAAAACCTTAGAAAAAAGAGTTAATTAATAAATAAACCAAACAACTGATATTCTTCTGATATAAAACTACTGCGTTTGGGAGCAAATTTAGAAAAAAACATGGTTATTGTATGGTCACGGCAACCACACTATGTTCTCTGTAACAATACATATTTGCTGTGAACAAATTATAGTTATTTTAAACAATAATACTTTGGTCACGATAAACAAGTTTTTGTTAACAGCTAATCATTCAATGGTTATACGCATTTAAAATATATAATATTTAAAAATAAAATTATATTTATAACCATAACATATTTATATTAAACATAGTATGTTAAGTATTACTAAAACAAAGCAAATAATGTTTGGTTTTAAAAATATATATTTTGGTTTTAGCCTTTTCAGTTCGGTTCAATAAAACCGTAGAAACATTAAATGCACATTTGTTGTCAACAAATAAATTTATTTTATTAATTTATTATAAATGATAGTTTTAAATTAAAAATATCAAACATATAAAGAGGTCAGAGCAGTACTTGTGTTTTGTTATTTATAAATATATTCATACGTTGTCACATACATATAACCATTCACATGTTTCACATAATATTATAGGATGTTTATAATATAAAAATAATTCTGGTTGTATCTTACAATGTTATTTTTATGTAAGACAATAATATGCTCCAAAAACAAAAATATTATTATTATAGATTAAAATAATATGGTTTGAATATAACCATAAAATTCAACCATAACATGTTGCTCTTATATTATGGTTACCTTTCATATATCCATATCCAAATGCTTATGTAAAATATAATGTACCCGCTCAATTTTGACGCCTACAGCCTCTGCAACCTCATGCACTTTCATTATCCGATCGTCCAATATCATTCCATGCTTATACTCGACAATTATTGGCGTGACGTCCGCATTTAGGCGACCTGAACGTTTGCTTCTTCTATGAAATTTGGACTAGACTACGATGGAAGTTAGTAATGGTGGCGGGTCACCATAGTATTTATCAAGCCTTTCTTTGGTTTCAGTGGTAATATTGAATTATCACACCAAATTAATTCAATGTTTAATAGTTCAATATCATTTCATAGATTTTATTGACCAAATTCGCTTTGGAAGAAAGGACTTGAACGTATGGTGCCATTTCTGCTGGAACGAGGACATTTTTTAACCCCATAGTATATATCGAGTCTGTTTTTGGTTTCAGCGATGGTTTTTTCACACAATAAAATAATGTTTGAACAGAACATGTCGATTCTCGTTGATATTAACGAAATTGTCTACTTTTAATTACCCAACACGCAAAGAAAACCCATGGTTATGGTATGGTCACAGGAACCACATTATGTTCTCTGTAACAATATATGGTTGCGATGAACACATTTTAGTTGTTTGTAACATTACTTTTGTTTAAAATTTTATCATTAAATGGTTACTACGTACAAAAAATTCAACTTTTTAACTATTTAATGTTTAATCCACAACCATAGTTTTTTCGTAGGTAACCAAAAGATTTTTAAAAATAAAAATTAATTGTTTGTTTATGTAATCGGAGTTTATTGGTTTGTGCTTTAAAAAAATAATTAAAAATGTATAAACAATTGTTTCGGGAATTAAATTTAAAATTAAATATTTAATTATTTCTTTTTCGCTGTTGAATTCGAGTCCTCTCGGTGTGAGATTGAAATTTATTTTTAATTTTTTAGACCAGAAAAATTAATAAAACCTCGAAATCATGAAAATCAACAGGGATAATATTACTGATGATGAAATGTTCGCAGATACAAAGCGAAATTGGGCGGTGATGTAATTTACCAGGTGACATTAAAAGTGAAGATTTCTATACCTGAGCTCAAGAAGCTGATGAGGATACAAACTCAACCGTTGAGACCGGCGTTGATGTTGTTCTCAATCACAGTTTACAAGAATGCTTTCGGAGACAACAAAGACTTCATTTTGTACTTGAAAAACTACATGAAAAAGGTGTTGGCTAAATTGGAAAATAAATCCCCCGAAATTGATGTGTTCAAGAACAATTCTTTACTGATAAATCCATAAACTGCGATGGTATGGGTCATGTGGGAATGCCGTTAAATCGATGGCCAAAGGATTATATCCTTGAAACACGTTTTGGAAGAAGAAAAATGCTAAATAAATTTTTTTATCTTTGTATTAATAAAATCATCTGTTTTTTATATAAAACTAGTTATCCCCGGTGCGCGTCGCTACACCCATCCACAAAAAATACAATAAATACTTGGAAGAAAAGTATGACGAATCTTTAACGCGAAAACGCACGCTATTCTCAAGTCAAAAATATTCCCGTCCAACTTGTTTTGCTAGACTGTTCGTATTAACACGATAACAATTTTTTACTTTTAATGGGATGTACCACTGCCAGTATTCTTATCCAGTCTGTATTTTGCTAGACTATACATATTAGTATGAGGGTAACTTGTGCAAAGAATATACCTAATGTAGTTCTCTAGGCATGCGATAATAATTTTTCACTTTGTATATGAGGTACCATGCCCTCCATTCAAATTCAGTCTGGGGTTTTCTACACAATGTATCTTAATATGAGGTTTGCTGATGCAAAATTCCAAAGCGTTACCTATTGAGGTTCTCTAGATACAGGATAATAATTTTTTACTTTGTATGAGGGGTACCACGCTCACTGTCCTAATTCAGCCTATGTTTTTCTAGAGTATACGCATGGGTTGGGTATGGGGTTTACTTGTATCCACTTTGAAGACCATACCTATTTTTGTGTATATAGATACACAATAATAATTTTTCACTTTGTATGGGGGCTACTACGCCCACTGTTTCAATTCATTCAATATGCGCCTTAGCAAAAAGGCTACTCTTGCAAAGTTTCAATGCGCTATTTATTGGAGTTCGCCAGGAACACGATAATAATTTTTCACTTTGTATGCGCGGTAAGACGCCAACTATTCCGGCTATAACTCATGAACAAATACACAAACAGAGACCCTTTGTACATAAAAACTTTCGTATTGACGTCACTTTTGATATAAACTTTGTAGAAACAAAATCGATTCACGCATTCCAGAGAACATCAATTACTAACACACATCCATAACGCATATCCATTTCATATGACATTTCATATTTTTTAACCATACTATAATCATTTATTTTAACACAATATTATAATTTTCAACAATAATATGGTTTCACTACAACCATAATATGTTGCTCTTAGATGGTGGTTACCTCAACCATGTTTTTGCTTTGCGTGAAGTATCAATCAAAACTTGTTAAAAAATTAATGTGTCCAAAATTTCAACACGTATTATTACACCTATTTATTTTCCTTTTTAAACAAATGAATTAATTAAAAAATAAATAAATTTATTTTTAATAAAACAGTCTTGAAATATTTAACATTTAACTATTCTCTTTGTCTTTAAAAATATGGCGTAGTTTGCCACAGTGTACACATATATTATTTCTATATTTGGAAAAACAGACTACTGTAGGTTTTAGACAAACTTCAATTAAAATAGTTTAAGTGTGATTCGTTTATGACACGTTTTTGTTTTCGTTTGAATTGCAAAAGACATTGCAATTTAAAGGAAACAACAAAGACTTTGGAAAAAAGAATTTTGAAAACATTTTGTTTTAAGCCTTTTGTTTGCAAAACAAAAAAAACAAAAACTACATAAATAGTTTTAAAATTGCTTTCAAATTTGGCAACCAAAATAACTTAATAACACGATAAATTAAATGAAACCAAAGTTGTGCAATTTTGTACACCATTGTTATTGAAACTGCCTTTAAGGTTTTTGAGCTCAAGTATTTCAGAAAATAAAATTATGGCAATTATTTAGCATTTGTTATTGAAACCACCACCTTAAACAATTTGTGAACTTCAAGCATTGCCGAAAATATATTTATTACAATTTTTTATACTTATATTTTAACTTGCAATAAAACATTTTCATTGATACTCGCCTAGACTTTGACGACCTTTAATTACTATTTTCAATAGCAATATTATTATATTTTTTTGAGCTTGGAAAAATATTCTTATACTTATAAATATTTATAGAAACCCCAGAAAACTTGAAATGAATAGTTATGTTGTTAAAAACGTTCGTGAAATTTTATTTAAGTTTTTCTATTCACTCAATCATGATCTCATTTTTGATTCATGATTTTGCCATGAACAAAAATGTAGACCACAAATGCATTTTTAAGAAAAATTAAAGCAAACCTACCTTCATTGACTTCAAACAGAAACACAAACAATGGCCACAAAATTCATTTAAAATTATTATTTGAAGGAAAACAAAAACACCTTCTAGTGACTCAAAAAAAAAAAATAAATACAGAAATTCATAGGTGCTGCAATTGAATTTTTTCTAGCATTTTTTGCTAAGGGGGTAGTCAATACATAATTTCTAAAAAAAAAAATTCGTAATTGAGCATAATAGTGCTGACTGACACCAGGTGAAGTAAGCAGAAAAATATTTTTTTATTAGTTTTAGATTAAAACTAGATTAAAACCCACATACGTTGTGTGTCCTGAGAATATTTTGTTCGATTTTGCCTTGGAAGACTCTTATGTAAAGGGTGTTCTTTATAGAGGTATAGAACTTTAAGTTGGCAATTCTTTTCAAGATGGTGACCGATTTAACAGCTGTCAAGTGATCTATTCTCAGTTTGGTTTGGCAATTTATCATGAATAGACTCACGCCTGAGCAACGCTTGCAAATAGTGCAATTTCACGTTTTGGAGCTGTGAATTGGCCTCCATGATCTTGTGATTTAACACCGCTAGACTACTTTCTGTGCGGCTATGTAAAGTCATTGGTCTATGCGGATAAGCCACAAACGCTTGACCATTTGGAAGACAACATTCGCCGTGTTATTGCCGATATACGGCCACAAATGTTGGAAAAATAATCGAAAATTGGACCTCCAGATTAATCTACATCCGCGCCAGCCGTGGCGGTCATATACCAAAAATTATATTTAAAATGTAATGCCACAAGATTATCTTTCGGATAAATAAAATTCATGTCAATCGAATAATCCATTGTTGTTTTATTACAACTGAAAGTTCTATACCTCTATAAAAATCACCTTTATTTACTTTATATAAAGGTATCCATCCCTGGATAAAATTCTAAAATTTATATAAAATTCTAAAAATTATAAGTCTGTAAAAGACAAATAGGAAATGAGTTACTAATTATTTTAAAACAGCGCCATCTGATGTGCAAGCTTGCTTAAAATGTAATAATTTCAAAAATAAAAAAATCTTAAAAAAAAAATCGGCGAACTTACACAGTTTTTTCGTCACTTTCTGTTGAAAATAACATATTTTTGCGCAAAAAATTCCTATATTGGAATCAGGATACTAAGGTACCTCGTCACAAAATTTTGTTAAAATCCATTCAGTACTTTTTACGTGATGCGAACACAAAAAGAAAGACGGACAGTCAGACAGTAAATGAGTTACTGTTTTATTATATGTATAGATTACTTTTATTTTTTGTGTAAAACTAATTTTGGCTAATTGTGTTTTTTTTTTTTAATTTCCATATATCTAATTTTTGATAATGATAACACTTCTTTCTTAAGTCCTTTGTTTTCTTTTCAGACCAAAAATGCACACCCTCCTCCAGAAATTTTCTGCCTAATTATTTTACTTTTATAGAACTATATAGAACTTTCCAAAAATTGTGTTTGATAAAAAATAAGTTATTTTAAGTTTGTGCCTTCAGTCTTTGTCTTTAAAGCAGTCTTGAAAGCCTGTAAATAAAAATTTTCTTTCATAAAAATTATTCGCTTATATTTGTGAAGACATCCCCCTTAATCTTTTTTCTGTAAATGTTATATTTCTTGCCACCAACTACCAGACAGCTGCATTAAGTTTAAGTATAATTATTTTAGTTTTTCTGTATGAGTCATTGTGTATCTTAAATTAGCTACAAACTAGTTGTCTCACTACAATTGCCTTAGTATTGTTGCTTACAACAAAGAAACATTTCTAGATTTCTGTTAAACTCTACTGTAAAATATGCTTAAGATCTACTTTGAATTGTGGAGTAGTGGCTTCTATGGCTGCTAAAGTATTTGTGTATGTAATGTCATTAAATGTATTTTCCCACAATATGTCCATTTATTCGATTAAGCAAATAAAAAGAAAAAAACAATAACAAAAGCAACAATAAGAAACAAGTGTTTGCTAAATCAATATTGCTTGTCTTAAAGTTAATATTAAATATGTGTGCTGGTCCTAATAAAACTACCAAGCTTCAGGAAATCCCAGAGCAAATATTACATTATTTATGTATGCATATGCTTTTTTTTTCTATTAAAACACCGGAGGCAATTGATTTTAAAAATGTTTATGTTGATTATCATTTATCATTTTTCAGAATTGAAGGTAATAATTATTAACCGTTTAAATTTGTTTTAATAAAGTTTAGGGAATATTTTTAAGCTTGCGTATGTCGACGATCTGGCATTTATGGTTGGTGGAATGGTCATCGATACCATCCAATGATATATGAGACAGGCTCTCATAACAACCGAGGCATGGTGCGATGAATAGGGGCTAACCATAAATGCTAGCAAATCAGGCGCTATCCTCTTCACTCGAAGGAGGAAGGATATAGAGGTTGTTTCCTTAAGTGGGGATTCTCGCCAAAGTCTGCACACTAAATTTACACAATGATGATGCGACCCATAATAACTTATGCATCTGTGGTTTGGTGACCAAAAGCCTTTCAGATTACAATTAAGCGTATGTTAGATGTGGTTCAAAGGATTGCTTGTATGAGTATATGTGCGTATCGATATAATTTAATTTATACCGGTTTTGCGATGGTTTTGCACTAACCAGAAGAAACGTTTATGTGCATTAAATATATGTGACACCCCGATGGCATTATAATGTGGGCCCCAGCCTGAAACTGGGAGATAAAACCCTTTGAGGTCCCACAGTTTCTAACACAACTGGAACCACGGATACCAGTAGCCACGAAAATCACTGTGCTGGTTCTTAGTGAGCCTCTTCGGGGAGTGAAGTGGTAGTTGTGGTTTGGACTAAGGGCAGTGTGCTGTTGGACAGCTCTACAGTGGCATCAATGACGTGTCAAGAATTTAGATAGTCTCTAATTCCCAAAAAAGGGGTATGAGTATTGGTCCTACCAGCTATGTTCTGAAATCAGTACTTGTTTTATCCCTATACGTAACAAGAGTGGTAATACCACGGTTAGGCCAACTCTCCAGGTACTGACGATCATCTGAATCTCTCTGTCTCGTCTAGACACTATATAAATCTGCTGAAATATTTATCAGAGAAGTGCACATCAAGAAAAATTTGTTAGCCGATTGTTATTTACATTTCATGCACTACAGTTATAATAATAATAATAATAATAAAAATAATAATGATAATGATAGTGATAGTGATAATGATAGTGATAATGATAGTCATAGTCATAGTCATAGTCATAGTCATAGTGATAGTGATAATGATAGTGATAATGATAATAATAATGATAATGATAATGATAACGATAATGATAATGATAATGATAATGATAATGATAATGATAATGATAATGATAATGATAATGATAATGATAATGATAATGATAATGATAATGATAATGATAATGATAATGATAATGATAATGATAATGATAATGATAATGATAATGATAATGATAATGATAATGATAATGATAATGATAATGATAATGATAATGATTTTTTTTTTTTTTTTTTCGGGTTGGGAGGAAAAAATGCCTAACGCATCTCAGGAGCTGTCGTCACAGTTCTGGTATGTGGAGCTTGCATCCACTAAAAACCCCCCATTTTTTGAGCCATTTCTCCGCCCCGGGACCACTTTCGTATTGCTTCGGGGCGGGGCTCCTCTTTTGTTTTTATCGAACAGCTGTCGTTGCACCTACGTCTAGGTCCCGCTTTTTTTCACGTAACACTTTCTCTATGAAAGTTGATATGTGTTTCCAAGTGTTTTCGTCTTTCAACATATATCCCACAAAGTTTTCCGGGGATATTTCTCCAACGAGTTGTTCTACAGTCTGTCGTTCTGTTCTCCATCTGTCACAGCTGAAGAAGGTGTGCTCTGCGTCGTCTACGCAGTTATCTCCATATATACAAATAAAGTTGTCTACTTTTCCCATTCTATGGAGGTATTGCAGGAAAATACCATGTCCAGAAAGCATCTGTGTTACGAAATAGTTAATTTCGCCGTGTTTTCTATTTACCCATTTGTCTAGGTCATCTATCAGTCTTGCTGTCCATCTACCCCGTGATTCATTTTGCCATCTATTTTGCCATTTTTGCATGGTCTGTGCTCGTGCATCCCTTGTTGCTGCTTCTCTGGTTGTTCTGTCCGATTGCCTTCGAATACTCCAAATTGCTTTTCGTTCTTTAGCTAAAAGGTCAATTGGGATAGTCCCGCTTATGACAAGGACCGCGGGTTCCGACACCGTGCGATATGCTGAAGCAACTCTTAGAGCAGCAGTACGTTGTACAGTTGCTAGCAACTTTCTACGGTATTTTGCTTGTAGGGCATCAGCCCAGATTTCGGATCCGTATAATAAGATCGACTGGGTCGTAGCCATCATCAGCTTCCTTTTACTGTAGTATGGCCCTCCGATATTCGCCATTAGTCTGCTGAGAAACACCGTTACTTGAGCTGCCTTTGTTGCTGCATATTGAAGTTGAGACCTGAAAGTTAGTCTAGAGTCTAGCCTTATTCCAAGATATTTGAGCCACTTCTTCGTCTTTATTGTCTCAGACAATACCCGCATGTCTATCTCTAGCGGGATATGTTTCCTAGTAATTATGAGGAGTTCGGTTTTTTCCGTAGCTAGCTTGAGAGCTAGCTTGAGGTTATGACAGTCTAACCATGACTTTGTCCTTAGCATGACTTGGTTGAGCTTACTTTGCGCTTCCTCTATGGTACGAGCCGTAATAACGGCTGCAATGTCGTCTGCGTAACCGACCAAGTACGTATCGCTTGGCATTTCGATGTGGAGAATGTCGTCATAACTAATGTTCCACAGTTCAGGGCCT
Organism: Phasia obesa; assembly: GCA_949628195.1. NCBI lineage: Eukaryota > Metazoa > Arthropoda > Insecta > Diptera > Tachinidae > Phasia > Phasia obesa. Next base: position 113,317,274 of record OX451219.1, on the reverse strand, counting down.
AATATTGAGCCCTGCGCTGCCCCTGCCGTAATCTGCTTTTCGTAAGTTTTCCCCGCGTTTTCATATACGAGTACACGATCTCTAAGGTAACTTCTAACCATCCTCATGATGTATGCAGGAGCTCCAAACCGTGTCTCCAGAGCCTCTATCATGTCAGCCCACGTTGCACTGTTAAAAGCGTTTCTAACGTCCAGGGTTGCCAGTAAGACAATGGGTCTTGAAAAATGGTTTCCCGTCTGTGTTCTTTTGGCTCCCTCTATGACATCTTCGATAGCACCTATTGTTGACCTTCCAGGTCTAAAGCCATGTTGTCTACTTGATAGTCCTCCAGCATTTTCTAGAGCTGCATGTATTCGAGGTTTGAGCATCATTTCCAGAAGTTTTCCTGCGGTGTCTAGCATACACAAGGGTCGATACGTTGATGGAGAGTGTGGATCCCCTTTTCCTTTGCTTATAAGCACAAGTCGTTGTCGCTTCCAGATTTCTGGAAAGACGCCTTCTTGTAGACAACTATTGTACATTTTTAATAGAGAATGTGGTTTTTCCTTGGCGATTATCTTAAGGATTTCCGCTGGAATTCCGTCCGGGCCAGGTGTCTTTCTGTTTTTTAATGCCTTTGCAGCAGTCTTTAATTCTGCCATACTGAAGAGCGGAAACGGTTCTTCGTTTGATATCGGGCCTACGTTTTGCACGACTTCGCCTGTGGGGAAAAGGGTGTTCACGATGTTTTCTATTGCGTCCTCCTTTAAGTCGGGTGTTGAAATGCGTGCACCAAGTTTGCGCATGACTAATTTATAGCCTAGGCCCCAAGGATCGTTGTTAAGGTCTGATCGTAGTTCTTCCCATTTTTGCTTCTTGGTTTTGAGAATAATATCTTTTAAATCTTTTTTAGCCTTCTTGTATTCCTCTGCTTCTGACGTTGCCACATGTGTTCTTCTGGCCCTGGTATATTTTCTTCTGCATCTAAGGCACGTCCGCCTTAGGTTGGCAATTTCATCAGTCCACCAGTATACGGCTTCTTTACGATGTTTTCTACCAATGGTAGGCATCGCTTCGTTGCATGCTTCTTTAATAAGTGTCATGGTGTTTTGTACTACGTTTGCAGCATCTGATGTGTTTTCGTTTATGTCGCTACCTTGTGCAATTTTATCTAAGAGAGCATCTGTGTTGAGTTTTGCCAAATTCCACTTTCGCGTGGATGTTCTGGTGTGGGGTTTGTTAGGTCTTGTATATTCAACGCTGTACGTGATGTATTGGTGATCGCTGCCTGTATAGTCCTCTAGGACCGTCCAGTTTACTACCTTGCTAGCGACCCTTTCCGAGGCCAGAGTGATGTCTGGTATAGTTCCCTCGCATCCCGGTCTTCTGAAGGTAGCAACACTTCCCCTATTCATGATGACTAGTCCCATTCTGGCTATCATATCCAATACTAATCTGCCTCTAGAGTTTGTTGATCGAGATCCCCATTCGTATGCATGGGAGTTAAAATCCCCTCCAATTATGAGATGGCCTCCAATATTCATGCCCTTATCTTCTATATTATGCAGCTTCTCTCGGAAAGCTTCTTGTTCGTCGTTTGGTGTTAGGTAGCAGCTGAAGAGCGTGAGTTTATTTGTTTTAAGCCACACAAAACCAGTTCCGCAGCCTTTGTCCTCAATAGTTAGAGTGCTACGCGTTGGTACCCATATGGCTGCTGTTCTGCTAGTATCTTCGATCCAAATACCGTTTTTTGGCTTCCCGTATTGTTCGCTGATAAAGACTATATCGGCGTTTTTTTCTATGATTAGCTGATCTAAAAGTGCATCAGCTGTTTTGCTTCTATGCATATTGGCTTGTAAAATTTTCATTTTCGGCCTCTAGTTGTCATCCAGCATTTTATTGAGCCTGCCACGTGGTTTGTCTGGCTGTGTCCTGCATCAGTACAGAGGCAGCACTTCGGTTCGTTTCTGCAATCTTTCATTTTATGTCCGATTTCTCCACATCGGATGCATATCCCTTGACTTTTCCTGTCAGGTCCTGTGCAATTCCACTGTTCATGTCCTGTACCGAAACATCTAAAACACTTTTTTACGTTTTCGTACCTCCTCAGTCTGACACGGCACCAGCCTATCTTGATGTACCCCGTTTTGAAGAGTTCTTCAGCTGTACCCTGGGATACCGTTACAAAGGCTCTGACAAGTTCTCTGCTGTTGGGTTTCGTCATCCTAATATCCATGTGCTCGCTGTGAGTTTGCATCGTACTTCGGATAGATTCCTCAACTTCCTCGGGTGTGGTGAGGATATCTAGATCTCGAATTTCGATTGTGGTTTTCGGCGTTACGTTTTTTATTTCGGCAGACTCTTTAAGTAATTCTTTAACTTTAAGAAATAATTCGGGGTTTATTTGCTCTCCTTTTTCCATTTCTACTAAAAGTGAGCCCGTTCTTGTCTTTCGAATCGTTTTCACTTTACTATTACCCTCATTTCCAGTTTGATTCCTCAGTTTTTTCAGCACATCTGCGTAGGTATATCCTTCGCGTGGTTTGGCTATAATAGCTTCCATTTTCTTTTTTGGTAACCTGTGTCTCTTATTTATCTTTGTTTTCTCGTTGTTTCTTGGCCTTTCCTGAATGTTAGGAGCTTTATTTGCTTCTTTCTCTGTTTGGGTTTCCTTGCGTAGGGTTTTCTTATTGTGTTCAACAGTTTGCCACCCGACATTTTCTTTCTCCCGTGGTCTCTTAGTTGTGTTGAGTATTTCGGCTGGACTGCTGGCTGTTCTCTTGGTGTTACTCGTTTTAGATGTCTTCTTGCTATCCTGTGAATTTGCTGCACTATTTTGTATTCGGAGAGGTCTCGTTTTGCTTTCCATTTTGAGCCAATTTACTCTGCAAGTTTCAGCTATACACACGAGCTCCTCAATCTGTTGGATTCCTTCGCGTACATCCATGCTGATGTTTCGCTGTCTTTGAAGCGCCGCTTTTATTTTCACCATCGACTTCTTTATATTTGCTATTGCAGTGGCTTCTTCTGTTCTCATCTTAATAATGAATTCTTGATTTGGCGAGTTGTGTTGGCATTCCGTTTGGTTTTTCGAAATGGGGGTTAAAGATGTGGTAGGAGTATATTCCAACCCTCTTTCTCTCGGCGTAATTGGCTGAGTGTGCCCAAGGTCATGGACCTTTGTTCTGGTTTTGGTAGCAACCATTTCTTCTTCGTTTACAGCCTTCTCGTGTTGAGACTGTGAAACTTTTTTGTTTGGTGTTACAGCTGGATTTTTCGAAATTAGGTTTTCGCTAATTTGCATTATAGTGCTAGGTGGTGAGCGTGCAATTTTGCTATGCTTTCGAAAAACGCTAGCCTCATCTTCCATTTCTATATTTGTATTCTTCTCAACTAGTACATCCTTGATTGTTGTCATTTTTTCTTTGTAAATTGGTCCCAACTTTAAGCCGCTATCGTTGTTCGAATGTACAGTTCCCATTTAACCCCCGTGGTTATCTATGCATGCAGGGAGGCCACGCAAGGGTTGACATAGGTCCTTATGGGACTCTGTGTTCAGTGCCGGGGTCGGGTGTTAGGCAGGAATAATATCAACTGCGCCTGTACCGCCAACTTAATGGTGACGAAACAACGAACGTACTTAAAGGCTTGCCAGGTTTTAGTGGGACGGCGGCATCTGTAGCATTAGCCCGAAAGCCATTTCCATAGGATTTCACTCCAATGTAGTAAGGTGACGGAATACTACAGGTGTCAGCTCGAGGTCGTCAGGTCCATATCGGATTCCAGTATACCATAATCAAAGACCTTACTGGTCTCGGTCCTTGATGTCGCTGTGCACACAGTTAGTTCGTTATCAATGGGTATTGAATAACTATCCAGTGGCGCCACTAGGAGGCCGTGTGACAGCTTGGTTTGAGCAGTGACAAGGATCGCTACTTGGTTATCCCCAAGTGGATAACATTCAGTGCTTTACCTTGTATGTTCGCACCCGAACCACCACCACCCGATAATGATAATGATAATGATAATGATAATGATAATGATAATGATAATGATAATGATAATGATAATGATAATGATAATGATAATGATAATGATAATGATAATGATAATGATAATGATAATGATAATGATAATGATAATGATAATGATAATGATAATGATAATGATAATGATAATGATAATGATAATGATAATGATAATGATAATGATAATGATAATGATAATGATAATGATAATGATAATGATAATGATAATGATAATGATAATGATAATGATAATGATAATGATAATGATAATGATAATGATAATGATAATGATAATGATAATGATAATGATAATGATAATGATAATGATAATGATAATGATAATGATAATGATAATGATAATGATAATGATAATGATAATAATAATAATAATAATAATAATAATAATAATAATAATAATAATAATAACAATGATACCAATTTTCGAATTTTCCAAAGTTCTTTGGCTTTATTTAGAAATAACTTAGAGTAAGTTCACACTTGTTATTTAATAGAAAATTTTAAATACGCCTGTACTACGCACTGCTTCGTTTTTTTTACAATTTTTTCTTTAAGCTTCATCTTAAAGTTGATTGAACGTGAAATTATCTGCTTTAACATGATTTACTTAATCCTAAGTTTTTTTTTTATAAATAATACAATGGTTTATTATAAACTTGCAAATGCGAATACAACTGCATTATAAAGTTGAATTGCTATTTCCATAATTTTCGTATACAAAAAAGCACATACCACTATCATAAATAGATTAAAAGTAAAACAAAACAAAAAAGCTGTGTATTAAACAATGACTTGTTTAGCATGATGCAAGGGATTTGAAAAAAAATACACATTTGTTGCAAATAAAACAACTGAAAAAAAAATATTTAAAAGAAAGAAACAACTAAAAAAGAAATTATCGTCAGTCATAAATTTGCACTTGCAGAGTAATAATTTGCAAATGAAATTGCCACACACAGGCTCATACCAGACTGCTGGAAAAGATAAACCAATCCAACATCCAACTCCAAGACAACAAGAAATCAATGGACTTTGTGCACAAATATTTTTACATACATAAAGCTGATATAAAGAAATTACATGCAGACGAACTAAGCAAATGTATTACAAAAATGTTATACTCGTTTAAAGAGTTTGTTGAATCGAAAAATAATGGTAACAATTTTGTAATCCTAAAACATGTACGAGTACGTATGTACATACGAGTTAAAAGACACTACCATATCAGCCATACTAATAGTACGTTTATGTCTATATTTAATGAAGTGAAAAAAAAAGATGTTGAAAGATTGCTTAAATTGCTTACAATTATGGTCAACTGATAATGACTGGAAAACTAAACCATATTATGAGTTTTCTTAGTTGTCGTTACAATGCTTGGTTCAAAAAATAAAATATTTAAAATTTTTGTTCCATTAAAGTTGTGTAAAATTAGTTTATTTGAAATCGTAATTTACTTTAATTAAAATATTGTACATAAGTGTCATTTAAGTCTTACAGTGATTTAAAATAATTTTTATTAATAAAAATGATACATTTTATTATATTACATTACATTGTATTGGTTTGTAGAGTTTACAAAAGCGGTTTTACGAATTTTTGATTGTAGAAACAATTTTGTTTTCGGTTTCGGTTGTTTGAACACACTCGGTTTCGTTTTTTTTTTCAAACGTTTAACCGAATTTTTAATATATTGATACATAACCTTATGCAAAACTTTTTTATTTTGAATACTTACACAGTGCAAAATTTTTGCACCAATTAAAGTTGTTAATTGGTTTCAGATTCAACTTTAATTTAATTTTTAATTACTTTAATTATTTATTTAATAAAATTGTTATTTTATTCATTCTTAATTAAATATATAATTGAATCAAATAAAAAACTTAATTAAACTTGTATTTGAAACTAATTAATAACTTTAATTGGCGCAAGAAATTTCTTCTGTGTATTTGCAATAGCAGGTGGTTAGATTAGGCTGTGAAACTGTACCTTTTATCTAGATATCATGACATATCACTTAGTCACCTGATGAAGTCAACGAAATCTTCCAGATTTCACTGAGCGATGTTGCTTACCCCATCATGAAATCTTTCGACTCTTAGAATCCTCCTGCCCAACTAAAAGCAGTTTAGTTTTTGTGGCGTGCACACTGAGCCAAATGATCCGTTAGACTCAGTAATCTCAGCCATCTGATTTCCTTACTGCAGCCGACAACATAATCCAGATTTCAGCGTTGTCGTGTAGTCCCTAGCCTCTACGGCTAGCCATCTAAGCCTGCGGCTTGCGATTTGCGGCTTGGTAATACCGGACAGTGAATCTTAATCTGCTCGATAGTTTCTAACTCTCTTGGTCGCACATTCTACAGAAATCCGATGGATTGTTAACCCATCTACTGGTTCTCGTCTTAATGCCGAAAAGGTGATCAGTGATCATATCTACAACGACTCTTAGAACACAGAAGCAATTTAGTTTTTACAGCGTCCAGACTGGGCCATATGACTTGTTAGACTCTGCAATCTACCCCACCCTCCCGGGAGTGATTAGTTCATTATATTATGTAGTTAGATAGAAGCTTATAGCAGTAATTAAATGGTGCCTTCAACACTTTCTGAATTAATACAATTAATCCTCTCCGAACCCAATCTGTCAAGTTCGTCGGCAATTTCGTTTTCCTTAACATTGCACAGTTGGGCGGAATCAAAATATTTTGGAAATAAGCCATCTATAAAGCGCCGATCGATCCATGACATGAGCATAGCAGAGGAGTAACTGAACTTAAGTTTAAACGCTGGGCAGCCTCCACTTGCCAGCAGTGGCGCTATGTGGTCTCAAAATTGGTTACCTCGCACCTGCAAAATCTTTTAGAGCTTGGCAGCGTCCTTACAATATTTTGTTCATTTTAGGACTTTTTATAGTGCTTCAGATATGGTTTATTAATTATTGTAGAGTTCTGCAAGTTGTGTTTAAAATATCACGCTGAAAAAAAAAAAATAAAAGGTGCTGCCAAGTTTGCAGTCCTATTGAAATTGATGTGGGTTAAAGGATACATAGGCACAGCTGGAAATGAAGCAGCAGACCAACTAGCAAAAGGGGGACCTGCTGTGAGTTTCTATGGACTAGAACCCAGAGTATCACCTATTACGAGCGAAGGTCCTGCAATGGGTGAACTCAATAACTTTAAAAAGGTGGATGGAGGCCACTACTTGTAGGCAGGTTGAAGAGCTCCTTGACAGGAAGGCTAGTAAGATGATTAGATATGATAGCAGTACTTCAGACTCTACCGGGAAGAGGCTGAGACGATAGCGCACTTTGAATGTACACTGGCTAGTATAGACTTAGGACCACGGGCAGAAATTGTTAAATATGGATGCCATGGGGGATCTAAATTTTGGACAAAGAAGGTCGACAGAAACCAGTCGACTGTCTGAAATCACTATAACTAGTCAAGAATAAAGAACTGGTAGTAGCACATGACTTAATTAAAGTAAGGTTGCCGAAAATTACAAGTCGGTTGCCCAAAATCATTGAGGATGGAATAGGGTTGATTAAGGTCTGCTTCGATATCCCCCGTATATTAATAATAATGGTTAGTACTGAAGAGACTTGTTAGCTAAAAAAGAGCAGGAATCAGTAGAATGATTGAGTTTAGTACTGTCTCAGGGATACATAATTATAAGACCCCTGAGTAACGTCGGCTAGATGATCGTCAGTGCTTCACAATTGGCATTTTGGTAAAACTTCATGGAACTAAAAATTTGGATTTACAAAACACAAAAAAAAAAAAAACGTATGTGATAATATCGCACAGATAAAAAATATCCAGTCAACCTGTCCCTGTACATATTTCGCTGGTTGCACGTTTTGTAATTATTTTTTTATTTTATTAAATTGCACTATTAATTAGCAGTAACAGAATACGCGTGACAGATTTTATATTAATAATAGCTGTGCCTGCCAAGTCGTAGACGTCTCGACAATATGTTCTTCGATTTTGCTTTGAAATAATTCCATACCAAATTTTAATAATCCCATCCTTAGATAAAATTCTAAAATTTATATAAAATTCTAATATTATTGTAGATTTATGTAAATTGTGTTTAAAATATTACGCTGATTAAAATAAAAGATGCTGCCAAGTACCATTAAATCAGTGAAATTGAGAACTTTCACTATTTTTCTCTATTTTATCTTGTAAATGAGATACTTCTATATATGAACCAAGATACTAAGCAACATTCTCACAAAATTTTATTAAAATTCATACAGTAGTTTTTACGTCATGCGAACACAGACAGATAGACAGACACATAAATAGTCTAAGAATTGCTGTTTTTTACTAACTGCACCAGCAACAAAATTTTTCAAAAATATTTTATGTACAGAAATAATCCTGTTACAGTTTTATTATAATTATTAAATTATTATGAACTAAAAGATATTACACTTAAAAGAAACTTACTCAAAATATTTGTAAGTTTTTCTTTCAAGGTCTAATGAACACTGACTGACTGACCACCAACCAACCAACCACTACAATCAAGGAACGTCTGCAAACTACACAAAAAACGCACACAAAATGTTAATACAAAATACCGAAAAATAGAAAATAATTGTATTGTCATTCAAAACTGACCATGAATATGCCGAAATAAAAAGAAATTTTTTACAAAAAAAAAAAAAAAAAAAATTCGAAAACAAAACAAAATTCAAGAAAAAAAGCCCCAAGAAATATTTAACCAAAAAGGAGACGTTATAAAATACATAAATTGTGGGTGCGTGTTTGAAAGCAATTTCACTTTCATTTTTGAAATCAAATATCAAAATTAACGTTTAAGTTTCATGAATAAAATGTTAAGGTAGGTAAATGCTAATTAGCATAAATTATAAAATTTATACTTAAAAACAAAACACACAAATAAAAAGAAGAAATCAAAAGTGGGTAATTAAAATTTCAAGCAGGAAAAATTAATCAATTTGCTATCGTTTAATAATGCATTTTCTATAAATTATTAGGATTAGGAATGCGAATAAATTATTGACAAAAAATTTAAAAATCGTTTATAGATTTATTTAAAAGTTTGTGTGCGCCTCAGCGGTTGCAGGTATGATTCTCATTAATTACCGCAGTGAGTTTTCCTACTGTGGCTCTTCGATACTATGCTCGTTAAATTATGCAAGAATATATTTTGAAATTGCAACATTCAATAAATAAATAACAATACAGATAAAATTATTTTTTACTTTTTTTTTAATATAAAAATGAATTGTTAAGTCTATCTACTTTTCTAGACTTTAAGCATTACTCGGCATAAGCCATTATTTTAACTTAGAAATAAAAACTCAGGAGAATAAGGCTAATTATTAGCTTATGTAGTCCTTCGAGCTGAAATGGGCTGCCGACGTTTACAACGTCAGTAACTTTAGTAACAAATCAGCTTTCAAGATACTGCAAATGCCGTACGCGCCGTTTCCAGTTCTCAATTCCGCAGTTGTGGCATTTTTACATTTTATCAAAAGACAACAAAATAAAACGCCCTCCTAAATTATAACTTGAGAGAATAAAATTTTCAAAAAAGTGGCAACATCGTCAGGATCTGAAAAAGTTGTTGACAAGCCAAATACATATCAGGTAAACTCAATGGTTTTCTTGAGTTTGAAAGTTATATTCGCCTTATTCCTATTATTTGTTTGTGTTTTATGTGTATTTTTACATTGTTTATATTTTTTTTAAAGAAATAAACTAAACAAAAATTAAAAAAAAATTTGGTAAATGTAAGTTAATTTATTTCCTTGAAATAGTATTTGTACTGATCAAATTTTTAGAAAATTTCTGCTACAGGACATTGCACTTTTCTGCCCGTCTCTCCTTGTATCATTTAATGTTCTAAAAATTTTTTCAATTGTTTGGAAAAAAAGTAAAAATTGTGTTTTTGTTTTAATATTTTCTTTATGACACAAAGGTTTTTTTTTATACAAAAAAAAAAAAAAAAAGATTCCTGTGGTTGTAGATGTTGTACTAATGAGTCTACCTTGTAAATGCGCCCGGGTTGTTGTCGTCAGATTGTCATTATTTTTGTGATACTCGTAATATACTCTATGAAAATTAAGCTGCCGATGAAGACCACTAACTTTATGGATCCTGATAAGAAAACATTTAAAAAGATGATTGGACTAAGTTCTTTGTAAACATTTTGTATAAGAAAAATCAGTTTGGCTCGTTAACTATGGATGATAAATTGTTTGTATATGGATTTAAAGGCTTTATAAAGGGCCTTAGAACTGTTTTAACAAAAAAAAAAAAAAAAAAATAAATGCAACCCTTACAATATTATATAGGATCAAAGTGTCGCACAGTGGGGCAAAATCAATAATGGGGTGGTAATCCAAAATTTGACTTGGATATACGAAAATTTGACTTGGGTATAGCAGAAGAGTGTCTGAGCTTTAGTTTTCACGGTGGGCACCATGCACTTGCCACCGGCGACGCTATATATTCTCAAAGTAGGGTACCTCGCATCTCAAAATTTTTTAGAGCTTAAATTTTATTTTCAAAAATTATACATGGTCTTAAATGTCTAGTTAATACCTACAAAGTGATATATAAATCTTCAAATTATGTTTTAAAATGAGAGATACCGTGGTCCAGTTTTTTTTTTTCAAAATAAGGAGTGCAATTTTTAGCAAATATTTTGATTTTTTCACTTAGTTAGCGAACAAAATTTAAAATATTTTGACAATATTTCAAGGTTAAATATTTTCTGATTAAAAACTATACAATTTTCATTTTAAAAATTCTACTGTTAACATAACAGTAGCATAACATAACAGAAATCAGTAACATAAACTGATAGAAGGGTGATAAATATGAGAATACTCATATTTAAAAGCACTTAGTTTTGCACGTAAGAGAGATATTGAGCTGAGTATTTTTTTGTTTGATAGCAGACTACCTCATCTAAATTTATATACACAAGAAAAATATAATATTAGGAGAAAATATTTAAAATTCGTTACTGTTATTTGTTACCAAAGGCATACTTTAATCCTTTCCTTTCGTTGCGGTATTGCAATCGGATAGGCAAACACATCTAGTTTGAAAAGTGACCTTCCACATCGCGGAGGAAGCCGAAGCTTTTTTTGTATTCATAGCTATTCTCAATGCTAATTTAAAATTCGTTACTTATAACATTGTAAAGTACTCTAATTTTTTTTGGCCCAGTTTGACTGGATGTGTGGCTGTGTTGACCATCGTAGAGCAGAGAAATTTGATAATATATTTCTCCCCTTTAAAAATTATATATCACTCATTTAGAGAAGTGTGTAATTTGATCAGACTTCCATTAGTCTGACAGTAGGCCTAAATTTATTGGAATACCCTTGAAACTGGCGAAAAAATAATACTTTTTCCAGATCCTCTAGCTTTTATAGTATAAGAACCACAAACAAGATAATCGAATTTTTGTCGCTATGGCCCCTCCGTGCGTCATAGTTTGCGAGTAATATAAACCGCCCCATAAGGGTGTGGAAAGCTCGAGCTTACATCGTTAGCTGGAATACTCCTTTGCTATTGACGTTTGGAATTTTGTATCAATCAGATGATTATGGAATTGACGATTTATTTAAAAAAAAATTATTTACGGCGCACTGTACCATTTTATACAGAGAATTAGACCAAACAAATTTATTCTGGAATAACTGCTGAAGTCGACTTAAGCTCTTGAATTTTGTTATCGTGAATAACTCATTCATTTCAAAGTGATATTTCTTAATTTAATCAACTTAATTAATTTGATTAATTTAATTAATTTAATTAATTTAATTAATTTAATTAATTTAATTAATTTAATTAATTTAATTAATTTAATTTTAATTTAATTAATTAATTAAATTAATTTAATTAATTAATTTAATTAATTTAATTAATTTAATTAATTAATTTAATTAATTTAATTAATTAATTTAATTAATTTAATTAATTTAATTAATTAATTTAATTAATTTAATTAATTTAATTAATTTAATTACTTTAATTACTTTAATTAATTTAATTAATTTAATTAATTTAATTAATTTAATTAATTTAATTAATTTATTTAATTTAATTAATTTAATTAATTTAATTAATTTAAATAATTTAAGTTTTTCCTTGTAGAAATATAATTGTAAAATCATGAAACATTTGCAAAATTATTTTTTTTGTGTAAAATGTGTTAAAATAAAATTTCCTAAAATTGCTATTTGCGCGTTTTTAATTTATTTAAACTTTATTACTTATTAATTACAGTAACGTGTGAATTTCAAATTTATTTTAAAATTTTAAAAATAAATTAAAAAATTTAAATTGTTTAATTTATATGTCTTTTCACAAAATTTCTTTTAAACCGTCTGGTGATTGTTTTAACTCAAGCGTTTTTTAAATTATTTTTTACTTTCTTATACGAGTACGTTTGAGTGACAGCAATTTGGGCTGCATGGCTGTGTGTAGTGATAATCGTGATCATCATCATAAACATGGTCTGAACGATGTTCAAGATCATCATAAATGTTGCATCTTTTTATTTTAAGTTAATGGGTTTGTTGATACAATGACATTGTTTGATGTTTTTAGTTTTATTATTTTAAATTTTATGAACTGTGTTTTTGTTGTTGTTTCTTAAAAAGTAGATAGACAGCTTTCGCTTTTTTCCTCTTAAAGTTAATAAATTTTAAATTATGAAATCTTAAGAATAAATACGAAATGGTCAGATCAGTTTCATATCGATAATGTTAATTTTTTATTAAAGTTTAAGATGAATTAATGAAAACAATTTGATTAGAATTAAGAGTTTTTTTGAATGGAATTTTTTTTATTAATTTATTGTCTTATTTATAATACGAGGGAAAGTCAATAAATCGTTGGGAAATCATAGATAAAAAAAATTTATTTTTTAACATTATCGTATTAAGCTTACTGAAATCCACATAGCGCATAGTGGGGGATTTAAATATAATTAAATTAATTAAAAATAGAATAACAGCGCCACGTATGAAATATTTTGTACCGATACGAAGTTCGTCTTTTTTAAAGTTTAGTTTTTGTTTAGTTGTGCAGTTAAGTTATATTTACTACTAATGACATAGCATAACATATTCGTTAGCTCGAATATTTTATAGGACATACGACTGCGGCAAAGTGGTAATTATACCGTCGACTTAAGCACTTAAATTATGATATCTTAGATATGGCAGTTATTGAAATGTAGAACGATATATGTAGTTCTCAATTAACAGGGACAAGAATGAAAAATATCCTTGACTACAATGGCAGTAGTAACAATTAGCCTTAAAATTTGTAAGAGCTCTTCTTCAAAAATACACAACCAGACGTAAAATTTCTCACTGTCAAAAAAATTTGTTGCACCAATTAAAGTTTTTGTTTAGTTTCGCATACAAATTTAAATAAATTGTTAATTAATTCAGTTTTATTTATTAAAAAAAATATATTTTCACCAATTAATTGTCTTCAGATTAAAATTTATATATTAAATAATTTATTAATTAAATTAATTGCTTAATTAGGATTGTTTGTTCTGTTTTAAATTAATTTTTATTTGACTCAATGAAAAGGTTAATTAAACTTTAATTTAAGTCTAATTTTCTGTGGATTATTTTTTTTTAATGAAGTATACCATTAAATTAATTAATAAATATTTAAATTTGTATCTAAATCTAATTAAGTTCTTTAATTAGAGAAAATATTTTTTTCTGTGATTATTTCCAGACAATTTAAGTGCGCTATTTTAATGTAGGGGGATAAGGAAGCGGACCACTTCCTTGTCGACCTCCTTCCGTCCTCTATGATTATAGACAACTAAAATATAATAACGCAACCTTGCACTTTGGTTTATTTTGAAACACTTTTTACTATTTTACTATTAATTCGTAAACAATATGCTTTATTAAACGTTTTAGGAGAGTAAATGTTTTTAAACTGAATTTTTTTAAATGGAAATCATCTATGATTAACAGGATGTTATGTAATCACTTTAATACATACTTGATGTATTTTGAAATTGTAAGAGTTTAAAGTTCATTGGAAAATAAAATATAACCTTTAATTTTAAAGAAAACATTAAATGATAATAAGCATCAAAAAGGCTGTTTACATTTACCTCTTAGTTTTTAATAGCTTTTACAAAATTTAATAACTTTTTAACATAAAAATCTACTTATCATTCCATCTTTCTAATAAAAATTTTAAAAACAGAATAAGAAATAATAATTGTAATTCCAGATTTTTGTAATACTTTCAATTTTTACAATAAATAAAAAATCTAGCACCTGACGACACACTGTTGATATTATTTCGCTTTGTTTATTTGCTAACATTTTTCTTATAAATTTATATAATTGATAAATTGTTTAACTATTATAGTATTTAATTTCAAATAAATATAATTTATTTATTGTCTTTGATTTGTAATTTTAGTTGATATTTTATAACATTGTGCCATAGCAAAATCTCGAGTAGTTTAAAAATTTAAAACAAAGCAATTAAATAAGAAGAAAAACTCAAGTTTATAAATTTAATTACTGATAACTTTCGAAAATTACTATTCATAAAAATGAGTTTTAAAAGTACAAAAAAAAAAAAATAATTATTTTATAATATATAATCTGTCACATGTAGTCTGCTACTTTTTAACTATTTATGGCAGAGAAATTTAATAAAATAAAAAATTTTAATTTAATTTTAATTTAAATAAAAAATTATTTATACGAGTAAAACGTGCAACCGGCGAAATACCAATGTATTCCTACGTAAATAGAAGCTCTGAGTAAATCCGTATCTAACTCGAGAATTACTAGTCTCTAAGATTTAGGCAAAGTTCCTCAGAAGTCCTATCATATTAGTGAATGATGCATTTCTGAAACAGCGCTAAACTTAATCATTCTACTGATTCCTTCTCTTCTTTAGCTAACGATTCTCTGCAGTACTCACCCTTCCATCCTCAATGATTAAAAGCAACTAACTTGTAATTTATGGTCACCTTACTTTCATTAACTGTTGACTGCTAATTGTCGGCCCCTTTGTGCTTTGATCACGGATGGCATCCGTATTTTACAAGTTTATGCCTGTAGTCCTAAGTCTAATGCTAGCAAATGCTGGGCATTTACACATAATGTGCGATACCGTCTCAGCTTCTTCCATGCAGAGTCTGAAGTTTCCATGACCTATCAGTAACGCTGTTATCCAGCTTGAAGTACTTATGATATCTGAGCATCTTACTGGTTTTCCTGCCAATAGTCTCTTTGGCCACTGTTCGAGCCTGCCTACATGTAGTGGCCTCCCTCCACCTTTTTAAGGTTAACGAATTCACGTATTGCAGGACCTTCGATTGCGTTAGGCTACTCTGGCTTCTGGTCAGTAGAAATTTACAGCAGATCCTCCTTTTTGTAGTTGGCCTGCTGCTTCATTCGTAGCTATGCATATGTGTGCTTTAACAAACATCAACGTTACCGTATTATAGATAGAGGTACATCTGTTAAGTTTTAAAACACATTTCAGTAGAACTCACTATAGAAAGCCCCATATACTCGTAGTGATGTGTAATAGGAAGGACTTCTAAGTGACCTCTAAGGATATTGCCCTTTTTTGAGACCACTGCACTACCAAATGAATAAAAGTCACCGCTGCGTTTTGAAACAATATATTATTATTAATGTGTGGGTGATATTGAAGCAGACCACTTCTATAATGGGTTCCTTTTAAAACTACCTTCCGTCCTCAATGATTTTAGGCTACCGATTTGTAATTTACGGCTACCTTGGATGCAAGTAACTTCCAATGAGTCACGTGCTACGACCAGCCTCTACACTTGAATTTAGTAATTACAGACTGCCGACTGACCACTGTCGGCCTTCTTTCTTATCACGGAGTCTCTAGTAATTGCTAGTATTCGTCCAAGGTTTAGATCCCCCGTGGCATCCATATTTAACAAGTTTGGATGAAATATAAGTCCAAGACTTTATTTGAGATGTCATCAGCCATTATGTTTCCACTTATGCCTGAACATGATGTGGAACCCAAACAGTTATGATGAGACCTCACCTAAATTGGGTGTTTTATTGAATTCATACAAGCACACATCTAGATTTCACCACCATCGAGTATATGGCCCAAATAGCTGCAGGACTCCCCACAAAAATATTAATCTTTCGAAAAGTCTCTCACTTAACCCACAAATCCCAAATAATCTTGAAAAATAAGGCAATTGTAGGGTAATCTGAGCGACAACCAAAACTCAAGGTAATCATATAACACTTCTGTTCCGGTTCAGATTATAAATATTGAGCTGCATTGTTCCCTACAGATGGCACTATACTTTCTTGCAGAGTACGACTTTAGCATTTATGGATACTGAGAGCGAATGGTTTTTGTAATGTTGAATCAATTATTTCAGCTCTTGTATAGCTTGGGGAAGGTCAATAAATCGGCCAGCGAATGCTTTATTATTGCAAGGAGACTATAAGAATGACGAAGTAATAATATGGGCTTTCCCACAAAACTATTCTTTGTCGCTTCTATTAAGAAAAGTATTATTAATCTGCTGCTCAAAAAGTGAATATTAAAATTGCAGCTGATGAGCAGCCAGTGATTTAATCCTTTACGAATATGCTTTAGTTAGTTAAGTGTCATACTCAAAACGGTCACAACTGTAATGGATTTAGCTTACAAAATATCAGTCTTATTAAAATCGAACATTCGTTCTTATCTTGTATGAACGAGATTATATTCTTCATAGTACCTAAATGGAACGAAGTCATACTGTTCTTTGTGAATTACATTGGCGTTATTTTGAATAGTAATGTATTTTGAAAAATAAGTCTTCAAGAATATATAAGAAAGGAAGAGAGGAAAGTAAAGGAAGAGAAGAAAGTAATAGCAATGGGCTATTTTAACTCTTATATTGTTGGCTCTAGTGCGATCTTCATGTCTAAACGAAACGGCGGGCCAATTGTAATACAAGCTTTAGACATTTTGACAAAGGAACGCTTCACAAATGAACTATCAAATATAGTAGTGAAATTTTATAATAAAATAGTGGACATTTTAGTGCATAGAAATCGAAAATATCCAACTGGCTTTTTACATAATCAAGTTTTTTCAGAAAACGCCAGTTAGGTGTTCATAGTGAATTTAGTAATAAGATGGTATACCCAGGAAGCATACATGGATCAAAGTGTAAGTAAACTCAGCCACTGCGCTACTAGACCATGATACATAATTGTTTGTGGTCACAAAGAGATAATGTGGACATCTTTGGTTTCCGCAAGACAGAGCCTCGAGCCGTACGTATTGCAGTTATGTACTGCATAGGAAATTTTCCATTATAGTAATTTGACGATGCCAGTTCATCGCCTTGTTTTTTTTTTTGACGAAATAAAAAGTTTACACATTTATGTGCTGTAGAAAATGAAATTTGATGGTGCATTGATTAGATAAGCGAAACGTTCTTACAAAACGTGGTTCACAATTTTGTGAAAGGAGCAGAATTTCAACGTCATCCTAGACGGTTGTACGACAAATATATTCAATCAGTAGTTACCAAATTTCAACTTTGCATTGATAAAAATAAAATTAAATTGTTAAATAAGTGTGCTTTTAGTTTTTAATATTATTATTATTAAAAAAATTAAAAAAAATTTTTTCATACCAAAATTATTATATAATAAATCAAAAGACTTAAGAAACAAACTTTTTATTTAGAAATCAATATCAAAGTTTTCGTTAAAAAAATACTTAATTAAATTAACTTAACTTTAAAAATATTAAATATCAAGGTCTTGTTAATAATATAATTTAACTTTTAATTTCTCTTTCATTAATTTTCCACATGTTTTCCTTCACTTGACTTTCCTTATCATTTCATTTAACAATATCAAAAGCCATGTTTTGTTTTGTTTCTTTTACTATTTGCGTTAAACGCAAAACTTCAATATGAAAGTAAAATCTCCTCTTTCAATAGCACTTCACTTCACTTCACTTTACTTTACTTTACAGTTCAGTTCAAAAAAACACATGTATGGCAAAGAAACAAATACAAGTTGAAATATGTTCAATACACCTTTCAACAAATTTCTCGATAATTGGAGCATAAAACAATACTTTCTTGTTTTTTTTTTGCGTCGTTGTTTTGCGATTTGATTAAGTGTGGTGCAGTTTATGATATTTTCATTACACCTATAGCCAGTAATATTAAATTAAATTTAAGTTTTGTGAAATTAAAATTGCATGTCTGTGTAATGTTTATTGAACAAAAAAGAATAATAAAAAAAAATTGCTGGCAATTGTTGCTAAAATTTTACAAACTTTTGGTTAAAATTTCGAGTTGAACACAAAACAACTTACCTTTCAATTGAAAATTGGCTTAAATCCCAACTTAAACAGACTACTTATGTAGTGGAAATAAGACAACCTTAGGCACTATAAGAGACGCCAAAAAAACTTTACTTTTTTAATATATTTTTTACAATTAAATAAATATGCACTAATCGAATTTCACTATTCTTTTTTAAGTTATTTTTTTTTTAATAATTAATTTGATTTATTTGCAGTCACAATTTCTTGTTTGTAAAAATTCGTTTTCAATTTTCTTTCTTTCCAGTTTGAAAGCTTTTTCTATGAACTTCTTTTTTAAATACCGTTTGGATTTCTTTAATTCTTTTATTTTTTCAAAATTATAAATTTTCAATTTATATTTTCTTCTTTTTTATTTTGCTGTTTTAATTTAATTAATTTTTTTTTCTTGTTTTATTTAAAATATTTCACAGGTTGTTATTTCCGTTAAAATGCGTCTGCATCGTTTGCGTTTCTTTAAGAAACTAAAAAAATGAAAATCGTCTGCTGCCTAAGTAAGTAAGAGTGGTTTGTTGTGGTTTAAGTTGAAGCTGTTAATTTCATTGCGGTCTTGGCAGCGCCACACATTAACAATTGTCTAAACTGCCATCAGGTGGTATTAAGCCGTACTTTTGTTTGAGTAAATGTGTGGTGCATTTGCTTTAAAGCCAACGTCTCTGCTTATGTTCAGTTAAAATTAGTTTCTTTAGATTTTGTTGTTAGCGTGTACGTTGGCTTTAACCAAGTCAACGTCTTTTTGTTAGTTGTCTGTTGGTAAAATGAACACAATACAAAATAGCATTCGTTTAGAAATTCATTCGCTTATTTTTTGTTAAGCCAACAAACCTCTCATAATATTCATATGCAGAGTTTTAAAGGAATTTATAGATACAATTTTTGTTTGTATTCTGTTTTTAAAGAATTCTCCATTATTTTGTACTTCTCAAATGGCTGTGAAATGTGTGATAAAAGGCTTATATATCTGTATAATTTTTGTAAGCTAACTTTTCAATTTGGAAACAGAGTTATCAAAGAAACCTTCCACTCTGCGGGAAAGTATTCAAGACACGCAGTATATATAAAAACAGTAATTTTTACTGCTATACTGGCTTTTAAATATAACGAAATGCACCAAACTGCACCAAAATCGATAATGGGCAGCTCAGCTATGTATCCCAGTCAATATATTTGGGACAAAAAATCAAGTTCAAATGACCAATAAATAGGCATAGTAAAGCATACTCGGTATCAACTTTGAAAGTTCATTTATTATAAGAGAAGAATTTAATTCTATAAACAAAATTACAGCCAATGATTTGACTCCTTTAATCTAAATACTTTTCGTATCTTATATTTACTACCAGTAGAATGAACATTGCCGACTGTTGTTGATCTGTTAAAAGCAATAGAATATTTTCTATAACATTTTACCATCCTCTGTTTTAAACACACTAATCGCAGTTACTTTTCTGCTTTTATTCATTTTAGTTATGTTATAGTAACAGAAAACTGTAACAAATCGAACGACATGTATTTTGTAGTTTTGTGGCTTAGCAAAATAAAAAAAATAAACTAATTGTTTATTGATTAGCTCAAATGTAGAGTTGTTTTGTTATATGCAGTTTTTTTTTACAGCGATTATGGTATGGTTTTGTATGAAAAAAAAAAACAAATAAAAAAAAATAAAAAAAGTAGAAAAATAAATTCGTTGCACTTATAATCCGAAAACAGAAAGATGTTAGGAAACTAGTTCAAACAAAGTTTATTAAGTATGAACAAAAAAAGTGAAGAAAAATGTAATAAATAAAGTCCACTGAAAGACAAAAGAAGCTTATTTTAACAAATTGAAAACAAAAGACTTAAGTAGCAAACGTGATGAAAACAAAGTCATGAATTTTTGTATGTTCCCGGTGTTTACAAGAGGAAACGTAATCGATTTAATGCAATATTTTTAACGCAAATATTTTTTTTTATCAATTTTTATAAATGCAATCTGTTGTGTTTCTATTTTATGTCGGACTATTTGATGCGATTAGTTTTACACGTGTAAAAGGAGAAATAGACATTTTATACATCCATATTTAGAAAATGATGTCTTCTTTTAAGACTTTATTTAGGTTTAATTTGTTAAATTTATTAAAATTTGGATTCAAAATAATTTACAAACCACTAGCAACGCAATAAATTTTAGAAATTACTCCTTGAACACTTTAATTATTAACTTTTCTACAAATATTATTAAAATTATGTACTCTATGCTTATAATTACTTTACATTTTTTATATTAATTTTTTTATATTAATTAATAATTTTTTATTTTATTATCATTATTATTATTGCTTTATATATATATAATTTATTATCGATCAAATAAACTGTCTGCTTCTAATACTGTGTGGTGTTAGAGGTAGACAGGTTAGATTGCAAAAGATGTTAACATAAAAATTTATTTGATCAATAATAAATTATATATACATATGTATATAAAGCAAAAGACTATAGTAATAATGATAATTGAATAAAAAATAATTAATTAATATAAAAAAATTAATATAAAAAATGTAAAATAATTATAGGCATAGAGTACATAATTTTAATAATATTTGTACTAAAGTTTTGTGGTATAAAATATTGTGTGAACCAAAGACTACAAAACACACTATAGATCCTACCACAAGCCTTATTAATAAGATCTGACCAAGTTAAAGACCTGTTAGAGATTAGCCTTGTCAGCTTTTATGAAAAATCAACTGCAGCTACCTGTAGGAATGTGCAGAAGATAAGTAGGTATCGTACCCAAAAAAAAAAGTATTTAAATTTGGTTAAAATCGATAGAAACAACATATAGAATTAAAAGTAGTGATGGAAATTCGTCACATCTTACTATTCTCATTAGAATCGATTTTTATAAATTTATTTTTCAAGAATATTTTTACAAAGAAAGGCCTTAAATAGAAAATTCAATTACACCCTAGAACTTCATAAAACGTTACAGCGCGTAGAGACAAAAGAAATTTTTGCAGAAGAGGTGGAAAAAGCGTGTAAGTCTGGCGATACATGCACTATTTTTCAGAAGAGAGGATGCGATTTAAATGAATTATTGGCGATTTTAAATGATATTTGCACAATCGGTAGATCAAGAAAAAGTTTAAAAATACAAAGAACTGTTTTCCATTGTACCTAACAATATTATAAAGCATGTTGCAGAGTCACTCATACCCAGCAGATCGGGCATGACTATAAACCCCAGGATTAGAACTTCACCACCATTTCAGTCAGAAATTAGAAATTACGGAAACGTGGGATATCGGATCCTTACCTACAGAATGGAAAGAAGGTTTTATAGTTAAGATTGGTAAGGAAGGCGATTTATATAATTGCAGCAAATGGAGAGGTATATGTGTCCTGATAACTAAATCGCATAAAGGAACACTTAGAGCAATATACACTCCCGCAAAGCTTGCTTTTTCAGTGGTTATTCATGTACTAATCATAAAGTCATCGTTGGCATCATTATTTATTAGCATTGTGTGGAATTTAACTTCAAGCTTTATGTTCTTATTAAAAGAAAAAGCGTTCGGTACAACTCTTTTAAAGTGGAATGCAAAAAAAAACGTATATATCTCATAAAAAATGCTTTAGCAATGTTTCCTATTTCTGCTACTTGGGCTGTGATGTATATATATATATATATATTTACAAAAGAATCAACAAGGCAAAATAATTCCTTGTTATACTAGCCCCAATATGGCAAAGTAATGAACTTAGTTTGCATACTAAACTACGACTTTTCGAAGCAAACGTCAAGACTGTACTTCTCTACAAGCAAAGAAAAATCATGGTTGAGGTAACCATAATCTAAGAGCAACATATTATGGTTAAATAATATTTTTAATATAAACATGATATCGTTAAATTAAATTACTATAATATGGTTACAAACTATAAAATATCATAACAAATATGCCAGTTTTTTAAAATTTTAAAATACAAAATTCTTTATTATTTTTGTATTAATGATTTTATATGAAATACAGATGATTTTAATAATACATACATAAATAAGCAAACAATAATTAGTTGGTGATAATGATGAATTATTATTTTTCTTCTTCAAAACCGTGTTTCAAGCACATAAGTGTGGAACACTTTGGCCATCGATTTCACGGCATTCGCAAATGGCGAATACCATTGCAGTTCATGGATTTACCAGTAAACAATTGTAAGTTCCTGAAACGGCTCAAGTTTTCTTTCATTACTTTGTTTATGTTGTTCAGGAAGACATCAATTTGATGTCCTTTTTCATGCATTCTTTCAAGTACAAAGTGAAGCCTTTCTTGTCTCCGAAAGCAAAGCGATCTTGTAAACAGTGAGTGAGAACAACATCAACGCCGGTCTCAATGGTTGAGTCTGTACCCTTGTCGGCTTCTTCAGAATTTGTTCATCATAGCCATGCTTTTTCTTTGCGTGTATGGGAGTATAGCCTGGAGAGATAGTTGCAGGATTACTCACCTATAGCCAATACAAATAAAATAATAATTAGGACACAAATAGGATTTGTTTCTTTATACACTTTTTGTCACTTTGTGACACATCCTTAAGAATTTCGTCGAAAACACGACAAAGATTTTGAAAAAAAAAAATTCCAAGTCGGACTATTTTTTTTTACTAAACGCAACTTTTTTCGAAATTACAACTCTTTAACTTTCAATTGCAAATAATAATTATTTAATTGCTAAAATTCCATAAACAACACCAACGTCATTGGGAAATAGTTTAAAGTTTTCCTTTCTTAATAAAACCGTTTCGATTATAAGTTGTCCCTAAAAACCAAAACAAAAGACTTAAGACACAAGCATTCTTCTCATTATCCAGATCAATAACTCCACCCCATATTGATTATTGTAGCGACATGCAATTGGATAAAACTTAACAAAATAAATAGGGAAAAATATAAAACAAATTTAATTTTTATTATATTTCTTGTGACGACCGATTAAAAACAAAAGCGAAATTTTTATGTTTCAATAACTTTTTTTATTAAAGTTCGTTTTTTTTTGCCATAACAAATGATTGTAAATTATTTAAATAGTAAATAAATAAAAGACAATAATTAAGCTTGAACTTTTTGGCAAGCAAATGTACGTCACAATCCAATCATGTAATAATTGACCCAATTTTTCTATTATTTAAATTTTTTTCGTTAATTTAAGTACTTAATTCTAATAAAAATAAATTTTTGTTTGTTTATTTGCTACTCATGAAAAAAAAACCAAAAACACTTGCATTGCAACAGTTTGTTAATTAAAAAAAAAAAAAAAAAAAAAAAAACTCAAATTTTTTATTTATTATTTTCTATAAAGTGCGCATCGAAATGATAAAGTAATTAAAAAAAAATACCATAACAAATTTATCGTATGAGTTAAAAAAGTATCGTGCACTCCTTGAATTATTCTTGCCTTAATTTTATTTCATTTGTTGTCAAATGAAATAAAATTATCGACAAACACCAGATGTCCTCAACATTAACTTACTCTGATAATGAGCCATACCTGAATAGGCCATAGAAAATTTTTAATTTTATGTTTTAATTTATTTCTATTGTAATTAATTTTTAAGTTTAGTTTTTTATTACTCTTTGTTTATGGAAGCTATAGCGAAACGAATTTTGTGAAAATTTGTAATACCTGCCTTTTACATTTCAAAAGATACGTAAAAATCATAAGTTTTTTATTTTGTAAATTTTAAAATTTATTACTTTAAAGGACGAATTAAAAATCTTTCTCCTTTCTCCGGTAGAGGATAAAAAAACATAAAACATTATCAAATTCAAAAAAAAAAACGGGCGATGCTGTGTTTCAGTAGTGTTTAAAAACGATAAAGAATTGCTATGCTGAACCATCGTATTCTCTTCATCGTCCGGATTAGTTGCTGTTTTTAGATACCAAAAGTATGATCCAAGAGAAAAAACTCTGTGTCTCGGTTAATGAGGTAACGTTGATGTGGGTTGAAGGACAGATAGGCATATCTAGTTATGAAGCAGCAGACCAACTAGCAAAAAACTCTGGACCATATCCCAGAGTAGCACTGGGTAATAACCTAATGCGAACAAGGTCCTACCATGGCTGAACTCACTAAACCTAAAAAGGTGGAGGGAGACTACTACAGGCTTTAAAGGTGCTCAAAGATCCCTTTGGCATGAAGGCCAGTAAGGTGCTTAGATATAATAGTAGTACCTTAAGCTAGATAACTGCGTTAGAAATAGGTCATGGAAATTTCAAGTATCACCTAGTCAAAATGCAAATCAAAGATTATTCTTGCAGACTATGCCTGGAATTAGCTCAGATAAAAGCGAACATTGTGTCTGAATGTCGAGCTAAAATAAGGTTTAGAACCACGGTCAGAAACTTTATAAATGCCTTAGGGAAACTAAGCCTTTTTTTCATTTATTTAAATATATAAAAAGACTACATAATAACTTCATACAGACTTTAGTAAAAAATTTAATAATTATTTGTAACAATAATTTGCAAAGACAAAAGAAAAAAAAAAAAAAAATTAACAATTAAGGAAAATTATAATATTGCGTTTTATAACGTTTAAGCTTAAAGAGTAATCAATAAATTGATACAGTTCATTAAAATTGGCACATATTCTTCTCAGTGGATCAGCATAAGCATAGTTCATACGAAAACATTTAATTGCCAGAGGTTGAAATTAACGTGTCGGCCGATGTGGAACATTAAATGATATACTTCTTAGTATGAATTCAGAGTGTATATCGCCATTAAGAATACTTAACAAAAACGTAACGTTCGGCTTTTAAGAGAAGGCAACTTAATTAGCGATAATCTTTGATGATAAGGAGGCAAATTTAATGTTGGATTCCATCTTAAGCTTCGTAAGCTAAATAGCAAAAACTGTTTTTGAATAGACGCAATATGATCACTATGAACATTATACAACGGATCCCAAACAACTGAGCCATATTCAAGAATAGGTCTAACTAAGGATGTGTATAAAAGCTTAGTTACATATGGATCGATAAATTCCTTTGCCCATCTTTTAACAAAAGCAAGAACGCCTCTCGCTTTATTGACCATCATATTAATGTGTGGAATAAAACTAAGCTATAAATGTATAAACGTCAAGCATTATACCCGAATCTAGGATGGAGCAAACTGATTCCAAAGGTTGTTTGCCCAACAAAAATCTGTTTTGTTGACCCTGTTAAATCTCATGTGCTTGCATTTGTTAGAGTTTAGTTCCATTAGGTTTTCATTGCACCAAGTATAAAAGTTATCAATATCATGTTGTAGGTAAAAATGATCCGAATTTTTTTTGTATGTAAGAAAAATTTTTACATCATCAGCAAACATAAGTATGTTGCAATATTTTATAACATTTGGCAGATCATTTATAAACAGGATTGCACCAAGATGGCTTTCTTGCGGTACTTCGTTATGTGGTTTTTAAAAAGTACATTTTGTTTTGCTAGCTATACTTGAGACACCGTGAAGAGAAAAAAGGTCGACAGTTACCAGTAGACAGTCTGTAATCACTAAAGTCAAGAGTAAAAGCTGGCTGTAGCGTGCGATTCAAGTAAAGTAAGGTTGCCATAAATTACAAGTCGGTTGTCTATAATAATTGAAAACGGAAGGCGGTGGTAAGAAATATTGTATTTTCAATGTATTTAAACTAAGAACTCATATCTCAAGAATGAGGGTAAAAAAATATACTTACTTGCCCCAGCCAATGCTATGCAGGAAATTTTATTCTCACGGTTGCTGTTATCATTTACGGTTTATCCCTCTAATGTTCAGACAATATTTCTCCAGCTTTGTCGAATGTAACCACGATCATTTAGGATCGTGGGTTCAAAATTCTTAAAAATATGTTTGCTTTCAGTAATGTCCTGTTTAGATGTTTGTGAATATTAAGATTCCTTATACCAAGAAGCAACTCTCATAACTCCTGGAATCTAACTTTGGCGCCTTTAAATTTGTTCCATCCTGGAAACTTTGCTTGTGCCCTATTACAGAATTCCATTACTCCATAGTATAATTTGTTGCTTTTGGTTGTGGTTTTATTATTTAGGGCCGGTACTTTTTTGTGTGGAAAAATCCCATGTGACTTTATCATTTTGACGCGCACCTTTCTAATACCAGTAGAATAGATTTTTGGCCTGCAGTTGAATTTTTTTTCTAGTTAGAAGAAGGAGGAGATTTTCGAAGGCTTCGTTAAAATTTTATTAAAAATTCTTTTTTTTATTTTATATTTTGCTGTTGTATACAGCCAGGGTCATTTAAAGTTAATTAAATTAAGCTTTTGTTTTTTAAACTACTTAGTGAATGAAACAAAAACAACGAGAACAATTTACATAATATTATCATATTTTACATTGTTTGGTAGAACTAAGCCAACACTGTTTTTTTTAAGCTTCTAGTCATTATTTAATGGCGGCATTGGATTTTGAAATTTTAAAAATTTTGTACAGAAAATATGTTCATTCAAATGTCTAAATGCTTTTAGCCTTTTGTGGCATTGTTAGCTGATTTATTTCAGTTCTTTTTAAATGCGTGTGATTTGTTGTGAAATATTTCTCACTTTGATATTTTAATTATTGTGTAAAATGTTCTTTTTTTTTTTAATAAAAACGGTTTCTGATCGTATCAGCAGGAAGTTCAAGATTGGTTTTATTACTTTGAGAAATTAGTTTCGAATTAAATATTTAAAAACAACTTCCTCATGTTTGTGATTATAATGGATTTTTTTTATAAATTACTTTGTTAACTGTTTGTTGTCTGATTAAATTAAAGCATTTTATAATTTGTTCTTTATAATTTAATTTTAATTGTGGAATTTTGTAGTAGTAAACAGTAAAGTATGAATTTAATTAATAATAAAATAATATTGTTTTCAATAGAGTCCGCAGTATTTAATTTTAAGATATTTTGGTTCTCAAAATTTTGTTGTGTTAAGAATTTGACCTTCACATTATAAAGGGTTTGAAAATAGATTTTGAAATTTTAGCCATTTATTGGTGTCAATGGGAGCAGTCATTATCAATACTTTAATTTCTATGCAAATGCAATTTTTTTTTGGTGAGGTAACAACTTAGTAAATAATTATCTCTTCAAATCATCAAATTATAAGCAATTGTACATTGTTTACCTATTTTTTTGGTAAATACATATTTTGGCATAGTTTAGTAATAAGGGTAGATTTATTTAAACCTTTCGGATTTGATTTAAAAAAGAACACTTACATTTTAGAGAAATGTATTCCAATCTTTATTCGAATCTATATAATTCAATGTTTGCAGATGATTTCATGTAAATGTTGACCGCGACTATGCCTCAAATGTTTCATACGCTGGGTTAAATTTTGGCATACTCTCTCCAACATATCTCAAAAATAAATTCTTCAAAATTGGCTTCCAGTGCGTCAAACATTACGGGCTTGTACCTACAGACATGAGCCTTAATATAGCTCCACGAAGAAAAAGTCTAAAGGGGTTGAATCGAACGACCTAGGTGGCCAATTGAACGGCCCCAAACGTGAAATAAACCGTTCACCGAACTCGCCTCTCAATTGGGCCATTGTTTCGCGTGCTGTATGGCATATGACAATCTGTGGTTGAAACTACATATCAGTCAAGTCCAGCTCTTCCATTTTGGGCAAAAAAATTGTAATCATCGCACGCTAAGGTTCGCCATTTACGGTAACGTTCCTGCCTTCGTCGTCTTTGAAGAAGTACGGTCCAATGATTCCACCGTACCATAATCCACACCATACAGTGCATTTTTCGGGACGCATTGGTAGTTTTTGCAAAGCTTAAGGCTGCCTTTCACACCAAATACGGCAATTTTGCTTATTGACGTATCTATTCAACCTGAAATGAGCTTCATTTCTGAACACAATTTTCCGATAAAAAAGAGGATCTTCATAAAGCTGTGCCAGCATAAATTTTTATAATAAAATTCAAGCGTTTTTATTTGTAATTTATGGTCTTATGATTAAATTATAAAGCAAACTGAACATGTTTAACAGTAACATGTTACACGAAAACATCTGAGCCGCCAAAAACAGTGTTGCCAAAAAAGTAGTTGCTAAAAAATCACTCTTAAATGCATGTGTGACCGCGCACAGAGAAAGCGAGCCTTTTTAACTACATTAAAATTTACTGGAGAATCGAATCGGGACCACTTCCACATCCCCGCCAAAGCTTAATTCGTGTTTTTTCTGCATGTACATAAGTCGAATACAGAGAAACTTATAAAATTTTTTTAAAATCCAAATGAATTTTGAAGTCAAGCTTCGTTCGATTGTGCAAAAGATGGCGCTGTTTTAAAATAATGTCAAAATATGAATTACCTACTGCCAAATAGCGAATTGAATAAAATTTGATTTTTATGTTTACTTTGTGGAATTACATTGTTATTAAAATATTTACACACGTTTTACAGAGCTTTACAATAATTTTTAGATTTTTATATAAATTTTAGAATTTTATCTAGGGATGGGTACCTATATATAAAGTAAATACTTAAGAGTCTTGAAATTTGGTGTGGATTAGTTTCAAAGCAAAATTGAACAAAATATTGTCAGGACGCATACAACGTGTGTGTAATTGTTTTTGCTACAAAAATTTAGTACGAATGTTTAGTTAATGTTCATAGGGTCTTGGCACAGTGGGTCGAGCTTGAAAAAAAAATGTACTAATTGAAAAAGTTTGGTAAGCGCTGACGATAAACAACATTATAAAGGGATCAGTTTAAATGATGATAATGACTAGGGTTGGGAGAGTAGCGCGTGTGGGAGTGTCATCTTTTATATAATTAGAATTTTATATAATTAGAATTTTATGTTCGGTTTAGTTAAGTTTTCAGTTAGAGTGTTAGTGCTAGTTAAATTTTTATTATAGTTCTCAAGCCGAAAATTTGAGCTAGTCGAAGTGGCATCCCTAACCCCAAAATAAATAATATCCGGGGATTTGCTTAACAATAAATGAAAACTCTCTTTCGTCGTTGGGAGTTAAAGCAGTTGTAATACTTTCTTTGTAATTTATTCCATAGTTTTCCATATTTTCTAAATATCTGGCAAAGTTTTTTGCTTTCGCTCATTTTTGCGCACAATGGCCCCATAATTACTCCATGCTTTCAAATGATAAACAAGTGACTCTTATTATACGAGTATATGGAAAATAATCATTAAAAATACTGTTGCGTTAAACTTTAATATTGTTGTTAATTTTGTAATACTGATAAGGCCCTTTACGAAGGTGGTCAAATTTTAGAATGCGACAAAAATATTTAAAATAATTCTTGCAAAAAAAAAACCGTTTACAAAACAAATATATGTTTTATATATATTTGTTATATAATTTTAAACTAAAAATTTAAAAGGAAGTAATCTGTAAGAAATAGTATTGAAATCAAATACTTCTATACTTGTAACGGACAAGTAATATACGTTCTGTACATTCACCCTTTAATTTTCAAAATTCTGAACTTCTTTTAAAATGGGACCAATCTGTAAGCATTTCCTTTCTAATAAAGAAAAAATTTTAAAATCGGTTCAGAAATGCCTGAGTTCTGCGGGCACAAACATAAAAAAAATCAACATTCAGACGAATTGATAACCTCCTTCTTTTTTTAAAGTGGTTAATAATATGGTTTACTAAAACCTGAAATTTAAGAGATGCTAATCATCTGATCGAGAGTTGTAGTGCAACTTCCTTAATTTAAGACGATGTGGTATGTCTCGATAATTGGAATCAATTAAATAAAAGAAAGTTCCGATATTTTAAATCTTAACACGTCAACCTAAAAAACAATTTTTAATTGATGCAGTTGTAAACTTGTGAACATTTACTGTGCAAATAAAAATGTGTATAATCTTTTATTTCTTTTCTTCATATAAAAATGTATATTTATACAAAAAGTTATGATCTACAACTAATATTATTAAAAAAAACTCTTCTTTTTTCTTCTCAAAACTTCCTTCAAAATTTCCTTTTATTTCAAAAAAAAAAAAAAATCTAATAAATATTTATTATTCCATAACTTCGTAAATACTCTATTCACAAAAATATGCTTTAGCTAAGATCACTAAAAATCTTTTTTTTATATTTTTTTTTATAATATTTGAATACTCAAAACAAAATTTAATCTTTCATAAATTTGTAAATTATTTCTTCTTCCTTATTTTCTTTATATTTTGTCGGCTTTATTACGGAAATAGATTTCTAAAAACAGTTATGCCATTAACAACGCAATTGCAGACATCTTAATAATTTAACGAATTGAATGTTTGAATGAATATTTTTTTTGCTATAATATCTTTAATGAAAAGCCTCAAAATCTGCTTGATTTGTTCATTTCATTTCATTTCATTTCATTTCATTTTATTTAAAAACAAGTCAAAAAGTGAAATCAATTAATTTGACTGCTAAAAAGTTGATGCGGTAGTAGATGTTGATTTAATTGATCAAGACAGGAGATCGAGTTATAAGTATTTGTTAATATTTGATAAATACAGTGCAGAAATTTTAATAGTGAATGTGAGTAAAATCTTGTCTATTATAGTCTGTTAAGAAAAGTTAATTTTTAAAAAATCATCAATTTTATTAATTATACTATTATTCGAATAACTTATTCGATTAATTAAACATTTTTTTATGAATACCATTTTATAAGAATATTATAGTAAATTGCACAGGGTGACAAAGACGATTATTTGTACGGCGCACACTGGGGAATTTGGGAAAAAGACAGAACAGAAAAAATCTGTAGTTTCTAAGCGCTAAGCTCAAATACATTTAAACGTTACATGGCTTTAGTAGAAGAGTAGTGGCTTAAGTTTTACATGGAGGCTTAGAGTGGCGACGCTATGATCCTCTAAAATACATCTCGCGTTTATTAAAATTTTATTGGTAATTTCGGATTTTTTGTAAATTTTTAGTGTAAAATTTACCCCAAAAAATTTACTCCTTTTAAAAAAAAAGAGTTCCTTTGTCAGTTATTTAAAAATTTGCTAGCAAAAGTATAAAGTTATTAATAACTAAATATGCAACTGCTTGTGCAAACCTTGGCAACACTTGTTTTTTTTTTCGATTCTCTTGCGAGAACAAAATTAACTTGTGTATGCTTTTCATCACACCTTACGTCTGCATTCAGTGATGGCAAAAAACCATCCAATTGTAGAAGGACAGTAAGGAAAAATAAAAACGTGGTTTGTTTGTTGGTGTTTTGTTGAAGCTTTAATATTCTGTAATATTATTCTATTAACATGCATAATTCTCATTGTGTTTTGTAGAATTTTATTACTTATAGAGTATTTTTGGCTTCTCTAAAATTAGGAAAAAGGTTTCCTGATGATCTGGCCTGAGCAACCAGTGAAATACGTATAGGGACTAGCTCTTTTCGCCCAACAAATAAATTGCATTTTTATTATAAAACGTTATGGGTAATTAGCATAATATTAAATAATTAATATTTGAATTCCCAAAAATTTTATTAATAAAGGTTTTATATTTTTCTTTTTAATTCAAAATATTACACGATTAAAAATAAAATTCAAACTTTGTGCTGCCTTCCCAAATAGACAAATTTTTGAAGGAATTATTAACTTTAGCGTAGCTTTTCCGTCATCGTTTAATAACAAAAACTATAACCCATTTCAGATGCTTCAATTATTCTTTATTCTCTGCAATTGGAATTCCTAAGCTGTCTTAGCTCTTTTTATAGTAAACTAGCTATCCCCGGTGCGCTTCGCTAAACCCATCCACATTTTTGTGGACAATAAACACTTGGTAGAAAAGTATGGCCCACCTTTTACTCAAAAGCGCACGCTATTCTCACGTCAAAAATGTTTTAGTTTATATGCGAGGTACGATGCCCACTGTTCCCATCCAAACTTTTTGTATTTTGCTAGACTATGAAGATTCGTGTTACTTGTGCAAAGTTTAATGGCTCTATGTATTACAGTTTTTTATGTAAACTATAATATTTTTTTTTTTGTATGAGGGGTACCACGCTCACTGTTCTAATTCAGCCTATGTGTTTCTAGAAAATACGCATGGGTATGGAGGTTACTTATACCCACTTTCAAGATCATACCGATTATAGTTTTATACCTTCATGATAATTTTTCACTTTGTATGAAAGGTAACACGCCCACTGTTCCAATTCATTCTGTATTTTGACACACTATGCGCATCAGTAAAGGGGTTACTCGTATAAATCTTCAAGGTTATATCTATTGTAGTTCACCAGGAACTGGATAATCATTTTATAATCAGTTTATATGAGAGGTACCACGCCCACTATTTCAATTCAGTTTGTATTAAGCTAGACTATTTACGTTAATATGGGGATTACTGGTGCGAAAGTCCAAGGCGCTACCTATTGCAGTTCTCTAGATACAGGATAATAATTTTTTCGGTTTATATGAGAGGTACCACGCCCACTATTCCAATCCAGTCTGAGTTTATATAAACTATGTATGTTATTATAAGATTACTGATATGAAATTTGTAAGGCGCTACTTATTTTTGTTACCAAACAACGCTATAATTAATATTTACTTTGGATGGGAGGTGCCACGCCCAAGTCGAACATCAAAGAAATAAGTTAGGGTACTATTTTACCAACCATATATCTAATAAAAAAACTGTGTAAATTTCAGAAAGATCGGTTCACTGGTGTAGGCAGCTATAGTTTTCCGACAAACATTTCTGTAGTCCAGTAGAAGTAGAGAGAATTGTAGGGTTACATGGGCCCTGTGGTCTAGACTAAATTGCAAGGTGCTTTACTGATATAATAACGGATCATTGTTTAGTAAGATCTAAGCCCAGTTTATTGGAAAAGGATACTTCGGATTTTTTCAGGATGTGCGAGAATGAGAAAGAAGTAGAACCTGTGGATCATATTATCTGGCATTGTCCGCAACTGCAAAGCTAAAGAATTCGTTGGCTGGGCGCACAATTCCACGATGAGTTAGACGATTTTGCAAATTTTTGAGACAGATGAATCCGTCAAATTTATCATGTGAATAAAGTGGCTTAGTAACAGA
The DNA here is from genome assembly GCA_949628195.1 of Phasia obesa. Classification (NCBI taxonomy): domain Eukaryota; kingdom Metazoa; phylum Arthropoda; class Insecta; order Diptera; family Tachinidae; genus Phasia; species Phasia obesa. The sequence continues at coordinate 113,283,788 of OX451219.1, read as the reverse complement.
TAATGAAACATATTCATAGATTAGTAAACGGATGTTCTTTCGTATCCGATGTTCTTTAATAATGTCTCCGTTAAAGCTTTGTGTTTTATAGATTTCCATGTTTTTAAGAATGTCTAGTCTTTGTACTTTTTTGCTAGAAAGTATTAATATCTATTCCATCTATTCCCTTTGATGTATGTGTCTGAGAGTCAAGATGTAGTACAAAGTTAAAGTCCTCTTTTTAGTTTGTACGAACATATGTGTTCTGTAAATCTTCCTTTTACTATTCGTCCAGTTTGTCCTACATATATACGGTTGCAGGTACAAACAAGTAAGTCTGTATATTCCGCTGGTGCTAAATTTGTCAGAAACGCCAATGATATTTTGATATTTTGACGCAGAGTGTTGGTGGTGGTGTTTTGGTGCTGTTAATACGGGTTCGTAGCGAAAAAAGTGAATTAATCTACATATATATTTCTGGTTCTTATATATTTCTTCTTTCTATTGTTGCTATTATATTGTCTAAGTAGTTTGTCGATAGTGGTGGATTTGTAACCGTTGGTTTGAGTTCTAGTATAATATGTATCGACTTCTTTATTGTATTTATATGGAGTAAGTCGGGTCATCTTAAGCCGATATATCATGTGTCTAAGTGCTGCGAGATTGTGTTGGGTTGTATAGTTTGTTGTAATGGAAATGGCAGTGTCCGTTATGGTTGGTGATTTCTAAGTGTCAAAGGTTGGATGGTCAATACCTCATGATGTTATTGTAATGTCAAGATAATTAACCCTTTTCCATTGTGTGTGTTATGTTATTAGAAATTAATCGGCGTAGTCCTCTTCGAGAATATGTATTCTCGCGTTGTCTACGAATCTATAATAAGTTATGTAAGGTATTCCAATGAGCTACTTTTTGTGTAGTTGTTTCAAATTGTATGATAACCTGCGTCAAAATTATGGAAGTCGTATTTGCCATGCAGAGTCCATCAGGAAATTTATAAAAGATGTTATTTAATCGGAAGTAGTTGTGTTTTAGTATCGTCTTTGTAATAGCCAATAGTTTGTTAATGTATTGCTTGTGATACACATCGGTTGGTGTGTGTAACGTTGTATAAATAATCAAATCATTCGTAAACCAGCTGGCTGTTTTTATACACTTGATACTTCTTATTAATATTAATCTTACAAGACACTATTTTTATTAAAACACTTAAAACCCCGTTTGTTACAATTTTAATACAAATTTGTTTTAACTTCTTTTACACTTTAATGCCTGACTAATAAAAGAATCAAAGAGAATGTAATAAAAAATAAAATATTTCCCACAAAAATTAATTGTTTGTTAATTTTTTTTTTGTATTGTTTTCCGCATTATTCAGTTCAGTCTTAATTCGCACAACGCTTAAGCCACTTAACGCCTGATTATGGTGGGAAAACTGAGTTACTTACAACAATTCCCGCTTGTTATTGATTCAAATATATTCAGCAGTCTTAGCAAGTGAAGGTCGTTGAAAAGTTCAACAAATATTGTGGCAAAACGTTTTAAAAATAGTAGCAGCCACTTGTAATAATTTATGTTTCATGCTGCAAGCAACTTAGTTATTATGTTTTTTTTTTTTTAATTTTTGTTGTTAAATCCAACTGTTATTTAACCTTTTGTTGAGATTAAGAGGTCATTTATTTAACGAAGACATAATTTTCAAGTGGGCGTAAGCTGACAAATATAGAGGGAATATTAAAATGAGAAGGAAAATTTAAATTTATGTTAATGCTTTTGTACTTTTGAAAATAATATTTAGAATAAGAAATTTTAAAAGGTGATTTTTATAATGCTTGGTTTTTGAACAGCAACTAGTTTGCGATTAGAAAAAATCTTAATTTATATTTTGGGTATTAAAACTTTTATAATTTTAATTTAATTAATAGCATGCTATGAATGCTATGGTATCTCTTTAAAAATTAGTCCATATAAAAAGAATATTGTTTGAGTAGTAATTAAAATTTTTATAATTATAAGGTCCTGGTCTAAAGCATTGTAATGTAAAATATATATTTATATTATACACTACCTGTGCCCACACACGTTGTGTGCGTCCTGACATTATTTTGTTAGATTTTGCTTTGAAAGTAATCCATAGCAAATTTTAAGACTCTTACGTATTTACTTTATATAAAGGTACGCGCCATCCCTAGATAAAATTCAAAAATTTATATAACATTCTAAAATTATAAAAATTATTGTAAAACTCTGTAAAAGGTGTTTAAAATACACTGCATCCAACAGCATTTTTGGAACAGAATAGCGACCCTATAATTCTGAAAGGGTATTTTCATCATTTTTGTAGAACAAACTTATGGTCCAGCACGTCTGAGTTTTTCTTAACAGTGGGTCAAAGGTTTAATTTTTTGGTCGAAAGGAGCATTATACTATGTGAAAAAAATGCTGTAAGTTAATATCTGAGAGAATTCTTATGGTCAGAGTTGTATTGTGGAATTGTATGAGGATTATTTTTGTGGAAGATCTTAACCCTCTAACTGGTCTCTTTATGGGTCAATTTAACCCTTTTTTTTCGAGAAAATCAAAAAATATCCTTTAAAAAAGGACATTTAAGAATTAAAATATTCTACGAAAATGTTTGCCGGAAAATTTCAGTGGGGGTCACCAAAGACACCAATGTTGTAAAAAATAAAAGAAAAAAATCAAGCATAATTGAGCTACTAAGCAGTACATATCGGATGTGCTTTTTACTAAAACTAAAAATAAAATAAATAGAAAACATCAAGCATAATTGAGTTGACTAAACAGTACATATTGGGTGCGATTTTTACTAAAATTAAAATAAAACAAAAAAAAAAAAAAAAAAAAATAGAAAAAAATCCAACATAATTGACTATAAAAATTCTCTCAGACATTAACTTATAGCATTTTTTTCAATAGTATAATGCTCCCTTCGACCAAAAAATGAAAACTTTGACCCACTGTCAAAAAAAAACTCAGACCTGCTGGACCATAAGGATCAACATACCCTTTCAGAATTATGGGGTCGCTATTCTGTTCCATTCAAAAAGTCTTAATTTGTTGGACAGTGATATATTGGTAATGTAATTCCACAAAGTAAAAATACAAATTTTATTCAATTGGCTATTTGGCAGAAAGTTATTCATATTTTGTCATTATTTGTTAAAATATCTTGCAACTCATATTTTGTCTTTATTTGAAAATAGCGCCATCTGTTTAAAATATCCCGCTTTCAAAAACAAAAGGTGCCTTAAAATATGCAGTTCCTTTAAATCTGTAAAAAATCGGCGTACTTTTACTGCTTTTTCTCCACTTTCTTTTGGAAATAAGATATTTTTTTGCGGGAAATAGGTATCCTATGTTGGAATCACAAATTTTTTTTTTAATTCATTATACTTCTGAAGAAAATGAGTTACTGTTTTATTGTTAAAAAAAAACTAGGCGGGCACACCACGTCGTGGCGTTCTGACAATAATTTTCTGGATTCCTACATTTATTGTGCTTCAGTTATGGTTTATGTATTTACTTTATATAAAGTTACGCATCCCTGTATAAAATTCTAAAATTTATAAAAAATTCTAAACATTATTGTAAAGCTCTGTAAGAGGTGTTTAAAATATTTTAATAACAATGTAATTCCACAAAGTAAAAATACAAATTTTATTCAGTGGCGCCATCTGCTGTGAAACCGTGTTTAAAATATCCCACTTTCAAATATCCCAGTTTTAAACCTACAATTTTAGTTTCTTTAAACCGGAAATTGGATACTTTCAATGCTTTTTCTCCACTTTCTCTTGGATATGAGATATTTTTGCAAAAAAAGTATGCTATATTGGAATCTGGATGCTAAGGAAACTCCTCCAAAATTTTGTTAAAATCTATCCAGCAGTTTGTACGTGATGCAAACGCAAACGAAAATCAGACAGACGGAAATGAGTTACTATTTTATTATATGTATAGATTGTATTTGAAGTATATCTGGTACGCACCATTTTTTTTTAATGCATGGACTTCATGTTATTTTTGTAGGTAAGAAAAAGTTTTCTTCTGTTATCTATGTAGGTTGCAGGATCCAACCGTTGAAAGACCTTGGCTACTAAGATACCAATGCCTAGTATAGGTTAAGACTTAAATTGTAAGTACCATTCCCCTTTTCTTAATTGAAGGTGGTCGAACATCCAAAATTGTCATTCCTTAATTTCTTCTTTGATCCTTTCATATTAAGAGCCTTTATATTATTCAGTATTCTGTAGTTTCCTCAGCGGCTTGTTCGTGTTGTTCAGCTCTCTTCAGTCCATAGGAAGATTCTTCATTCTTTCGTTCGTAGTTGGGTTAGGGTAAAGTTCCTACTGTTGTCACCTATTCCTATTTCCTGATGTTCCCAATCAAATCTTTCCAACCTATGCGATACAAATCTCTGCCATTTGCAGATCTTCATTGTCCTTTGTTTGTTTGGGTTACTTTAATCCATAGTGTAAAAGGGTAAGTCTGTAGGTGGACTGATAACCAGAGTATACTAACTAGCAATCAGGCTTTAGTTAAACAATTAGCCTTTGGGTTATGTTATTCCACTGTGGATAAGAGTTTGTTTTTCCAAGATTTAACCTCACTTTGCACTACATATTTGGTCAGCAGGTTAAGTATAGCCACTGCTAGAGCGAAGATTATATGTTTTACGGTTCTTTTATCTTCTACAGCTGTTTTTATCTACGTTAACTAATCTACGTCGTACCATAACTGTTTTTTAACCTAAATTGATGTTCAGAATACAACCTTCCTCGCATATAATTCATCTTAGTTATTAAAATCTATAGGTAAAGCTTGGACATGTTTGTCTTTCTTGGGTTGTAAACTAGTTTTCCATATGACAGAAGCCTAATCTTAAGAGGTTGCTGCCTCAACATTAGCAGTGGTAACGCAGCTATATTAGTCGAAACATCTGGAGTGAAAACCTTTTTCAAATTGTCTTTTTCGGTATCATTTCTTGTCCTACCTAAACAAGAATTTAGCAAGGGAGGCTTACGTATAACTGCCCAGCAAAAAAAAAAATGGGTTTTTGGAAGCAGTACAATTTTTTCCTGCCATACAAAATCTCTTAATAGTAAGAAGGCACATATATTTTTTTCCAAATAAATACAATTTTGTATGACATAAAAAGTAAAGTTTCCAAAAGACAACGAATTTTTTACATTTCTCCTTACAGTAGTGCATTCTAAATAGCACAACTGTAAGGTAGAGATAAAAACATTTCGAATTTACGAAGAGTTACGATGAGTTACGAACTTAATACCTTGTGATTTTAGGATATATTATCTGCGCTGCAATAATCGCTTTAAAGAAAATGCTACTAAGTGGGTTATTGCGAACAAATATCATGTCATACGTCATCAGGTTTATAAGCAATAACAACTCGTGATTTACATACAAAGCTGCATACGGCGAAGCAGTATATTTTGCTGGGTAGACATTTGTGGTTTCTACATGCTCCCCATAATGAATAATCTGATTGTGGAGTTCAGTCTAAGTCTTCCGGGTAATTTTTCAGAGATGCTATTCTTCATGATTCCAGTAGCTTTCTTAGCTGTTTCCTGATTTCTTTAGTGTTTTTTTTTTTGAGTTGAAGAGCTCTGTGTGTTTAGTACTCTCTTCAAATTCTTCTTTTTTCAGCCAATTAAACACTTATGAACTTATATATGTAAACACCTCAGTCACCTTATCAACTTATAACAAATAATTATGTTAAATATCTAGGCTAATAAGGATTTAGTTTTGTATTCGGATCTTAAAATAGGTAGGTAGAAGGCGATATCTGGAGCAATTTGAGCTTATAAACATATAAACCTTTATAGCTACAATGGAACTTAATGGCCTGTGACAGTTGCAAGCTGTTTAAAGAACGTTTTTGTTGCGTAACAAATATTGTTTTATTTTAATTCACAAAAATATATATTTATACTCCTATTATGTTACAACGTTTTATTATAAAACAAATTGATTACAACTTAATATTGCATAAATAGTTTAATATTTAACTTTAGTAGAAATCCTCAATACGATTACCTCACACAATCAAAAGACTTAAGCAATAAACTTTTTTTTTCCACAGTTGACATCATTATGACCAGTTTTTGTTACTTTTCTGTAATGGCTGTAATAACAAAGACTTTTCTCAATCCATATTTATACATACATGAAGACTAAAAAATATTTTAAAGAAATTTTCCCTTTAAAAAATGTTGTCTGTAGTTCACAATTAGATTAAGCATTCACATTCACACTCACATTAATATGCTTTTGTATTGTCTTCAACATTATAATTACGCTTGAGCCAAACCTGTCGGATTGTGATTTTATTTCACTAATTTCTTTACAGAAGACATTGCACACAATAAATATTTCTGATGGCACACGCACTTGAAATTGAAATTAATTGAAATTCAACTAAAAGGCGGTGTCTAGTAATGGATCAAACCTGCGTGTAATGTGTTTGCTTTCTTGTTGTAAAAAAAAGTGAAAAGGTTTATGACCTACCATAATGTACTTTTTACTTCATGTTTTATTTCTACTGTGTTGTAATTCATTTTTTTTTATTAATGTGCATTTTATAATAACTCTTACTGATATGGAAGTAATTTCTAAAAAATTTAGAAATTATTTAATTTTTTCTTTTCAAAATGTTCACAAATAAAAAAAAAATGTTACAAAAAGTTCACTTTCCTTATTGAGTTTTCAATAAAAGCGTATAAATTACATAATTTGTGTTAGTAGTGTTAGTTGCTGCTACTGCTACTCCAAACTAGAGAAATGCAAACATGTCCACCAAAATATTGGACATTTGGGAATCAAATACAAGTTTATGAAGAGTGCCTTGTGTAAACCAAAGAAAAAAGGAGCAATTTAAAATGTTTAAAGACAGTTAGGCTGTTTACTACTGAAGCTGCTGCGAACACGACTGACCAGATTGTTAACAAAGGTGCGGTTAATCGTACTACAACTAGGCGTGACATTAGCTTATAAAGATGGGACAGAATAACTAAGTACGGACACGACTCTAACCAATTATTGGGGTTCAAAGATTTGAACTTTAATGAGACCGATGACCTTCAAGTCGCCAAATGCTACGGATGATGGCACTGAAAAAGGTGACAAGGGCCAACAGGACTTGGACCAAACCTTAAAAGACAAGCGTACTCAGGATAAACGTAAGATCAGGATATTTAAGATCATTGGAATCTTTCAATCTGGCTTCCCTGACTACCCGGAAAAAGAACTTAAAGTAAAAGGACACCTGCCACGTTCGGAAGTACCAAGCCATTCTTAATACTATCGGATTTGGTGGCCAAGCGGACGGAAAATAACCAGGACAAGCCAGTGAAGATGGTGAAAAAACCATACTCATTGCTGGCTTTGGACCAAGCACGCTTCAGCGAGTCTAGATCATCGCTTTCTACTTGTAGATGGCCCACATCTGCACCAAAGATGTGGTAAATCGAAGTCTGTTAGCAAAGACACCAAGAGGCTGGTAGCACCATCCTCTACACGGGGTCTTATAGCAGCCGCAAAGTATAACGCAGACAGGCGTAGTGGTATACGGTGAAGATTAAACGCAGGTACCTCTTGGTGATCGGTTGAAACTTTTAAAAAGCTTAAAGGTTTCAACCTGTAGCTGCTGAGCTATAGGTAATCATCATTAATCGCAGTCAGTTATATCTGTACCGACAGCTGTACTCTAGCCTCGCTGCCAGGCTCTATTTTAGTAGCTGCAGGGGGAATTGGGAAACTTATAACAGAGGCGAAGTCTATTGACATTTTTGGTGGATAGTACATCATTAAGACCACTGATTTTAAGGTGGTGAAGTCGAGTTATGTACTGGAGTACATTCAATCTCTGATCCCCTTATGGCGTTTCAAAATTGTTTGGGTTTCGGGGCATCCGTGGAAACAACATGGCTGATGAATGTGCAAGGAAGGAATCGAAATAAGACGCAGTAAATCTTTAAGGACCATAAACACCCCTTGATTGAACTGTTAAACACATGACCGGATGGTGCGCTGAATAAAACGGCTCGTAGTTAGTTTAACCACTAGCAGACTGTCCAAGAACCTTTGGCACCCACTCTATAAAGCCACGACAAAAGCTCTACTGGGCTTCAGAAAAAAACTTGATATCGCGTCTAGTAGGCAGATTTAAACGTATGGGTTTCTCTCGCATAAGGTGTCTGGATGAGGAGGTGAAAGAGGCATTTCAACACATTTGCTGCGATTATCCGGTACTGGAAGAAGGCAGCTCATTTTTTAGTTCTTTCAGTAACTGGACTGCTTTAGAGCTGCGACACTGACTAATCTGGTGGGTTTTGAAAGGAGCTCAACATGGTTCGTACGGACTGAAGACTCTTACATAGAGTTGGGATATCACAATTGCCAATATTTAAAAATTATAAAAAATATTTAAAAAATTGCAAACATAAAATCTGTACTAAGTGTAATAAAAACCGCTTTTTTAATTGTAGCGATTAAAATGTTTTTTCTCTTTGACTTCCTATATCAAAATAGATGCTCAACATGAAAGCAACAAGTCGTTGCCTTAAGTTGATCTTAAAGATCTAGTCTTTAGTTACTAGTGCACACATTCATAGCAGCGATAGACTTGCGTGTGCAATATAAATCTAGAGGAAAACCAAGTCTGCAAAAAAAAAAACAAATTCAGCAACAAACAACCAGTTTAATTTTGGTTTTTATTAAATAAATACGTAAAAAATAGTACACGAGTTTGCCACCACATTTATTTATTAAGTGTCTTAAATTGTTATTTTGATTTATTTTTTATTTCTCTAAATCTTTAATGTTTGCGAAATTCAACTTCCTTCCTGATTTGTTAAACCAATATCTGACTACAATTATTAGTTTGATTCGAATAAAATTAAATGATTTTTTGGCCAACAAAAAAAAAAACTTTCGATTGTTGGGCGAGTCAATAGAAGACCAAAATTCAAATCAAAGTAATTTTTATTTTTTTTGGTAGACAAATTTCACTTAATACATTTTGCAGAAAGAAAGAAATTATTTTCGATTTCTAATTAATTTGTTAAATGTTGGTTGTGTTGATAGCTCAAGCTAAAAAACAAAATTTTTTTAAGTAATTTTAAAAACTAAACATACACAGACACGTTTTATTTAATCAATATATTCATGAATTTTAATCAATATTCCGAAAAAATAAATATTTACATTTAAATATGAACTCCAAGAGAAATAATAATAAAAAAAGACGTCACTTGATTTTTTGTTCAATTTGCCAAGTAAAAGGGAAATTAAATACGTCTTTAACGTACTTTTAAATAAATTTGCCACTTTGTCGTAATAGAAGAGGAACATAAAATAACAAGACACAGTGGGTGACAAATCAATGCAAACTTTTTTTGGAAAACTGTATTACTCAATTTGAACTTTTATTATAACAAATATAATAATAATAATATAAATATATTATAACAAATTTCTTTTGCTATTTGAACAAAACTTTTAATTTTTTGTATTTTTTTATACGAGTACCCTTCACCACACTTGAAAAGGGTATATATAAATTTGTTATTCCCTGTGTAATTTCTACAAAATCTAATTTCCGTCCCCATAAAGTATATATGTATATTCTGGATCCTTATACATAGAGGAGGTGATTGATCGATGTCCTTCTATCCATGTTGACGTTGAAATATCATTTGCCAAAGCACCAGAAGAGATAAAAAAACTTAAGCAAACCAATCTATCAGGAATAGTTTTGAAAATTTTGGGATTGTAATTCAGCAATATAGGATGATTCCTTTGGTGGCTCCGGGCCAAAAACCACGCCCACCTATATTTTTCACGTTTTTTTTAATTTTTTCGGCATTAATTATTCTCTTTTGCTTTTTTTGTCAAATAAATATTAGATTGCAACAGGTAGATCGCAAGGAGTTCATACAGATCTCGGCGAATCAATAAACCCCTGTGAGGGCCGATTTTTTGTTTTGTATATTTAGGTTGGTAAGGATATACTGCTTTGATTTGTATTAAAGGTCTTTATAGAAAACAATACATAAAGAGGTAGCCAATGGACCTACAGGGTGACCACTGGTAACTAGGAGCAGTTAAAAGGCACATGAGGGAATCAATATGAGGAAATTTTTTAAGGATTTTTTTTATTTAGTCTGACCATTCTAACTCAATATAAATAAATTGCAGACAGGTCCTAAATTAAAAAAAAAAAATTTTCATTAAAATTTAACAAAAAATTAAAAAAAAATGAAAAAACAAATTTTAAATATTTACAAAACATTTTGACAGAAAATTTAAAAAAAAAAATTTAAATTTTCCAATTTTTTTTTTTAAATTTTCCAATTTTTTTTTTAAATAATCCAAAAATTTTTAAAAAATTTTCCAAAAATTTTTTTAAATTTTCCAAAAAGATTTCGAATAAAATTTTACAAAAAGTTTTAAAAAAAAATTTTTGCAAAAATTTTTACAAACAATTTTCGAAATATTTAAAAAAAAATTTTTATATTTCTATTAAAAATTAAAATCATGAGCGTAAGTAACATAATATATTTTTAATAATATATGTATATATCTATATAGAGTAACATATTTTTATACCCTTCACCACAGGTGGAAAGGGTATATATAAGTTTGTCATTCCGTGTGTAATTTCTACAATATTCATTTCCGACCCCCATAAAGTATATATATTCTGGATCCTTATACATAGAGAAGTTGACTAAGCGATGTCCGTCTGTCCGTCTGTCCGTGTTAGTGTTGTAATGTCATTTGCCAAGGCACCAGAAGAGATACAAAAAATTTGAACACACCAAAATGTCAGCCATAGTTTCGAAAATTTTGGTATTGCAATTCAGCAACATTGGATCATTCCTTTGGAGGCTACTGGCCAAAAACCACGCCCACCTATATTTTTTTACGTTTTTTTTAATTTTTTTCGGCTTTAATGATTCTGTTTTGCCATTTTTTGTCAAATAAATATTAGACTGCGACAGGTAGATCGCAAGGAGTGCATACAGATCTCGGGGGATCAATAACCCCCTTCCAGGGGCGATTTTTGTTTGTTTTTAGATTGGTAGGGTTTTTCTGCTTTGATTTGTCTTAGAGACCGTAATAGAAAGCAATACGCATAGAGGTAGCCAATGGACCCACAGGGTACCCACTGATAAATAGGAGCAGTGTCAATATGAGGAAATTTTTTTTGTAAGGATTTCTTTTTGCTTTAGTCTGACCATTCTAACTTAATATAGATTGCAGAAAAGTCCTAAATTTAACAAAAAAATTTCAATAAAATTTGTAAAAAAAAAGTTTAAAAAATTTTTTTAAAAAAAATTTTACAATTTTTACAAAAAAATTACAAAGCATTTTAAAAAGATTTTTTACAGAAAAATATTCGAAAAAAAAAATTTTTTTAAATTTTCCAAAAAAAATTTTCGAATAAAATTTTACAAAAAATTTTTAAAAAAATATTTTTACAAAAAATTTTTACACACAATTTTCGAAAAATTAAAACAAAAATTTCAGTATTTCTTTGAAAATGACTGTAACATAACATATATTTAATATTAAGAATATACATATGTATGTATGTATGTGTGTATATAGAGTAACATATTTTTTTAAATGCGTTTGATTTTTAAATAGATGATATCTCTGTTTTAAAACCTAGGTGCATTAAACACATAGATATCATCAGCATACCGACTACAAACTGTCAAAAATAAAACGATTATTTTGAAGTCAGCAAAGCTACATGGCTACACGGTCACCGTTGTGGCTGTCGTCAACTTAGTCTAATTTCTATTTTATTCAACAAAAGAAAATGTCACAAAATTGTAAAGTACAAATTCATATACAAACAAAAAGTTTTGGAGGAAATATTTATAATTTTTTGAAAAAGTTATTTAATTTTATAAAAGCAAAATAAGTATTTCTACAACAATGTCAGAGTTTACGATGTAGCTGTCGGCTTCAATATCATTAAGTAGCTGACAACACGGCGATAATAGTAGCAAACGGAATTTTTTTCATTTGTCTTCTATTTCTTTAACTCATGAATAATGATTTTTTCTCATACGACTTTATTTAAGTAGAGTCAACAATATGGATAATGCTGTACATGTCTGTATAAATAAAATCACCGTGGTGAAGGGTATAGAAGATTCGCACGAATATAGCACTCTTACTTGTTATTTATTATTTATTATTTCAATAATTACTTATAAACATAAAAAACATATTAACAACTAAAACTCCATTCCATAATTTTAGTTTTTAACAAAATTTTCTTTTAAAAAAATCTCATTCATTTGACAGCGCACAGAGAAATGGATTAAGGGATAGATTGGCCGATTTTTTTTTTTTAATTTAAATTTATTTAAATTTTTATTTGTTAATATTATTAATTTAAAAAAATAATAAATATTTTTTATTTTTAATTTTAAATTTTTGCACTTCACTGCAATATTGTGAAAACAAAATTTAGTCTCTATAAAAAACCTATTCTTTGGTAAAAGTATTTCACTTTCAGCCAAGCACTAACACAACTAACTTACTACCCAATAATTTCACTTTTAAGTAACGTTTGTTAACACTTGTTGAAGCACAAATACACACGTATGGAAATACAAATACCAAAATTTTAATTATATTATTATTATTAATTATTTTAGAAATACCGTATTTTATTCAATCAAATATATCAGTTATTTCTAAAAATACTTAACACCTGCTTTACACTAAAGTTTACATTAATGTTCAAAATCAACACATATGTATATAATATAATTAATAAAAATGAAATGTATTAATATGTTTCATCTCGTCTCGCTGTGTTAGCAATACAAGTTGCAGTGCATGACAATTAAACGATGTTCGAATTGCGTCTAGCGGGTTTATAACACAAAACATGAGTTTGAGTTTGCAACAAATTTTAATCATTAGAGTGACGTTTGTGTATTGTTTTTCAGGTTTTAAATAAATAAATAAATATATGTCTTAAACTTACTAAACGAATACTTTCTTTGGAAATTGCAAATTGCATATTTATTGTATTTGTCAGGTTTTATGTTCAATAACGCATTTTAAGTTGATGTAAGTGTGTTTAAAGGTGAGTAGAAATTCGCTTAAAACAAACGAAAGTTTTTATTTTTCAAAATAAAAGTATACAAATGTTTGTTTAAATAATATATTATATCTTTCAATCTATCGGTCAGTGTATTTATGTCAAAAACATTTTTGCATTAAAAAAATGAAAGGAGTTAAAATAGATGTTGATTCATGACAATTATTATAAGAGTTTTTTTAAACACGTTATAGAAAAGGACTTTAACCCGCTATTTATTGAGTGAAGGTTTCAAAATTAAAAAAAAAAGTTATAGTTATTCTAAACACATTGTTGTGTTTTTAAAAAATACCAAAACTTAAAAAAAATGTCAAAATTATTCATCACCATTCATTATAATCGCTTCACAATAATCTCAATTGTAAGTCCACGGTTGACAGTCACAAGGGAAATACTTGCCGCAACTAAGTGTATTGTCTCTCACTTATAAGGTTAAGGTTGTTGGTAGCTGTGCTGAGTACCTAAATATCTAGTTAGTGGTTAAAGAGGAATAGTCGCTAAAAGCTTCCCTAATCTACGGTGGAACAGAATACGCCAGGGATGCGTAGTCAAGAGGGTGGCTTGACCTTTAGTACGCGAACTCTGGATACTGGTCAAACGCCAGTTTCAATCTAGACTTACCCACACATAAGGAGCTCTGTGTGGGTGGACTTTATTATCTCCAAGAATTACCGTGGGTATACGAAAGGGATAAGCCGGAAAACCTCGCAAGAGCCGGAAAGGTTAATCCTTTAGCAAACTCCAGTCTTTACTGGCCTAAGGAAGAATTCAGAAGTGATGATGACAGGAACACCTCGCAAGGGGTGAACAGGTTAATCTCTAAGGCCTCTGCTATGGCGTTGAACCGAGATATTCCGTTAGGGATGGACAAGGAAGCCTCGTTGGAGGTGGAGAGATTAATCCTTTAGGAGTTCCGGTTGTCACTGGCCAATGGGGGCTATTGGATGAGAATGACAAAGAAACCTCGCTAGGGATAGACGGGTCGATTTGTGAAGATACTTTGGGGCTATAGAGGTCAATGCGAATGAGCTGGACGCATCTTAGGCTTAGGTAAACCTTTTTCGGAAGCAGGCACCTCACACTGCTGGAATGTGTTCTAAAACTTAACAGATGTTCGTCGGTTAATGAGGTAACATTGATGTGGGAATGAAGCAGTAGACCAACTAGTAAAAGGCGGAACTGCTGTAAATTTCTGTGGACCAGAACACAGAGTAGTGCTGGGTAATGGCTTAATGCGAGCTAAGGTCCTACAATGGGTGGACTAATTAAACCTGAAAAAGTAGAGGGAAACCACTACGTGTAGGCAGGCTCGCATAATGTTCAAAGAGCCCATGGGCAGGAAGGCCAGCAAGGTACGCGGATACAATAGAAGTACTCAAAGCTGGATAACTGCATTGTGAAAGAACATGGAAACTTCAAGTATCATTTAGCCAAGATAAAAATCGAAAATGATACTTGAGGACTGTGCCTGGAGGAGGCTGAGACGGTAGCGCACATTGTGTGTGAATGTCCGGCACTGGCTAGCATAAGACTTAGGATCACTGGTAGAAGCTTGTTAAATTTCTATGCCATTAGGAACCTGAGCTTTAAACATATATTAGCAGTTACCAGACACTGTGTGATGAGAGAGAATGTGGACAGTTGCCAGTCGACAATTTGAAATCACTAAAGTCAAGGTTAAAAGCTGGTTGTAGCACGTGACTCTATGAGGGTAAGGTCGTCGTAATTATATTTCGGTTGTCTATAATCATAGGGGGCGGAAGGGGGTCGAAGGGGGACGCGTTAAGGAAGTGGTCCGCTTCGTTATTCGCCCTACATTAAAATAAAGTGTATTGTCGGAAGTATGACTTTATTAGTTGGCTCCTATTTGGTTCTTGTCTCTGCTAGGAGCTTGGCTAAAGTAAGTCGAGCAATCTCTGTATACCTATAGACCTCCAGTTTTAGTAAAAATTTACCTGTGTTAGTTTGTAGTCTCAAGGGTATTGCTTGGCGTAATGAAGTGTATTATCGGAAGTATAACTTACACCCCCTAGCAGTTGTAGTCATCTAGTTGGCTCTTGCCTCTGCCAAAAGGTTGGCTAAATTAAGTAGAGCAAACCCTGGATACCTGTACACCTACAGTTTTAATGAAGATTTACATGCGTATATGGAGTTCTTTGTGGTTAGACAGGACCGTAAGAAACCAAAACCTATGAACAGGGAAGGAAAGCTTCGTAATTTTA
This sequence comes from Phasia obesa, assembly GCA_949628195.1. Classification (NCBI taxonomy): domain Eukaryota; kingdom Metazoa; phylum Arthropoda; class Insecta; order Diptera; family Tachinidae; genus Phasia; species Phasia obesa. The sequence continues at coordinate 113,268,413 of OX451219.1, read as the reverse complement.
TTGGCTGAAAGAGAGAGCGACAAGAATATCTTGCAAGAGGTGGAGGTGAAGGCCTGGAAGCCCCTAAAAATTTTTAAACACAGTCGGACAAAAGACAATATTTGAGGGATGTATGTGGCATAAACTAAGACACCAGCGCACATTGTGTGTGAATGTCCAGCACTAGCAGACACATATTAAATGATGATGCTATGGAGGCCTTAGCCTTAGACAAATGTTAGCAATTACAAGAGACTCTGTGATGAATCTGCAAACACTGCAGTCGAAACGAAAGTGAAAGCATATTACTGAGTTGGTAAAATTTTAAGTTTGATTGACGATTTGGTGAAAAGGTGATATTTTGGTAAAAATTTGATATTTTGTTGAAATTTTATAATATTTTAGTGAAGTTTCGATTTATTGGTAATCTAGAGATTTTTTCAGAATTTTTTGCATGGAAAAGGAAAATAGAAGCGATTACATTTTTTACCATATTTCCACCATATAAAAATCGATTTTGGTAATTTTCAGTAGCAAAATTCTCGAAACTCTTCCCGACAGATTGGTGGTCTTAGATTTTCTTGTAGCTCTTGTATCGGTTTCGCAAAATTGATTTCAACAAAAACATGGATGGTCTAGGGGTAAGCGCAAAATTGACATTCTTAGTAATTTATCTTTATGAGATCGGAAGTGAATGTTGTACAAATTAAAAACAGAATGGCAACCTTTCCTCCGATATAAAATTACCTTAGTACAAAAAAAAAAATTTTAAATCTCTAAAATAAAATAATTACAGAAAACTATATAATCTGCAATAAAAATCCATACAACTATATTATGGTAATATGGAAAACATTAGTGTTACGTTTGTTGGATTGGTACCGCCAGTAAGTGAAATACTATTGCCATAGCTTTCGTTGAAGATTGTCGAAACTGGCTGTCTGCTTGGTACGGTTGGCGACCGCTATCTATGTAATTATTAATCCACGCCTTAGATAGAACTGCAAAATATAGCTTTAGAAGTTACTATATTTAAACACTTTGGTAAGGAGTATAAAAGATAGATACGTCAGGGCAGTCTTGCCTTGAAACTTTAAGTTAATTTTTATTTTGATACATACATTCTAATATTAAATGCACGTTATTGTCCGCGACAATCTCCTAATAATTTAATTAATCTACTAAAAACTTTTTTAACACAACAAAAGAAAAACGCATTTAAAATAGTTTTATTCATCCAGTTAGTTGTTGGTAACAAAAATGTCTAAGTACTAACTAACACCTTGTTTAGTAAGCAGTTTTCTTTTTCTTCAGTTTTATCTTAAATTGTGGTAGCAGCTGTACTGGTTTCTTAAACATAAAATTCAACATCGTTTACATTTTTTAACTTCATACTAAGATCAAATATATGTATGTTACTTGCGCCTACTTGCAAGAAAGTCTATAGGAAAAATTACATCATTTCAAAAATACTGGAATTTTTGGTATAAAGCTTGAAAACTACTATAAGTTGTAAAATTCCTTTAGCTTTCGTTGTTTTTTGTAGCCAACATGCGTATTTTAGTAAGGACTAAACTAGTATTTACCTTACTCGTACTGAACTGTAAGTGTTCGTACTAAAACAGTGGCATAAATATTTTTACACTAAAAGGCAAAATAGCTGCTGTCCCCAAAAATACTTAAATATATCTGCGATCTGTATATATATACATTTGTGTCTGTTAAGAGCCGCTGTTCCCTTTGATGGAAAATGCTATGCATTTATGCTTTAAAAATGATATCTGATAAATGACCAGCACGAGTAGCTGCTGAGTAGCTGCGTTATTATTTCATAAATGTTATATTGTTGATTTCCTCACATTAAAATATAGAGATGGAAAAGAGGTAAATAACTACTTGGTAAACGCACCGTGAAATGGGTAAATTTGGGTAAAAATATATAAATATTTCCGATATTAATCAAAATGGTGTGTAGAAAGCATGTTGAGGAAATTTTTAAACAAGCAAAAAAAATTTTATGATTTTTATAATAAATGTCATAAATAAAAATATAGAATAATACAAGAAAAAAAAAATTCGAAATAATAAGGGATGTAAAAGGTGGGGAAATTATTTCACACACAATTTATTTAACGTTAAGCTATTCGCTTTATAAAATTCATCCCTAATCTGTTACGCAGTCATATTATTCTTGCAAATTATGTTACAAAAAATAGAAATTACGGTCGTTGTTAGTTTCAATAAAAAATAATTATAAGAAGGGATGGGTTGAAAAAGGGGTCATTCAGTAGATGTGAAATATACTTCATCAAAATACCGAATTTGTGATTTAATTCTCAGCCTTAACACATCTTTGGGAAGTATTTATTTGTCTTATGCCTTTAACTGCAATTAATATATTATCTTTTTAGAGTGAATGTAATTTTGCGTGCTAAATAATCGTTCAGTGGCAGCTGAAGAACACGGATGAGACAATATACGAATCCATATTCTGCTCAATTCCGTGGATGTGCTATTATATTTTTACCATGTCTAAGAAGATAAGTATATTATGCTGCTCCACACAAAATATTTAGCCTATATATTATATCTAGTATTATGGTTCGCTACAAGCAAAGAAAAAATGGTAGAGGTAACTATAATCTAAGAGCAACATATAATAACACAGTGCAACACGGAAAAAAATAACCATATACGGACACCACTACGTGATAAAGGACTAAAAAAAAGACCCCTGTCTCCCAGTTTTGCCCAAAGTCCTCCAGGTTTTTTTTATGGGCCCTCAAATATGTAGGGCCTCGATGTCATTTTTGCAAAAAAATTATCATATACTCAAGCTCATATTTTGCAAACCGTTTGGGATTTTGATATACTCTCTGAGGCAAAGTAGCTGCAAAAAATTTTTCACTTTTGCGGCTACCTAAGCGCTACCTAAACGGTATTAAGAATCATTCCTAGGAAGTTCATATGTTCTAGAAAGTTGTTTATTGGGATCTTAGGTTCATTTTTGTAGTTGATTGTTTCCCTGAATTTTGAACGGTTTGCTACCTATGGACCTGAACAGGGGAAAAAAGGTAAAAAAAATTTAATTTTTTAAAGCTTTTTGCGATTTTGACCTTGAAGATGAAGTTTTTTTGATTTTATATGTTAAAAATTTTTGTTCTTTATGACAAGAGCTACAACTTTGCCCCAGAGAGTATATCAAAATTCCAAACGGTTTGCAAAATATGAGCTTGAGTAAATGATCATTTTTTTGCAAAAATGACATCGAGGCCCCACATCTTTGAGGGCCCATAAAAAAAAACCTGGAGGACTTTAGGCAAAACTGGGAGACAGGGGTCTTTTTTTTTGTCTTTTATCACGTAGTGGTGTCCGTATATGGTTATTTTGCCATGACTAAAAAATTACACAGTGTGTAATTGAATTATATGGTTGTAGTGAAACCATATTATTATTAACATAACAATATTATTATTATGGTAGAAACATATAGTTGTCTAACTTAAAAACAACATTGTAAAATATAAAATTTATTAAATAATTTAAATAAATATAGCGAGATATAAATATAAATAAAAAAACACACCTTATTTGTTTATATAAACATACCTTATCATAACACATACAATTATTTATTTTTTTTTAAGCATTCGATATGAGAAATTACTCGGTTCATTAATTATTATTTTTAGAAAGAAACCCGTAAAATTTGATTCTAATAATTTTAAAAATTTAAACACAAAACTTAAAAAAAACCAAAAATTACTTTTTTGTTGTCAGTCATAATCTGGTTTCATACAAGCAATTTGATAATTTGTTTACTTATAATATATAATGGTTATATTTTATTATTTTGAAATACTAATACAACTTTGGTTGTGTATTCAAAATAGTATAGTTCAAAGCAACCATGTGGCATGTTTTCGGTGTAGTAAACATTTAATTATTAAATAGCTACATAAAATTATTTGTCGTTGCCATAGTAATGTTTAATCCAACTATAAGTTGTTCATAGCAACCATATATTAATACGTAGAACATTGGACCATACAATAACCATGTTTTTTCTCTAAGTTCCCAAAAATTAAATATATCAAATATTTACCCACTCATGGGCTTCCCAAAAACGAAATACACCAATTATTTACCCCTTTATATAGTAGATACCGGGTAGAATCCCATCTCTACATATGGACTTTACGTATACCCAAAGAGTATAATCCATAGGTGTGAAATCATGTGTCTTGGGGGCCAAGTAATAGGTTCGTGAAATAACATTATCACCAAAATGACTTTTCAATAATTCGATGATTTTGTGAGATGTATAAATATGTTACGTAGTATTATTAGCATAAAAAAGCCCATTATTGATTTTTGAAAACAAAAATGTATTGAGCATATGCCGTTAACACATGGCATTCGGTGCTACTGCTGCTCTTACCTCACTTTAAATTAAATAAGGACTGCTTGTCAATGTCATGCCAAGCTAATGTCTCATTCCATATTTGGTAATTTTGCTTGTTGGCGTAACCATTTAATCAAAAATGAGCCTCATCAAAATGATATGCGTGCCATTGTTAATTAGAATAAACAGCAAACGTCTGAGGGTACTCATCGTCATTAGACTCAAATTACATCTATACAAGATTCCTTTAATGGTTGTAAACCCAGATCTGTATGCAAAATTTTCCATGTGATGGACGGATAAAGACTAAGTTGCTGAGAACCGTGGAATATTAACTAATCAGGACCATCGTCAACACTTCGAATTACAGAAGCTCGTTAAAATCCCTTTTTTGCCTGGTTTGTGGTTCAATGTCATGTAGTGAACCAGTTAAATAGCAGGCTCGCTCAGAAGGACGATTATGTCTACCATAAGACTCACGAAGTGTTTTATAAGTTAAACGGAATATATACCAGAAAATAAATTCATTTATCACAATAAATAATTTATAACCTGTTTATAACTGAGATAGAAATGGGATATCATTTAAAATAGTTTAAATAACTAATAGCAACATTGTGGTACTTTGTATTTTAATTTCCTGCCTTTATATTTTACATTTTAAGTTAATTGTTTTTATTAAGCAATTTCATTTTAATGTTTAAAAAAAAGTGTGCTTTCCACCATAAACTCGTACGTCTCTAACAAATTTTCGTAAAATTTTAATCACAGCAAATGTTTAATATTATTAAACTGACTATTTTGGCAAAATCTGGTTCGAAAGTTGATTATATAGACAACTTAAAAAAAGTAAAATTAAAATTATCTACTTACTAAAGAAAAAAAAGCAAATACCTATAATCATCTAAAATTTAATATGACACAAATGTATCTCAGCTGCGATTCGATCTTATGAGCGTATTACCACAAACACTTCTTTACATGGCAAATTAAACGTAACATGTAGACAAATAAGTTTAAGAGACAAATAAGCAGACAGACATACATACAAACAGGCCAAATAGAAGTTGCTGTTGCTGTTACTGTAGCTGTAGTCGTTTACATGTAATAATTGCAGCCTAATTTTTAACATTTACAGTTTTTTTTTTTTTTAGTTAAAATCTTATGCAAGAAACTAACATAAATTACAAAAATAATATTTAAATAGTATGACGACATTGCATTTGGACTATAATTTGTTTTTAAGAATATAAAAACTAATAAGGTGAAATATTTTAATTATTTTTTTGTGAAGGCATAGCTTTTAACTAAAAAAATTGTTAGGGTCTTCAGTTAGTAGGAGGCCTCTATCATCGTTTTTCTTTTTAATTATTTATAAATAACCACCAATACTTTACACTGAAGGAGTATCAATGGTCTCCACCTATTTTGCAACATTCTTGATTTATGTTCCGGATTTTTATTATTTACTTTGGTGACCCTTATGTGTATAAGTAATAGGTAATTTAACAGCATTTGAAATTTTTATATCGCCTCAGTTAGGTTCCGACAGTATTCGGATGATATATTCTTTAATTTTTTTTTAATGAGAAATCGATAGGTCTCTTTTGGTAATAAGACCAAAATTATTCTTAGAAATAACTCCAGACATAGTCTATAGGATTAAGATGCGGTTACTTTGGTGGAGTGTCAATTACTATTGACAAGGTCAAATATCATTAGTCTAAAATACCCTAGTACAAAAATTTTGATTTGTCATTTTTTAATGTCAAACTACTGTATGTATATTTTTTTTTACTTAATCCCAAATTTTGGTACAATTAATGCTGATTTGGTACAATATTATTATTGGGGCGGTAAAATTTAAACATTGTCAGATCCCAACACTGTTACAACCATGCGATAAAATAACACACCACACCTAGCTATGTGCTTATATCGAGAGTCGGCAAGCATACACGCAAAGAAAAACCATGGTTGAGATAACCATAATCTAAGAGCAACATATTATGGTTGAATTATATGGTTATATATAAAAATAGTATTGTTGTCGTTGGAACATATTATTGTCTTACATAAAAATAACATTGTAAAATACAACCATAGTTATGTTTATAATATAAACATACTATTATATAATTTGAAACATGTAAATGGTTATATGTGACAACGTATGAATATATTTATAAATAACAAAAAACAAATACACGAATATTTCCATTTAGACTTACATAAATATTTTGATATTTTCTGCTTACCTTTTTATGTGTTTGATATTTTTAATTTAAAACTATCATTTATAATAAAAAACGAATTTATTTGTTGACAACAAATATGTATTTAATGTTTCTACGGTTTTAGATGAACCGATAGCTTACACACATATTTCTGAACTGAAAAAATGTCAAAAACAAAATATGTATTTTTAAAACCAAACATTATTTGTTTATTTTTAGACAAACTTAACATACTATGTTTATTAATAATATATTATGGTTATAATTTTCAAATATTATAAATAATTTGGTTGTGGTTTGAATTTTAATATGTTTCAAATCAACCATGTTGCTTTTTTGGTGCGTATAACCATTGAATGATTAACTGTTAACAAAAAACTTGTTTATCGTGACCAAAGTATTGTTTTAAATAACTATAATTTGTTCACAGCAAACATCTCTTGTTACAGAAAACATAGTGTGGTTGCCGTGACCATACAATAACCATGTTTTTTCTTTGCGTGTACGCACAGTGGATTAGAGGCTTTTTATTTTGTAAATAATTCGCCAGCACGTGGACCACTAAAGATGTCTAAATGAAATTTCACAGAAGCATATTAGAGGTGTTTCAAGTGGAGCTGCTTATTAGCGGCCCCCTATGGTGACGGAGGGAAGGTAAGCACCAAAAGTTTGGTACCTCGGAAATAAATTTTTTTTTGAAATGTCACCAAAAGATTGTTTATAATTTAAATGTTAAGATTTTTTAAATTTCGTTATTCCTTGAAAATGTTATATACAAAAATGTCTGAATATCTCTCTCTCTCTGTTTGGAAAAAATGACTTAGAAAATGTGTGTTTTATATATGGCCGACATTACCTTAGTATTTTTGACGTGGTGGAATTATATATAATCGTATTGTTAATTAGGATATATTGGATATATATTGTTAATTATATATCTATTTATATGGGCAGCATTTTCCATAAATTATTTTGATTTCAATTTTATTAAAAATTTTTGGGCTAAAGATTAAGGGCCAAAATCATAAATAATATTTTTGTTTTATTTTGTTTTTTTTTTTTTATTTTATTTTGTTTATAAATTAAAATTTCATATAAAATATTCAGTAAATTAAATTAAAATTTCATATAAAATATTCAGTAAATCTTTTATAAACCAGAAATATTTTAATATATGGCACTATGTTCGAATTTTTTTGTTTAGGTTAAACTAATTTCAGTTTGGGTTAGACAAATTTGCTTTTGAGTTAATTGGGGTTTAAGTTGGGTAAAAAAATTGATATACACATAGTATGTATGAAAAAAATGTATTTAAAAAATTTATTAATTTCTATTCTTATTTAATGAGAGGCGGATATAAATTTTTGAATATTTATAATTGAGCGAAGTTTATATAAATAAAGTAAGAATTTTAATTTGGATAATTTTTTATAGACAAAATTTTTTAGCTTTTTTAGTCTTGGCTCTCTTTCCCTCTCTCTACTAACTTCGCCAGTTGTCCTCATTATATTTATTTCGGATTTTGGTTATATCAAAACAACATCTGTACATATTTCTACTTAAAGGCTGGTATGCAGATAGACTGAATTTCTGGTTGCCATAAAAAGTGTGTGTAAAAAAACAGGCTGAAATGCAGCTTTCAACATTTTCAGGCGACTTTCAGTTTGGTAGTACGCAGCTAAAAAGAAAACTGAACGGAATTTTTGTATATTACAGGGATGTTAAAACAAAAAAGTGTAGACTTTTTCCTTTTAACTTATTGCAAAGTATATTTATCTTACTAGGTAGTGTCATCTGCCCAGCTGATTTAGTAGTTCGACATGTCAAAAGTTGTATGTGTTTAGAAATTTTATAGTGCAGCAGTCAGAAAGCAACAAAACACATACACGCCATCTTAATTATCTTCTATGTTTTTTGACATTTCGAACTACAAAGCAACAACAAAATGCTATGTTGTTCTTGTATTGTTGTATTTTTTGTAGGGACGCCCCTACCTAGTAAGATAAATATACCTTGATTGAAACAAAAATTAATGTACAGGCAATTGTTTGGTAACGGAATTAATGACATTTAATTTTTTTTTACGCTTACACTTTTAATCTTTTTTTACACTTTATATATAATGTTATTGTGTACAATATACAATAAAATTTTAAAAACACGACTACATCATTTGTATTTCTACAAACGACCACATGATAAATTTTAGTTTTGTAGAAATAAAGACAAACAAATCTTACCTGAAATTCCGTAGAGCTGCGTACTGGGAAAAAAATGAAAATGTATTTATATAATTTGATATTTTTATTTTTATTATTTATCCATTATTTTTATTGATTAAAAAGGCCCCAAAGAAAAAACCAGGCTTACTCCATCATCTGGCTACACTGAATTACAAGCTTTTTCTTCCCACTTCACTTCAACTAGCAACCAACTTTTTTGTTTACTTGTAATACTCAAATCAAACTGAATATCTTCAGTTTGATTACACCATGCAACAAAATAATTAAAAATAAATAATATAAAATAACAATAGCCACGTTTTAGATTTCGAAATATTATTACAAAAACAATTTCATGACTACTTAGATAAGGGATATTTTTTTTTTTTTTTTTTGGCAAAAATGCGTTTTTTATCATTGGAGAAGAGAATAACAATGAAAGGTGGGCAAACATTTTTCTATATCTTTCGTTATATTATGAAAAGTTTACCTATAAAAAGTAAAACGCCATACAGTAAACAGAAATTCCCGCATGCTAAATTTTAAATTTAGATGTTTTTTAGCTCATAAAATGTTTTAGATATTTTTTAGTATTTTTAATAGGGGATGTGGCTTTTTTCCTCCAAAAAGTGTTTGCAATACTAGCCGTCGTGATCCCTCTCTTTCTCCGTCTGTCTCTACAGAGAAAAAAAATCCGTCATACTTTTACTTACTTCGCAACTTGTCTATATTGTATTTATTTAGGATTTTATATTCTTTCGTATGTAAATTTCGTTTCTGAAGTATTATTACACGCTTTTAATTTATCGAATTAAAATTAAAAAGCCCTTAAACTAGCAAGCAAAATCTAACATCTGGCCACACTGCATTCAACACTTTTTCTGCTCACTGCACTCCAACTACCAGAAAAAATTTTTTAATACTCGAAAAGATATTTAGTGTAATTACACCATGCAACAAAATGAAATTAAATAACAACAAAATTTCGACATTTTATTACAAAATAGTGGAAATTGAAAATTCTGTCATATATACAAATGTTAAGTTAGGTTTGAGTTTTTGCTTTTTTTCTTCGACAGATAACGTAGTTCTTTCCTCAAAGCAATATTAAATCCGACCAAAACCTCTGAGTTTTATTCCCCGGTAATTATTTTATCCTAATCAAGGTATACGATCGTATCGCAAAAAACTGTAGCCATATGCTTGATAGTCGACAGAACCATCATAGCCTTAACGTGCATTAAACGTTTATCTCCGAAGAAACCCATTGTTTTGATTGCTTTATTGACTCTGGAGTGTAGTGATTAAGAAATATTTCGTTTGTAGGGGCAAAACTGGTTTGAATTGCACCTGTACATTGACAAAAAGTCCTTAAAAGTAATCACACGGTTGCGATTATGGTCAAATGTGAGCAATCGTGGCATACAAGGCGCTAATAGTATCCAAATATTAACGCAATATGAGATGCCTACAACTTTAGCCATTTCACGCACTTGCATTCTCCAATATCATTTTATGGATTCTATCGATTATTTTTGGGGTTGCAACTTGTTTTATGCAACCTGATCATTATTTGTGTTACTTCTTACTTCACAACAAATGGCGCTGATTCCTATAGTACTTTTTTTATTATTAAAATACAACACTACCTCTGCGAAGGTTTTTTGCTTGTCTGCAGAAAACACTTAGAGTCTTTGGCAGGAATCAAACCTCCAGACCGATAGACTAGCGCGCTACCAATCGGTCTATCGAGGCACTTGTCAAGCTTTTCCTTCGTTTCGGTGTTGGTTTTTAAGTAAACGATATTGCAAATGCACTGGAAATATAAAAAGGTATGGAAATATCAAACTGCCCTCGTATTCAGAGTTTGATTCCCTTACACCGCTTTTACAGTAAGACAGAAACAGGACAGACATTTTTTGAATTCTCTTTTGCTCTTGCTTAAACCTTTTACAATTGAAGATAAACAAGACAGACAGATTTTTGCTCATTCTGTTTTCGAATTTATTTACTTTACATGTGTGTGTGTTTGAAAATCTGTGGTATATATATATTTTGTTGAGCAATTTTAAGCATGTAGACGCCGACTTGAGAAATATAATGTGATGCAACAAAGAAAAACGCGAAAAGTTGAGAAGAGAAACGAAAAAATGGCCAGTACGACAGTCATGAAATACACACTCTACCTCTTTAACCCCTTGCTAGCAAATCTCATCTGTCTGCCCTGTTTCTGTCCAATTCTAAAATAGGTGTTATAAGGACCCAAACAGAAACTCCCATTATATATTTGTTTTTCAAATCCATACCGTCTCTTCGTGGTTGGTGATATTGTTTATCATTTTTTTTTGTTGACTTCAAAGAAGCCTATCGAAAAAAAGTCCAAACGTATAGGAAATTCGTAAAGTTACTAAAAAATCGCGAGTTTAAAGAAAAACTTTTTCTTTGAAATCAAATTTTTGATTAGATATAATTTTTGTTGTTGCATAGTGTTATTAATTTTAAATAACAACAATGATGAGAACACACACACTTTTCTGGAAGCCCCAAAAACTCATTACAATGAGTGGCGCCTTTATGAGAAGTTTTGCTTCTCATTAACCAAAAAGAGAGCATTGAGCAAGTAATTAATTTTAATTAATTCTCAAAGAGTATGAAACAAATATAGGGGGTTCGTTTGTTGAGTGCAATATGTATGAGTGAAAGTGGAACATTGTTGGTGTTTTATTAAATGTGGAGCGTGTTATGTGGAGGTGACGTCGTGTTTTTTTTCTAAAATCATTTCGGCATAATTTAGTGTGTATTTGGCATTCAAAGCATATTGATCGCTGTAATTCTAGATCGTGGTTAGGTGTCTCAGGTTGGTTGAACATTTGTTTGGCTGTGAGTGGAATTTTTTTATAATCTAATAGAACCCGTATATATTTTTTTATTTTACATTATATAACTGCGTAGAAAATAAAGTCTGTGGGGAGCAATTGTTAAGTATTCAAATAGAAAATCTATAGAAAAAACATGGCTTTACGTTTGATATGCATTAGCCCAGCTTTTAATGCCATGGGACAAACCCTTGTACGTAGCATGTCGAGCCAGACCAATGGCAAGAACATTGGCTTTGTCGGTTTAGGCAACATGGGCGGTCATATGGCCACGAATTTGATAAAGAAGGGTCACAAATTGCATGTATTTGATATATCAAAGCCCGCCTGTGATAACTTAAAGGCCAAGGGTGCCAAGGTTTACGAAAAGACTAGTGAATTGGCTAAGAATTCGGACTTTGTTATTACTATGCTGCCCAACAATGATATTGTCAACAAGTCATACGAAGAAATGACTGCCGATGGAGTTAACAAGAATACCATTTTTATTGATTCCTCCACCATTGACCCAAACTTGGTGAAGCAGTTGCAAAAGATGATTAGTGGCAAGGGTGCGCGTTTTATCGATGCTCCTGTGTCCGGTGGTGTACCTGGTGCTGAACAAGCCACTTTAACTTTCATGGTTGGTGGTACCGCCGACGAATATAATGCCGTCAAAAATGTTTTGGAATGTATGGGCAAGCGCATCACTCATTGTGGCAGCTATGGCATGGGTCAGGCTGCCAAATTGTGCAACAACATGATGTTGGGTATATCCATGATTGGTGTCTCTGAAGCCATGAACTTGGCCATACGTTTGGGTTTAAATCCCCAAACTTTTGCCGAAATCATTAACTCTTCTACTGGTCGCTGTTGGGCTTCTGAGGTTTATAACCCGGTACCCGGTATAACCCCCACTGCACCTGCTAACAATGACTATAAGGGTGGTTTCTCCACCGATCTAATCACCAAGGATTTAGGTTTGGCATCCGGTGTTGCCACTGCCTCCAATACGCCTATTCCAATGGGCGCTATGGCTCACCAAATATACCGCACTCTCAAGAGTCATGGTTTGGGCAACAAAGATTTCTCTGTTGTTTACGATTTCATGAAAAACACAAAATACAATTAAACTAGAGAAGAGTGTTGAGTGTTAAAACTTAATGTAAACCAAGTGCTTCCAATTATTCAGGATAAATACTGGCCAGATGTGCATTTATAATTTAAGTAATTTTTAGTTATTTCTGTTTGTTTAATTTTTAAGAAATAACAATTATTAATGTACAAATAAAATATAATAAAATATATAATTAAGTCAACCTGTTAATGTAATGTTTAGTGTGTTATTTAAAATTATCGAATCAGATTTAACTAAAAATATATGTTGTACATGATAAGTATGGACTAATTGAGAAAGATAGATTTTTTTTACAAATAGATACGACATAACAAATAATTATATCTTAATTTTTTTAAATCGCTCTGTTTAAGTTATGACAGTCTTGTTCTAAATGTGCAATATACACCTATATCTATATGAAAGAAAAAATTAAAATATTTTATTTACTTAGTTTGATAATGATAAAGAGAAGCAATACAAAAAAGATAAACATAAAAACACTCAAAAATCCAGTTTTTCTGTAGCTCAAATTAAATAAGTTGATAAATAATTATTCAGTCGATTCACTCATGATCGAAGCTGCCAGATTTGATGAGTATTGAAATTTACGCGATTTAAAGACGATTTAAATTTTACATAATTCTTGCAAAAAAAACCGACTACAAAACAAATATATGTGCATAAATTCTAAACTAAAAATTTAAAAGCAAGTAATCTGTAAGAAATAGTACTCAAATCAAATACTTTTATACTTGTTGCGGACATAGTAATATACATTCTGTACATTCAAATATCTAGCCATATACGACAAATTACGTCAGATATGAGGACACCCTTTAGTTTTTTACACCTATTATTACTGACACAGTAATAAAAAGTAACGGTTCCAAAGATATGGCCATATAGGTTAAATAATATCACCTAGGGGACACCCTTTAATGTGGACAGATTCTTTGTAAATTTCAAATGTCTGTTTAAAACGGTTCAAAAGTTTGGCCATATGCATCATCAAACATCAACTATTGAGACACCCTTTAAAATTTTAAATATTTATAAATGTTATTATACGGGACATAGTAGTGGAGATTCTGTCTAATTTTCAAGTGGTTGTCTATAACGGTTCAAAAGATAGGGCTAGATAGGTAAAATTATATCAAATATGGGGACACCCTTTAGTTTCCAAATTTAAATTATATACTTGATGTTATAGAGGACATAGAATTATAGGTTCTTTGTAAATTTCAACCGTCTCTCTGTTACGTTTCAAAAGTTTTGCAATATACATCAAATTACATCAACTATTGGGACACCCTTTAACTTCTAATTTTAAATATTTAATTTCTGATTATAAATATTGGACATTCTGTCCAATTTTCAAGTGATTGTCTACAATGGTTCAAATGGTTCATATATTTAAATTGACGTCACATATGGGAACACCTTTTAATTTTTAAGTTTATTTTTTTATTAATTTGTGTTATTGGCAGCTATAGTAATAAGCAGTTTTTTAAAATTTTAAAAGGGTTACCTTTACGGTTCATAATACACGTAAAAAACACGTATGTTGTATGGGGACACCCTTTAATTTTCAAAATTCTGAACTTCTTTTTAAATGGGACCAATCTGTAAGTATTTCCTTTCTAATAAAGAAAAAAATTTTAAAATCGGTTCAGAAATGAATGAGTTCTGCGGGCACAAACATAAAAAAGCAACATTCAGACGAATTGATAACCTCCTTCTTTTTTTGAAGTCGGTTAAAAATAATGAATTTTGTAACAATAGTAGAGATTTTTTATAGTGACTTTAAAAAAAGAAAATAATATTTTAGTTGTTAACATTAAGCACAAGTGAGCTAGGGTCTGAGGTAGTCATGGACATATGTTAATGAACTTCCTAAGAGAATTCGGTTCTCACAACAGCTTAACACTATGTTGGCTTTCCAGCCACGAGAGTCATGATTGCGGACGTACCGTAGAGTCAACATAGGTGGCCGATGTAGATTTATAGGATCAAAACCCTTCTTTGGCATATCCACTGGATATGCTAAGGCTGATATCAGAGTGCGCGCTACAAGCGACGATATAATACTACGCAACATCAACCTATTAACCCCTGCTTATGGTTTTCTTTAAAAATATAATATAATAGTAACTCATTTCCGTCTGTCAGTCTGCCAGTCTGTCTGCTTTTCGTTTGTGTTCACATCACGTAGAAACTGCTAGATGGATTTAAAAAAAATTTTTGTGACGAGGTACCTTAGTATCCTGGCCCCAATATAGGATACTTTTTTTCCATTGCTTATTATATAAAACTTATCACTATACCACTCTCAGATATAATATAAAAGAATGTTTATAACGGATAACGGAGTTAATTTTTAAGAGAAAAAATGTGAACAATGTTAAGTTATTGATTAAGTTATACTTAAAGCTCTTCATTTAATGTGCAGTAAGTTTACATTTAGATTTTTTGTTGTTTAGTCTACGTAAACAATGTACCGATATTACTTTGATAAATACTTTTGTGTACATTTGTTTTTGTAATCGGGACTCAAATTTAAGTTTTTTCTATATAGTACACATGCAATGAAATTTTCGGTTTTCTCGATCCCAAATTGGCACCGGCTTCGTGTACGAGTAGCAAAGAAAGAAAGAATGCACAGTTGTTTTTGCACGCGTAAAATAACTCATAACGCATATTTTTTACTGTAATTTTTTCCTTTTTCATTGTTTTTTCGACGGCGGGCAAATTGGGGCAGGTTTTTTTTTAGTCTGTTAGCTGAGACTCTCAGCTTTAATTTGGTATAGGACTCCACGTGTCGCACTGCTTCGCACACAACTAAAAGTTTAACGGAAAATCAGAAATGTTTTTATTTTTGGTTTCAAATATATTGTCAAAATAATTTTTTTTTTTTAATTTACATATAATGCTCAATGTCCATTTTAATGGAAAAAATACTTATAAGGTACATTCGGTGTATAGTTTATAAGTAACAGGCTTTTGAATATGAGATAGAAAACTATCACATTTGAGACTTGTTCACATACTTCAACTTTGCGCTGCTCGGGACAGAAAACCAATGGAGATATTTGCATGAAATTTCTCACACATGACCTTTAGATAGTTTTTAACCATCTGTGCAAAAATCATCAAAATCGAAAAGCAGGTCCAAATTGATTTATTGCCGCAGTGGCCACAGTGTGCGGCGTGGTGGGCACTGCTAGTATATACATATATTAAAACAGTAACTCATTTTCTGTCTGTCTGTGTGTGTTCGCATCACGTAAAAGCTACTGAAGGGATTTTAACATAATTTTGTGAAGAGGTGGCTTAGTATCCTGGTTCCAATATAGGATTCTTTTTTCCGAAAATATCTTATTTCGAAGAGAAAAAAAATTTTTTTACAGATTTAAATGTGCTGCTTTAAGGCATCTGTTATTTTTAAAAGCGGGATATTTTAAATACGGTTGCGTAACAGATGGTGTTGTTTTAAAATGATAACAAAATATGAATTGGATGCTGGATATTTTAAATATGGTTGCGCAACAGGTGGCGCTGTTCTAAAATAATGACAGAATATAAATTTAAAGCGTCGTATTTTAACAATGTTGCGCAACAGGTAGTGCTATTTTAAAATAATAACAAAATATGGATTACTTACTGTCAAATAGCTTATGGAATAAAATTTGTATTTGATTTCTATTTTGACTTGGCGGAATTACATTCTTATTAAAATATTTTAAACACCTTTTGCACAGAGCTTTACAATAATTTTTAGAATTGTATATACATTTTAGAATTTCATCCACGGATGGGAATCTTTATATAAAGTAAATATGTAAGAGTCTTGAAATTTGGTGTGGATTTGGTTGTGGTTTGAAAATTGTAAGGATCAACCACTTAATGATCAAATAGTAACAAAAACTTTTTTGTCGTGACCATAGTAATGATTAATATATTGCTTCAGAGAACATAAAATAGTTTTTCTGACCATACCATAACCATGTTTTTTCTCTGCGTATTTGTAAAAAATAGGGTTTTTTTAAGTTTACGAAAAATAACAATTACAACAGTTGGCACACGCAGCCATCTATACACTGATGTTATAGGGATTCTTATATGTAGGAAAAAGATTTCTGCTAGCGAAAAGAGACGTTAGCTAAACATGTAACTTTGTTTACACTAATTTCTAATACGATCATACAATTTTATAGTATGGGCTTGGGTACCTCTGATCTACAACATAAATACTATACTTACTTTTCAGCTTCAGATTGGACCAACACCAGAACAACTGCAGCAACTTTGCCATCCCTGAGTTTATTCCAAAAAGAAAACACAACCACGTAAATGTAATTTTATAATATTAAAATTGAAAATTTTTTTTTATTTTTATATTTTTGTATGTTTTTGGTTTTGTTTATATTTAATTTTTTTATTTTTGTGTTTATAATAATTTAGGAAGAATCGCAGTTAATTGAACAATTTACAATTGAAATTTGCTTTTTTTTGCATTATTAATTATTGAAATAAAATTTTATAATAAATATATTCTTTATAAGTAATTAGTAATTAGCAGTATAATAAGTATTTATCAGTATAATAATGGATATTCTTAATAAGTTTTAAGGTACATTTCATTTTGTGAGTGTGTGTGGGTGTGTGAGAATGAGATAACGAGAAGTAAGTGTTTGAATGTGGTTTATAAAGAGGTTTTTTTTTGTAATCTGCAAAAAACTATCTAATAAATTTTGATGCATTTTATAAGTATATTCATGATAATTGCTATATTTTTCATTTCAATAATTAAAGCAAGATTTTTGGTTTTATAATTGAAGTAATTTTTGATTAAGTTTCCAAAGTGAAGTATTTTAACTTGTAATTACATTCTTAAGATAAAGGCAACCTAATTAATAAAATATTATAACTAGTACCTTTTATAATAATATATCTGTTTTATAATGCATGTCAAAATATTAAAAATATGAACTGCTTAATATTACGTCGCTTTAATCAAAGACTTGTGCTTTAAAATTATCGATGCAAAATTAGAAATCTCTAACTGATACTGATAACATTTAATTTCGTTGACTAGTCTTATATATATCGTCACCTGAAATGCCTAACTATATAAAAAATTTCTATAAATTTTTTTCAAAAATTTTTTTGAAAAATTTTGTATTTTTTTTTAATTTATAGAATTTTTTTTTTATAAAAATTTTTTAGAAAAATTTTTGTATAAATTTTATACAAATTTTTTTAAAGATTTTGTAAAAAAATTTAGAGAACTTTTTTTGGATAAATTTTATATAATTTTCATCGGAAATATTTAATAGAATTTTTGTTGTAAAAATTTTATAGATTTTTTTTTGGAAAAAATTTTTTAGAATTTTTTGTTTTTAATATTTTATGGAAATTTTATTAAACAAATTTATAGAAATTTTTCTGGAAAAAATTTTATTTGAAAAGAATTTATAGAAATTTTTTTTTTTAAAATTTTATAGAATTTTTTTTTTTTGGAAAATATAAAATTTTTTTTTGGAAAAATTTCATAGAATTTTTTTTGGAAAAATTTTATAGAAATTTTTTTTTGGAAAAATTTTATAGAAATTTTATTGGAAAAATTTTATAGATTTTTTATAGATTTTTTTTTATAAAATTTTATAGAATTTTTTTTTGGAAAAATTTTATAGAATTTTTTTTGGAAAAATTTTATAGAATTTTTTTTGGAAAAATTTTATAGAATTTTTTTTGGAAAAATTTTATAGAATTTTTTTGGAAAAATTTTATAGAATTTTTTTTGGAATAATTTTATAGAATTTTTTTTGGAAAAATTTTATAGAATTTTTTTTTGGAAAAATTTTATAGAAATTTTCTTGGAAAAATTTTATAGAAATTTTTTTGGAAAAATTTTATAGAAATTTTTTTGGAAAAATTTTATAGAAATTTTTTTGGAAAAATTTTATAGAAATTTTTTTGGAAAAATTTTATAGAAATTTTTTTGGAAAAATTTTATAGAAATTTTTTTGGAAAAATTTTATAGAAATTTTTTTGGAAAAATTTTATAGAAATTTTTTTGGAAAAATTTTATAGAAATTTTTTTGGAAAAATTTTATAGAAATTTTTTTGGAAAAATTTTATAGAAATTTTTTTGGAAAAATTTTATAGAAATTTTTTTGGAAAAATTTTATAGAAATTTTTTTGGAAAAATTTTATAGAAATTTTTTTGGAAAAATTTTATAGAAATTTTTTTGGAAAAATTTTATAGAAATTTTTTTGGAAAAATTTTATAGAAATTTTTTTGGAAAAATTTTATAGAAATTTTTTTGGAAAAATTTTATAGAAATTTTTTTGGAAAAATTTTATAGAAATTTTTTTGGAAAAATTTTATAGAAATTTTTTTGGAAAAATTTTATAGAAATTTTTTTGGAAAAATTTTATAGAAATTTTTTTGGAAAAATTTTATAGAAATTTTTTTGGAAAAATTTTATAGAAATTTTTTTGGAAAAATTTTATAGAAATTTTTTTGGAAAAATTTTATAGAAATTTTTTTGGAAAAATTTTATAGAAATTTTTTTGGAAAAATTTTATAGAAATTTTTTTGGAAAAATTTTATAGAAATTTTTTTGGAAAAATTTTATAGAAATTTTTTTGGAAAAATTTTATAGAAATTTTTTTGGAAAAATTTTATAGAAATTTTTTTGGAAAAATTTTATAGAAATTTTTTTGGAAAAATTTTATAGAAATTTTTTTGGAAAAATTTTATAGAAATTTTTTTGGAAAAATTTTATAGAAATTTTTTTGGAAAAATTTTATAGAAATTTTTTTGGAAAAATTTTATAGAAATTTTTTTGGAAAAATTTTATAGAAATTATTTTGGAAAAATTTAATAGAAATTTTGTTTGGAAACATTTTATAGAAATTTTATTTGGAATAATTTTATAAAACTGTTTTTGGAATAATTTTATAGAACTTTTTTTGAAAAAATTTAATTGAAATTTTTTTTGGAAAAATTTTATAGAATTTTTTTTTCTAAAAATCTTTTTTAAAATAAATTTTTTTCGGAAATATTGTATAGAAATTTTAGGGAAACTATTTATAGAAATTTTAGGGAAAAATTTTATAGAAATTTTTTTGGAAAATTTTTTCGTAAATTTTTATGTGTACTTATTTTTCGAAATTTTTTTGTAATAATTTTTGAAATTCTTTTCTTTAATTTTTTGTAAATTTTTTTTTAATTTTTTTTGTAAAAATTTTTTCTAAAATTTGTTTTAAAAATATTTTGGTTAAAATTGTTTGAAAAATTTATTACTGAAATTATTATTATTTGGACGTGCTTTTTTGTTCTCTTTATGTGTATCAAATAATTATTAAATTATTATTTTTTGTGTTTTTAATTTAGTTTTATTTTTATATCGGTAGTGTATTTTCAAAAATTTTATTACAGTTTTCTAATAAAGGCAACTAAAGCGTTAAACACATGAAGGCCATCAGGTTACCGACTACAACCATTCATAAATAAAATACAAGCGTTGGTATGAATATAATTATTTTAATAAAATAGTTTTTTTTTAGAAATTGCAAGATAAAACAAATAAATTTATTTGCTCAAAATAAAATATTTTTCTTTCTCCCTTTTCCTACGCTCTCATTGCTCATTGTCGCTTACAAAAATAGAAATTGACTTAAATTAGTTACAGCCACTATGGTTTTCGTATAGCCATATAGCTATGATGCGGTCAAAATAATCGTCATAATCTAAACGTAAATTAAAATTTTGACAGGTTGTAGTCGGTAGCCTGCTGTCATCTATTTGTTTAAAACATAATTCTAATTCATATAAAAATAAAATAATTTTCTGAATATTTAAACCTAAAGCTTTATTAAGTGCAAGATAGTTTATAATTTTTTTAAATATTTTAATTAGTACATTACGACTATTAACATTAAAAATAATTCTTGGAAAAATATCACAAATGTTTTTTTTTCAGTTTATGTTTTTTTTTTAAATAAATGTCATTATAAATATTAATTAAATAATTAATAAACAATCTTAGGGGTATATAAAGGTATATATTGAAAAATAAATACAGTTTAAATACTTTAAGTGGGAACAAGGGAGAGCAAAAAGGGATTTTTGTAAAAATATTGTTATGCTACAATTTATTAATATAAATATTTAATTATAGGTTAAATCTTATTAAAAAAATCCTTTGAACTCTATATAAAGACAAATAAATTGAATTGAAGTGTTACTCTCCTCTCTCTCAATCTCTCTCTCTTTTGCTTTAAGGCTTAATTTGTGCAAAAACAAAAAGTTAATTTTTTATTATACCATTAAACTATATAAAAAAGTTATTGGACATAAACTTTACAAAATATATTTTATAACAACAGCAAAACTTTATTTCTCTTTATATATAGTTCGCTTAGAAGTTTATTTAGTTAAATTACACTTTTGTTTACGCAGAAAAAATACAAAACTAATTTTAAATATTTTTTATTTCAATATTTGTTGGATTAAATTAAATTAATTATAATAATATTCGGAGGGTGAAATATATTTAATAAATACTTTGGAACTTATATCTACCTAAAGTAAACTATTATAAGCTTTTATTTTTAACTAAGAAACTCTTTAGATATAAATTAAGTTATGTTTTGATTGATAGTTTTAGTTGAAGAATATTGATTATTGAATTTGAATTTTTCTGATTTTTTTCATTAATTTTTTTGAGAAGATTTAAATAAAAAGTATTAAAAGCACCTTGCACCGGCAGATTGGTAACACATGTTTGATGGAGTATATTGTTTGAACAAGAATTGAAATAATATAATTTTTTTGTGTGATTTTATACTCGGTTCCAAGAACGTTTTAAAATGAAAAAAGTGTTTGGTCAAACAAAATTTTATTATCTTCAATATTAGTTACCTCTACTCATTAACTTTATATTTTTATATTCTACTACTAGTAGTTGGCGGTATTTGTTTAGCGATAACAGTCGGTTCGTATAGAACTCGATTTTAAAAAAGTCCAAATAACTTTAGAACTTATTAAGTAAACCAATCTATTAAATACAACTTGCAGAAAATATTTTTGCAGGAAATTTAGGAAACTCTTTCCATTAAAGGGTGTTATTTTGTCTTACTTTTTCAATGCATTTCTTGCTTATCTTGTTATGTGTCATGGAAAATTTCGCTAGAATTCAAAATTTCATCAAAAAAACAAAAACTCATTTAAATTTAAAAGTTTTATTACAAAAATATAAACTTCACAAAATCCTGTTACCAAACAAAAAATATCTCAAAAAATCTAAATTTCATTAAAATTTGAAACTTCACGAAAAAAAATTGAAAATTCGCAAAAAATAAAAAAAAAACCGAAATTTTTTACTGAATTGATTACTGAAATTTACAAAAAGAACCGCCTTGGTAGGATGGTAGTGGAGCGACGAGAGAAAATTCAAGTTATGCATTTGGAATACATTGCGTACATATGTAGGCTACCAAAACACTTATATTCCCTTAGATATGCTAGCTACCATACTTATGATTTTTTCATTGGCATTGAATTTTCATTGGCATTGTTTAAAATAATTACAATGAAAAAAAATTACCTACCATTTAATGCTACTTATTTATTTTTAATTACAATTGTTTTTACCAATGGTAATGGAAATGTAATGAAATTGTATAATTACTTATTATAATTAATGAAAAAATAATTTATTATTAAACACAAATTTATGACCGCAGTAGGTTTTAATAACTACGAATAAAGTGTCAGTTTCATGCCAAGTTATGCTTTTGCTAAACCTGTAACTTTTTATTCAATCTTGTGAGTCACTACTATTGCATTCACTCTAGTTTTGAAAATCTGTAATGCTCAATATCCTACGGTTTAGTCACAAAAATTTAGCTTATAGATTGTTTTTATATTTTTTCTGATTTTCTGTTTGTTTTTACAAGAAAAAATGCACTTAATAGGAGATCAGAGAATAGAGGTTGGACTTCTTTAAAAACATCACTACAAAAACATCATCACGCTTATGCTAAGGTTTTTTGAAAGGTCAAAAAAGCCTAAAATTTTGTGATTTTTGAAGCAAAACTGCCGGGAAATTGAATCCGTTTGGTTCTCCAGTTCTTGATGGAGACAGTTGCCATAAAGTTACTTTAACTAAATTAGAAGAAAATATCCATTAAAATGTTTTATATTAAAATAAATCAAGATAAAAAGGAAGTTCTGAATACAGAGCAACAGGGGAAGGCTGTTATAAACGGGTGCAATTTTAACTGTTGGAGGAAGCGGTGTTCGTACTTGGAATCTGGGATGGCAAAAATGTTAACGTTCTGTTTGTATCCATCACTTCATCATCGCGCCATATTTTGTTATAACTTACAAAGAAATAACACACTTTTCAGAAATTTACAAAAATGTCATAAATAATAACACAAAAAATTGCAGTGCTACCACATTTTATTAATTTTTCTTTTTGTTTTTGATAACGTTTCTTCATCGTTTCAATATATCTCAAGAATACGAATTTAGGAACGAAACGACAATAAAAATGACAACGACATAAAAACGACTAATAAAATTAAAACGCCAACGGGAATAGGGCCGAGTATTAAATTTTTTACCCCAGTAATATTACATCCTAAAGGTATGCAATACATTTGTCTGGGTTAAATATTAAACAAATGTTTATTAAAACGTATTTTTAGTTTGTTAAACTTAAAATTTATTTTTTAAAGAGCTGTGCCCGTCACTTCGTCAGCGTTCTTACAATATTTCGTTTGATTTTGCCTTGGAAGTAATCCAAAACAAATTTTAACACTTTAGAAATTATTGTTTAAGTATTAAATTTGTATAAAGATTCCCATCCCTGGGTAATTACTCAGGGACGTAGGCTTTATATAAAATTCTAAAATTATTGTAGAGTTCTGTAAGTATTGTTTAAAATATCTTATATTTTAACTGGTACCTCCCCAAAAAATTTTATTAGAATTCATACACTAGTTTTTACGTGGTGCGAAGACAAGCAGACAGACAGACATACTTGTTATTACAGCGTTTATAGTAGCACACCTTTTGTGATAATTTCAAGTGTCTAGTGTCTAGCTGTTACGACTCAAGAGATGGAAACCTGTGGCAGACATATGTATGTATATACGAGGGATAGTAAAAGGTTATGTTTTTCTAAGTTTTGGGCTGTTATGAAGAAAAAATATACAAAGTTCCCTTATACCTTAAATTTGTTTTGCTTGATTTATTTTGGAAAGTATCTTGTCACACCCGTATGTAAAAATCGTCATTTGTTTATGATAGAATAGATACTTTTTTGTACCATAATTCTTTGAAATTGCGACTGCGCAAGCAGTGTCTGACATTATAATAGAGTTCTTTCTGCTTTAATATTAATACGAAATAAATGATCTTAATATTAATACGAACTAAATGATCTTAACAAAACAGTGTCGCATCCCATAGATATTGTGAAACAGTTTAGTTACAGAGCGTATTAATTTGCCTATTCGGAATTGGTCCCCTATATACTGTGGTCTAACATAATTTAATTTATTTTTATGGCTTTTTTTTTAATTAGATGTATGTTTATGCCAACGAAGGTATAAGCAACCGTTCATTAAAGGAGGAAATTCGACCAAGGATACCATTTGCCACACGTGCTATTTAGCACATTACCCTATTCTGTGTAGATAAAGCAGTAAACAAGTCTTAACTAAAAAACTGTATGTTCTATTATATAATTATTTATAGTCTCTTGTTTTTATATTTACAAAAAAAAAAAAAAAAAAACTTAACTACATATCAAATTAGTAAAAATAATTAAAGTAATATCTGGTTTATGTTGTCTATTTTTGTATGTGTTTTTAATATCCTTGTGCGTTCTATGTATCTGAGAAAACGTTTGAATGTATATTTTAGTTTTGTAATTTTTGGCTAAATATTTAAAAATATTTTCTGTGATTAAATGAAAATGAAAGTGTATAATACAAAATATCTGTTTTGTTATTTGTGCCGAATAATGGTTGAAATATGATTAACAATTTTATTTTTTGAATTGATTTATTAAAGATTTTAAAAATTTTTAACTTTAATTTTTATACATATATTTTGTTTTTTTTTTATTATTAAAACCATAAGAAATATTTAGAAAAAATTATATTAACAAATTATGTGAATATTTGTGACAAAACCACTTAAGTCTAAATATAAAGTTTTACAAGTAACCCAAAATAATTTTTAAATACTGAACAAAACAAGGTACAAACAGAATTTTCACACATAATATTCGCAGAAATATATTGATTGGACGATAATATAAATACGCGCTTTAAAAATTAAAATTTTAAGATAAAAAATTTAGTTAATTTTTTATATTCGAAAAAAAAAATTTCAAGCCACGTTTATACTTAATAATGTCTAGCCAGCATTTTTTAGACTTACGATATAAATACTTATTGTGAGTCTTAATATGATGATAAATAATTAAAAAAAAAAATAAATATTTCAACTTAAGCTGTTTTTGCCTAAAAAGCATAGAAAATTAGGCGAATTTAGTCTAACTTTTCATTTGATTTATGTAAAGTTTTGTTTAATTTTTTAAATGCTACCATGCGAAAATTATCAGTGCTGGCCTTAAACATGTTCGAAACATTACGCACAGAACGTTGCGATATGCTGACAACATGTTGCGGTAAGACGGCCATTGCTTTAGTCGACGATGCATCACGAGCACCACCATACAAATCCATAATAGTATCGGTCTCATCCGTACTGGCTATGGACTATGAGGCTTTGAATTTCTTTTTGGGATTATTGCGTGCAGCATCGGCCGTAGTAGTGGGTGCAAGTTCACGATACTGATTCTGCAAGCAAGATTTAAGATGAAATAAAAGTTTTTTTTTGCATTTTTAAATAAATTTACTATTTCCTCATCATCTGGTATACGTGATAAAAAGTCCAACAATTCATTATTTGGTATGGTATTTGGCCGTAATATTCGGCGCGTAAATTTCATGATGCCCCAAAATAATAATAAAAATCTGATGGGTATAAAATGTAACACCACAGTAGCAGCAACGAGTAAAACTACAGCTAGCCAGGTTAATTCGGGGACGGAAAAATTAAATGTACTGGAAGAATAAAAGCAAGTAAGTAAATATTTTAAAATAAGAATATTTAAGTATTTAATACAAACTTCTTAGTACTCTCTGCCAGTGAGGCCAAATATCCTATAGTATTTTGCACCGTTTGGGATACTTCTTGTATGGCCTGCAAACGCTCTTTAATGGATTTTTTCTCTTCTTTTTCTTTGTCATCATCATCATCTTCTTCATAGTCATAAACATAGTTACCGCTCCCAGTATCCGATTGGCCAGTTATCAATCTTATCAGCCATTTTCTATTAGGTTTATATTTATATGTATCAATATTATACTTTTGAATTAATTCTATCTCTAACTTCTACCTACTTGAGTATAACCAGCAGTAGAACCAAAGGTATAGTTTCCAAATTACCATATATACAAGCTATCACCCAGAAAATTAAAGCTATCGCTGATCTTATAGGACTTTCCCACTCAAAGCAAGATCTGTTGGAATTAAAAATATAAAATTTAAAATGTTTATAACTTAATTTCACAATAAAATATCAATCAACTCACTGTATATATCTAGCGGCTTCGAAAATATTCATGATTATAACTTTCAGTCTATTGACATTGCGTAGGAATAGTTGTCTTTTAAATTTTGCCTCTTGTTGTATTAATTTCTCCTCTTTGGGCTGCAAAACTCGGCACACTGCTCTTATTTCATTCCAAACCACATGCATTTCCAGTAAAATCTATAGCAGACAATTGATATTGAAAAATATTTACATCAATCAATCTTTGCTAAACAAACCTGTGGTGACATGCCTTTAGCTCGACTGCATAGATTTTTGTCTTTTAGCGTGTACCATCGTTTTACACCACTTTTAATACGCAACAGTGGTATAACTAGTTTGCCTAAAAATTCTACTCTGTGGTCCCGATCTTCGTCATAAACAGTTATTTCAAGTACTTGAGTAATATCTTTGACGTTGCTGTAATAGAGGACATAAGATCAACATTATATTAAAAGCTGCCCAAAAGAAACAAGCAGTTTTTAAACAAGTTATCGAATAATCGAAAAATTATCGTTTGTTGTTTTCTAGAAAAACCTTTTTTGATTGGCTCTTGTTAAATTTCATATTTATCTTTTAAGTATAATTTTTTAGCAACTTTCTTTGTGACAACACTGTTGCTGAGAGCTCAGCTGTTTTTTGTGCAACATGTTGCTGTTAAACAGTCAGTCGTAAAGTAGCTCTGAGTTGAGGAACACTTGCTGCGCGTGTCATTATCGTTATCGCTTAGAGTCAATCAGGCCGTCCTTGTTACTCGGCCTTAGAGTGGTTTGTATCTTACTCTCACACTGGCTGATTGGCTTTCTCGAATAAATATACTGCGGTGCTGTTATTGGTGGTTGATTTAATCATCCACGTTTAATCATTTGGATTATCGTGTATAACCTAGAAATTTAAATTGGTGGAGCACCATTTTTAAACTCAATTTTTTACTGGAGGAGCACCATTAAACTCAAGTTATGACTGAAGGAGCACCATTAAACTCATTTTAAATTTTATCTAGCTAAATTTGGAGTCTCACTTCCTGTACGAGGTTATAGGTCTGCGTATTTTACAGCTAAGCTTAGGCTAAAACACACTGGCGCTTTGGTTTTGTACCTCTGCCATTTAAAGAATACAAAAAAACCCCAAAAAATACTGTTCAGTTTGGTCTACAATTTAACCATGAATCCACTTAGAAACGCTTGCAGATTATTGATTTTATAATCAAAGAAAATCCTTCGTGCAATTCTTCCATTTTATGGTCAGTTTGGGCGACCTTCTGAGCCGGCTCGTCGGAATCATGTGACTAAATTTCGCACCAAATTTACATTATTAGACATTAAACCACCAACACGCATATGTGGAGTGAGAACAGAGAAAAATATCCCAGCTGTATTCGTGATGACCGTGATTTATTGCTTCAGCATCGTTTGAAGCAATTGGGTCTCTCTTACTGCACTACGTGAAAAATTCTGCAGAAGGATTTGGCTTTAAAACCTTTTAAAATTCAGCCGGTGCAAGAATTAAAGCCACACGACCTACCACAACGGGTAACTTTTGATGAATGGACACTTCTTATAGGAAAATTGTATGGATTCGTGAAAATTCAAAATTGCCGTATTTGGTGTAAAGAGCAGCCAGAAGCATTGCAGGAACTGACAATGCATTCCAAAAAATTCACGGTTCGGCGTGGATTATGGGCTATCATTGGTATCATTGGGCCGTACTTTTTCAAGGACGACGATAGCAGAAACGTTAATGTGAATGACGAGCGCTACCGTGCGATGATAAAAATTTTTTTTCCCCAAAACGGAAGACCTGGATTTGGCTGACATGTGGTTTCAACAACACGGTGCCACATACCACCCAGCACGCGAAAACAATCAATCGTGAGGCGAGTTCGGTGAACAATTTATTTTACGTTTGGGTCCGGTCAATTAGCCGCCTAGATCGTGCGATTTAACGCCCTTAGACTATTTTTGGGGGCTTTATTAAGGCTCATGTCTATAGGGAAGAGCCCGCAACGGTTGACGAACCGTAAGTGAATATTAAAGAATTAATTCGACACTGGCCGTTATGTTGGAAAGAGTATGCCAAAATTGAACCCAGCGTATGAACCATTAGAGGCGTAGCTTTGGTCAACATTTACATGAAATCATCTTTAAACATTGAATTATATATTTCGTTCTAAGGACTTAAATAAAGATTTCATACATTTCTCTAGATTTAATGTTTTTTTTTTAAATCCAGCCCGAACGCTCTTTAAAAATTACCCCCCTTCTATTTAGAAACCCATAAAATACATCACTGTAAAATTTAAAAAACACTTTTACTCACAATGTAAATATCTTATTCCAAGTGGGCGTTAAAGTTTTGTATTCCGTTTGTGTCTGCAGTCTAGCGTTGCCCAATTCAAGCACACAAAATGGATCTGATTTGCCACCAATATCGGCCGCTGCCAAACCTTGAGCACCGAACACTTTCACCGTTAGGTGGCCAACATCACGTAGATTTTGAAAGCAACGATGCCATCGATAACGATCTTTAAGCACCTTAATCTCACGAGGATCTTCTTTGAAGGCTTTCAAATCACTTATAGTTTCTAAGGCTGTAGTGCCACTTATAGTCAACATTAGAAACACTTCACCGGGGCAGTCTTCGAAAGGCTTCCAAATGCCATGAGTATTTTCACGCTGAAAAACGCTTAGATCTATGCAAGCTTTGCCATACAATGTGTTGCGATTCCACAAAGTTATTTCTAAATTTTGGTCTTCGTCGAACAGATGCAAATCGAATTGTTCTAACCAACGTTCTGTCCAAGAGGATTTACTTTTGTACTTTTCATTGCCTAGTCTTAAAAAAGGAGAGAAAAACATTTAGGATTTTTTTTTTAAATAAAAAAAATATAAATCGGAAATTTACCTAAATTTGATATGAATATCATTAAGTTTATTGCCATCTTCTCCCAAGGGCAGACCTTTGGCCTTAACCAATAAAATTGTAACAACTGAACTCCAGATTTGTGATTTCAAACGTTTCGATGATTCCGCCAATTTTGAGTTGCGTTGAAAATGCTGCAAGTATTCAAATAAAAATTAAAAAATTATTATTTCTTTTGTACTTAAAAAATTAAAAACAAAGAAATTGAACTAAAGGTTTTTGTCATTAAAAAATCTTTATTTTTTTATTTTTATTTTTCGTCTTATCTTGCTGACCTCGTACAAATCTGTAACCTCTTCTTCTATAAACTTTTGCCAATGGTGACGTTTTGTACGGAAACGTTTCAACAGCGCTTGAGCTGTTACACACTTGCTGCTATTAATATTTAGCGTGTATTTCATGTTGAATTTGAGCTTAACAACTGATAAGTGGACGGATGGACGGACGGAGTTTTAAAATTCCATTGGCTAGTGTATGCGATCGCTCGTTACAGCCTGTTTGTTACGTTCACACAACGTATGAGATACTGAAGCTTAATGTAAGATTTAAACAATTTTAGTTTTGCAAATTTTACGAAATGAAAGCACAATAATTAAGTGTTTGGGAAGGTATGCTTGTAGACAAAAAGACACTGGAAGGTAGCCAGCTATTTGCTCAATTGGGTGATTGTAGGGAAAACAATTTCTGTGAACAAATTAATTGTGTTTAAGTGGCAAAAATGTATTTGGAGTTGAGAGACAGAACCTAAAAATCAAGTTTTTACTTTGACAAACATAGGAGTAAAAGGGATCCAAAGTTTTGTCTTTGCCTATTTATATATAGATTTATTGGGTGCAAGAATGGGTGAAAATGTCTGAAATTCCCACATCAACGTTTTGGGCAATATTCAACCACATCCAAGCCTAGATAAAATTTTTTTAATGTCACAGTTCGAAAATTTTCATGGTTCTTATATTTTAAGGGCCGATGTTGAATGTGAACCACACCTAAAAGTAAAGTTTTTTTCTCAATGTTAGACTAGCTCCATTTGAAACATGGAAAGATATACAATCGAGCAACGCATTTATTCAGGCTTGGATGAGGATTTGGAAGAAAATCATCATCAGTGATGAGGCACATTTTCACCTCAGTGAATTCGTTAATTAGCGGAATTACCGCATTTGGACGAGTGAAAATTGACAAGAGTGATTGTCGAAAAACCAATGCACCCACAAAGAGTGACTGTTTGGTGCGGTTCATGGGCTGGCGGCATCATGAGGCCGGTAAGGCAGTTGCTGTGAATGGTATTCGCTATGGTGAAATGATAACGAACTTTTTTATGGCCCGAATTGAAAGATATGGATGTGGACGATATGTAGTTTCAACGGGACGGTGCCACTTGCCACACAGCTAACGAAACAATGGCTTTTTTGCGCTACAAATTCAATGGCCGTGTTAACTCACGTGGTGGCGATGTCCATTGGCCACCAAGATCATGTGATTTGACACCGTTGGACTTCATTCTTTGGGGTTATTTGAAAGAAAAGGTGTACGTTGATAAGCCAGCAACAATTCAAGAGCTGAAGGATGAGATAATTCGGCATATTAACGGCATAGAAGCTCAATTATGCCTCAGCGTCATCGAAAATTTGTAGGTCGCGGCTGCCATTTGGCCTATATTTTGTTTCATACATTATTGAAGCATACCAGTATTATCAAAATAAAAAGAAATGACAAGAATTTGCTAAATAATTTGTCTTTTATTTATTGTTGCTCCAGCCAAACTTTGGTTGGCAATGATAGCAACTTTTTCCATTTTTTTCTTTAAATATAATCTAAAATTAATCTAATTTGTAAGAACTATATCTCTCATTCTATTTCAACTCTATGGAATAAGTACAGAGAATAAATGAACTTACGCCTGACTTAACAATTTATTTGTATTTTTAATAATTAGTTTGAATAAAAAAATGTAATGATAAATATTTAATATTTTTCAATAGTTTTAACTGAAATTAACCTTTGTATTTAGATGTCAGATTCCAATTTTAAAGCTTTGTTAGTTTATTGTAATTCATGTTTTAAAACGGTGTGTACTTCCCTTTTTAACGGTTTCTGTTTTAGTATATTTTTAAAGCATATGTAGTTTAAAATGAGTCATTAATGGATGTAAGTTTTGAAGGTAAAAAAAGAAAGAAGAGAAAATATTTTCTCTTCATTGGTATGTTACAAGAATTAGAGTGTGCAAATTTAAAATTTTCTACTTTCAGATTTTTAAAAAGTGACTAAAAAATTACTTATGTAAATGTATGAAACTGTGTTGGGATCGGACAATGTTTAAATTATACCGTTCCAGTGATAAAATTGTACCAAATCAGCACCAATTGTACCTACATTTGACATTAAAGGAAAAAACAAGCAAAACATACATACAGTACCTCGATATTAAAAGATGCTAATTAAAACTTTAATACTAGGGTATTTTAAAGTGATGATAATTGTCCTTGATTCCTTGAATTTCTTTCTTGTGGATATTATAGATATTTAAGATTAAGGTAAAGGAAATCCCGAAATTCCTAAAATAAATACCAAAAATCTTAAAAATTAGAATTTTTGGCTTTTAGCCCCATAATGTCCCATATATGATCTAAGGTTTATGAAATACTTTCAGCAATAACTGCAATATATATATATATATATATATATATATATTATACTATATATATATATATATATATATATGTAGCTTTTTTACAGCAGTATTCTTTTTTGATCTCTTTGGTATTTTAGAACATATAGGCTAATGTCAAGATATCGATGTAAAATATATCAAATTTAAGGACCTCCATATTCTACTAGGATTATAACTTTTACCAAGAAATTTCGTTTAGAATTTAAAATTTTTATACATTCCTTAAGAATTTCTTTTATTAAGAAAATATTAAAGGCCTTTTCTTAGGCTTAAATACACAAAATGCTAAAATTTTGAAGTTTTTAAATTGAAAATCATCTAGTTGTTAACTCAACAAAAAAAAAAAAAAAAAAAAACTGAAAAAAATGTGCTAATACTGAATAGATCTTTAAAAAATTTGTCAAGTGCGAGTTAGACACACTCGTAGGGTTCCGTACTATGTTTAGTACAACTTTAAAAATTCAAGTTGTTAATTTTTTCATGTCTTATGAGTCACCTTTTAATTTTAAAATTAAAGTCATAATTGCATCACTGTTGGAACACCCTTTAAATTTTAGCAATTTTTGTTATAGCGGCCATGGTAATGCACTATCTATAAAAATATACATACGCCTACATATTGGGGTTCAAAAAATAAGGTAATAAACGTGAAAAACATGTCACTGATGGAACACCCTTTAGAAATTAGTAATTGTTACAGTGTCCGAAGTACAACACCCTTTAATTTTTACTATTGGTTATAGTGGCCATAGTAATACACCTCCTGTAAAAACTTCAAGAGTCTACCTGTTATCGTTCAAAACTTAGGCCATATACATACATGCAAATCACGTCACTATCGGAACACCTTTTAATATTTAGGTTTAATATTGTATACTTGCTTATAAAGCGAACATAGATTAAATTATTGTCTGCAAATTTTAAGTGGTTGCCTCCTATAGCTCAAAAAATAAAGATATAAAGGCAAATAACACGTCACTTTAGGAACACCCTGTAAGTTTTAGTGTTTGTTGCTATAGTGGCTACAGTTACACATCTTCTGTGAAAATTTCAAGAGTTTACCTATTATGGTTCAAAACTTAGGCCTTATATATGCAAATCACACCACTATCGGAACACCCTTTAATTTTTAATTTTATTTTTTATAGTTCTTTATATAGTGAACTAAGATTTAATTACTATTTGTAAATTTCAAGTGTATCCCACCTACAGTTCACGAAATAGGCACATATTCGTGAATAACACCTCTCTATCGGAACACCCTATAAGTTTTAGTATTTGTTGCTATAGCGGCAACAGCTATACATCATCTGTGAAAATTTCAAGAGTGCAGCTACTACGGTTCCAGAGATAAAAGGCGCTGACAGACAGACAGACATTGTAGCGAAAACAATAGGGTTACGTTTTTACACTTTGTGTACGGAACCCTAAAAATTAACAAAAATTGAAAAATGCTAAGCCCTAAACAAATTTGAGGGTCTGAGGTTCTTAATTTTGAGACCACATAACGCCACCACTGTTAGTTGAATGATCCCTAGAATTAAAACTTCACCGGATCTTCATTCGATTAGGTTTGCCTGGAGCTATTTGGAATAACAAAAAGACCATACGGTTTCTCACCGGAAAGAATGAAAAAATATATCAGCCAAATAATGCTGGAAATTGATTAAGGCGATGCAAAAATGTAAGTAAAATACCCATCACTTATACATAATCGGTTTAGCAAAGTAAAAAATAAAAATCCTGAACATAAATAAAGAATGTTGGAGAACTATAAAGTTAGAAATGTAAAATAAAAATTTGGTTAAATAAAAAAATATATTGAATAAATTTTATATGAAGTTGTACCAAAAAAGCATTAAGTGTACCAGTGTACCACAAATTTTGTACAATGGTACCACAAATCCCAACACTGGTATGAATATGTCTATATCAAATGTGCGTTTATGTTTACTTTGTTGGTGATATTGAAGTAAAAAATTCGGTTATTATTTACATTAAAATTTTCTGTGAAGAAAATTAATCGCATCAAAACACATCACTGCTATATGTGTAAGTTCTCTGAATGTGGTCCTTAGTATACCTTCCCCTACAAATGAATGAATTAAATGATTTATTCTCTTACAATAATTCTATTTAATAAATAATTTATAATTTGTTTTTGTTCGAAGCAAATTAACTTTACTACTTTCAATTGCATATTTCATGTGAGTCATGGGAAAGTTTGTAAATATATTTATTTGTTTTATAGCTTATACATAAAACTGGTAACGGTTCTAGTTTAAGACTCTCTTGGCTTTAAAGTCAAATACTAAGAAAAATAAATTAGCCTTAAAGTGTAATGTATTTTAATTCAATTTATGTGTTGTTTGTTTTTTATTCTCTTAAATCTCCCTTAGTTGTTGAAAAGCAAACAAAAATTTGTTAACATAAAAAAATATTATTAAAATATTGTGATGCCAGACGTTTGCAAATAAAATATGACTTTTTCAGTTGTTTTTCACGTTATCGTAAGGTTGTCTTTCGTTATTTTGCCTTGTGTCAGTTTCATTAATCTGTTGTTTTTGTTCCAGCTAATTCGGATAATTGGGTCTGCTCAAGGCGAATTCATACCAGGTGAAGTTGATAGCCCAGCTGATTGTTTTTTGCTCTCGTTTTTTTGCTAATGTCTTGTCAGAAAATACATTGCTTCATATCTGCTAATCTAATGTCAAAGTTGTAGTTTTGTTGTAGTTGTTGTCCTACTGCTCACACCTGGTATGAATTCGCCTTGGGTCTGCTGAAGCCGGTCCTAGAATAATGGTGCTGTCACCTGATCTTGTCTAGAAACAACATTCTGACAACATTCAGGCTGCCACGAAATTAAGTAATTTCGAGCTGAAATTACGAACGAAATCTAAAGTGTTCACACTGGGCTTTTTTACATTTGAATTAATTCGCAAACACCTGTTTACGCTTATTTACATTTACATTTATATTATTTAATTCTTTTGCAAAAAGCTTTCGCACAACACTTTCGTATTAATTTAAAATATACACGAATATTAAAAACAACACTACCACAAAAGTAAAGAACAATTATGTATATGCTTCCATTATTTTATTTCGCTTTGTCCCGTTCCACATTTGCAATTTTTGTTTCTGTAACTTTTTTTATATTCTCTTTTGAAGTTGCATTCGTGTCCATACTTTTAAAATTGTGTTTCTGACGACTGTATACTTTTATACAGTCATCCTCATGACGAAAAGAGCAAACAACAACAAAAATAAAGAGTCGCAGCAGATTTTCAAGTACATGAAACATTTTACCGCAGCCATTTTTATTTCCTCCCCCAACAACAAATACATGTGTTGCAAAAACAAAAATTGCAAGTGTGGAACAGGACTTTTAAATAATTTCTGACAAAAGCGCACTTTCAAGGTTGTAAATATTGTCATGGTTGCAAAAAAAGTAACTTTTTCTACAAAACCAGCGTTGTATATCGTAATTTCAAGAAAATTTCGACGGTATTAAGTAGATTGAGTAAATTACTCATTCGTATTAATTATGGTAAAATGTGTGCGAAATTACGTAATTTCAAGTTAATTCAAGTTGAATTATAAAATTCTGGATACAACATAAAATCATGCATTATATTAACTGAAACTATATATCCAGTTAAGAAACTGGTAGAAATATTATTTATGAAAACAAATTAAACGTTTCGCAAACTTTTAAAAAATGTTTAATCGGTTTTCACATGAGCAAAACTTAAACAAAATACCATTGTTGTATCCTTTTTGCAAAAAGAATATATTTCGTATAGAGAGCAGTGAAAATTATCCCATGTGCAACACACTTCCTACATCTATTAGGTGGGAGACTGTAGAATATATCTGTCTTGCCATTAGCCCACCTTTGGGTAGCAATTAACAATAATTAGATATTTTTTCTTATTATTTATATTTATATATTTTTTATTTCTTATATTTATATATTTTTGATTATTAACATAATAGTGTTAAAGTAAACAATGTCAAAGCCATGCCATGCTCTGCAAAATTATATAAATTTAATGTTTATTTCAAGTAAAGAAAACATATTAATAAAGGGAATAAAAATGAAGAAAAAATTTCTTCTTGGTAGTATAGTATAATAGGATAGGGTTTATAAGTGTAAAATAATTTCAAAAACGCTCTTTCACTTATAAAATATAATGAAAAACTCTCGTATCCTATTTCTTTGCACAGTTTGTATATATAAAAAAATTATTACAATAGAAGCTACCATGTAGATAGATACGAAAACTGCTGACGACGGAATTGCGATTCAGAAAATGCATTACAGGCTACTAGTGTTTAATTTTTCTTTATAGTAATAATTCTCTTTGTAATAAAGAACTCAAGCCGGAATAGATATTAATTCATTTAAAAATAAAATTAAATTTATATATATATAACATAATAATGAATATTATAAAAAGGCTATTTGATATTCCTGATTGAATCATAAATATAAATAATGTGGCAACACTTCTTAGGAGAAAAATTTAAGTTATTCACACAAAAAATTTTATTATCTACATAGTTATACTGTTGATATATAGATTGACACTTTTATTTAATGTTAGTGTAATGTACATATAACACGTATTTATATATTTATTTGTATACACACCCAATAATAAAACACACCAGGGATGGGGAAATAATAACTTTTATACAGCTGTCAAATGGTAATTTAAAAACACGTTCAAAATAAATTTTTCTGATAATGAGTTTATTTTAAAACTTAAATCATATTTTATTTTTATTTAAGTGCAGTTTTTGTATTTTATGCGAGCAATTTGTCTAAAAAAAATAATAATTAAAAATTGCAGTTTCTCATGTCTGCTTGACACTTTCTGAGTGACAAATTTACACATTCTCTTCAAACTCTTGAATTACAACAAGAAGCAATGATAAGACACCAACAAACACAAAACAAAAAAAAAAAAAAAAAAAAAAAACTAATTATTACAACCAAAATAAAAATATTTATGCAAGACAAACTTTGAAAAAGACAAACAAAGAAATGCCGAATTATCTTCTTATAAAGAAAGAGGAGAAGACTCCTTCATATAATGAAATAAATCTATGCGGGATAAAACAATCGTGTTGTTGACGACAAAAATAATAAATCATTTGTTTTACTGGCAACAATTGAAATATAAAATAATCATTTAATATCTGCTACACAAAACTTAAGTTTGTACAGTAGTGGTTAAAACAATTGAAACTAAGTTTTCGTCATTCGCTGCAATTTTTTGTTTATCGAAATACGTAATTTTTGTGAGTTTTTAATAAACGTATATGAAAAGTATATTAGATTAGAATAAGAAGTGTTTTGCTTATAGGAATGACAACTCCACTCATAGATCCAGAGAATCCATTGTGATTCCCTTTAGATAGCTAAACTACCCGATTGCTCTAATGAAACCGACAGCAACTTCTATATTTCACATAGCTATGTTTTCTAGGCAATTATAAATCTTTCGCCCACTCTACAAAGCCTGCGACTTTGCAATAACGGGCAGTGACACAAAATGTGTTCAATTGTTCCTAACTCCTCTTTGTACATCCTACAGAAATCCGATGTGCCGTTTAACTATCTCGTGGTTCTCGCTCTAATTGCGCAATGAACTCTGATCACACCTACAATGACCCTTAGACTCTTGGCCTCTGGTCTAAACCGAGAAAACCTTAGCTTTTTCCGTGCCTAAAAGAGGATAAATAGCCCGGTAGACACTGCAATTCTCCCTAGCTACACAACACTGAGTAGTTATTTATAATAATCCTTTAAATAGAAGCCTATACTGACTCCAATAGCACATCGAGAGCATCTTTGAGAGTGTACATTTGTATTCAATAATTTTTATCCTCCATTTTTTCAACTTCAAATTAAACAAGTAAGAGTGCCATATTCGGCCATGCCGAATCTTATATACCCTTCACCATAGTAATGCTAGATATTGTGTTACCCTCTTATCTTTATTTGAAAATTTATTTGTAAATTTTTTACACAAAATTTTTTGTAAAATATTTTTTGGAAAAATATTTTTGAAAATTTTTCGTAAATATTTTTTGGATTTTTTTTTGTAAAAATTTTTTTAGATTTTTTTATTGTAAAAATTTTTTTCACATTTTTTGTAAATTTTTTGTAAAAATTTTATTAATTAATTTTGTTTTTTTTTTAAATTCTTGAAAAATTTTTGGAAAATCTTTGTAAAAGTTTTTTTGTAAAAATTAGGAATTTCCTGCGATCTATATTGCGTTAGAATGGTTGACTAAAGCAAAAGAAATTTCCTTATATTGACCCCGACTAATGGACCTTTTGATTGCTCCTGCTTGCCAGTCGGCACTCTGTGGGTCTATTGGTACTAATTTCTATATGTACTGCTTTCTATAAAGTCCTTTAATAGAAATCAAAACAGAAAAACCTTACCATCCTAAGAATAAACACAAAAAAGGCCCTCGCAGGGGGTTATTGATTTCCCGAGATCTGTATGCAATCCTTGCGATCTACCTGTCATGGTCTAATATTTATTTAACAAAAAAAAAAAGCAAAAGAAAATCATTAAAACCGAAAAAAAATAAAAATATAGGTGGCCGTGGTTTTTTGCCCGCAGCCTCCATAGAAATGATCTGATGTTGCTAAATTACACTCCCAAAAATTTTGAAACTATGCCTGGCAGATTGGTGGGCTTAAATCTTCTGTATCCTTGGCAAACGATATTACTACCCGAACACGGACTGGTGGACAGACGGACATCGCTTCATCAACTTTTCTATGTATAAGGATCAAGAATATATATATTTTATGGGGTCGGAAGTGAATATTGTAGAAATTACACATGGAATGACAAACTTATATATACCCTTTGCACCTGTGGTGAAGGGTAAATATCGGGTTTGTACTTGGGGGCTTTCATGAATGCTTTGAAAAGCTTTCATGAATGCGTTGAAAAGCATAGTCGTCAGAAAATGTTGATCTGTGGATTCGCTGAAAAATTGGCTGAATACAACAAATATAAAACAGGTGCCGCCAACTGCCTTCCCTAAGTATAAACTGACCACCAGTTATATAACCTTTTAACAACTTATAGATATTTTTGGGCAATCTTTTCATTAACTTGTAAATTAGCCCTGCATTCCATATTTTGTTGAACGCATACTTGATAATAACGAAGAATTATTTGAAAAAAACTAATCAATATTATCTAAGTTCCAAAAGTTTTCAACTCTACTGTACATATATTCCGCATAAAATACAAACTAGACACTAATTTCCGTCATTTGTTAATTACGTTGTGTTAATTTGACTGCCATGAGACGACAATGTGGCGGGAAATTTTATTTGAATGATTAAGAAACGAAATATTAAAATAAACACGAACAATTGTGTTGCTTAACTCTGACACTTACCATTTCCTTATCCTCTTGGGAACGCGGCCATAGCGTTAGGTTAATTAAAATTTCACCCATTTGTTTTTCTGGATGATTGACATCACTCAATGGGAAATTAATGTCCTCTGCTTTGCCTAATTCCAATTGAGTTAAATCAATTTTGGCAGATCCCATGAAATCATCTTGTAAACCCCAATCGTAGTCGAAAACCTTAAAAATGTTTAATAGAAGAAACAAATAAAAAGAGAGAGAGTGAGCGTGAGTGTGAGATACAATAAAATAAAGTTTATTAGAAACTTTAACACTATAAGAACCGCATTATTTAAATATTATTTTTCTTGATTATGTACGGAAGCACTGCTTTCGATTACATTGTTTGTGATTCCTATACTATATAAGCTAGAGGATCTAGGAACAGCATGATTTGTTTTCCCAGTTTCAAGGGTACTCCTATGAATTTAGGCCTACTGTCAGACTAATGGAAGTTTGACCAAATTAAACTCTTCCCTAAATGATTGATATATAATTTTAAAAGAGGCGAAAAAAATTCTCAAATTGTTTTCACTGCTCTACGATTGTCAACTAAGCCAAACATTGAGTCAAACTGGGCAAAAAACAAATTAGAGTACTTTACAATGGTATAAGTTATGAATATTAAATTAGCATTGAGAACAGCTATGAATACAAAAAAAAGCGCCGAGTTCCTCCGAGATGTGGAAGGCCAATTTTTAACCTAGACGTGTTAAAGTAAAGAATATAACGAAAGAACATCTACCTTTATCTGCCTGTGCGATTACAACACTACGACGAAATCAAAGGATTAGAGTACGCCTTTGATAACAGATAACAGCAACGAATTTTAAAATTTTTCCCTAATATTATATTTTTTGTGTATATACATGTAGATGAGGTAGTCTGATATCAAACAAAAAAAGATTCAGCTCAATATCATTCCTACGTGCAAAACTATGTCCTTTTATCAATCACACTTCTATCAGTTTATGTCACTGATTTATGTTATGGTACTGTTATGTTAAAATAAACTAATAAAAGTTTTAACTCAGAAAATATATAGAACCAGGGTATTGAAAAATTTTAGTTTTAAATTGCTTATAACTCGCTCATTTTAAAACATGATTTATAGATTAATATATCACTTTGCAGGTATTAACTAGACCTTTAAGATTATGTATAATTTTATAAAATCAAACTTAAATTTTGGATCAATCGGCATAGCCTTTTACAAATGAGTTAATTATTTCCGAAATATTTTTATTCTGCCCCACTGTGCGCCTTTGTTTTCAATGGAATAACGGTCCCAAACACTAAAGTCGGACTGAAAATAACAATAATTTGGTCAATTAAAACATTTATTACTATAGCACAGATTAAAACCTACATCGGATTATAAAATGCAGTTTATACTGCAATTGGTGATAATAATATAATATAAATTTTAAGGGCCGATGTTGAATGTGTACCACACCGAAACGTCACGATTTCTTCTGCATTTAATTTGATATTTCTCAATTTCAGACTAACTCAATTTGAACCATGGAAAGATACACAATCGAGCAATGGTCAGAATGGTGGAAGGAAATGGCAACATTGGATGATCAATTTTCGAAGAAAATCATCTTCAGTGATGAGGCACATTTTCACCACAGTGGATTCGGCAATAAGGAGAATTGCCGCATTTGAGCGAATGATAATCCAATAGTGATTGTCAAAAAACCAATGCACCCACAAAGAGTGACTGTTTGGTGCGGTTTATGAGCTGACGGCATCATCGGGCCGTCTTTTTTCCAAAATGAGGCAGTTGCTGTAAATGGTTTTCGCTATCGTGGAATGATAACGAACTATTTATGGCCCGCATTGGAAGATATGGGTGTGGACGATATGTAGTTTCAACAGGATGGTGCAACTTGCCACACAGCTAACGAAACAATGGCTCTTTTGCGTGACAAATTCAATGGCCGTGTTATCTCACGTGGTGGCGATATCAATTGGCCGCCAAGATCATATGATTTGACACCCTTAGAATTCTTTCTTTGGGGTTATTTGAAGGAAAAGGTGTACGTCGATAAGCCAGCAATAATTCAAGAGCTAAAGGATGAAATAATTCGGAAAATTAACAGCATAGAACCTTAATTAAGCCTTAGCGTCATCGAAAATTCGAATGGAGGTCTGCCACCGAGGTCGCGTCGGCAATTTGACCGATATTTTGTTCCATACATTATTGAACCATACCAATATTATCAAAATAAAAAGAAATGACAATAAATTCCTAAATAATTTGTGTTTTATTCAAAATCAACATCGGTCCTTCAATTTTGAACATCCTGTATGAAAATATAAAAATATAAGGGGGATACCCTTTAATTAATAATTTTAAATATTTATATTTGTTATTATAACGGACGGGTACCTCGGGGGACTAGTAGGTAGTGTGCTAGTCTATCAGTCCAGGGTTGCAGGTTCGATTCCCGTCTAAGACTCTGGAATTTTTTTTTTCACTACAAGTTGTTAGGAAGACCAAGAAGGAGCTTAGTTATAATCTGGGTTCCAACAAATAGTTAATTGCGTGAGTACAGGTCATGGACTTTCAAGTATTATCTGGCTAAAATCGAGGTTAGACAATACTTTCGGACTGTGCCTGGAAATAGGCTAACATAAAAAAGGATTTGGAGCACGGGCAGACACATGTGGAGACTTTAGCCTTTATCAAATATTAGCAATAATCATAGACTCTGTGATGAGAAAGAATATCGACATGTATCAGTCGCCAATCTGAAATCAATGCAGTCGAGATTAAAGTTTAGTTATAGCACGAGACTGAATATAAGTAAGGTATTTGTATATTTCTAGTCGAAAAAAAAATATTATAACGGACATAGTTTTAAAAATTCAGTCTAATTTTCAAGTGTTTGTCTGTAGCGATTAAAAGACAAGACCATATAAGACAAATTACATCACCTATTAATTTTAGCTTTTTTATCACTTTTTGTTATAGGCTGGAGCTTTAGTAATACGAACTTTCTTATCATTTTAAATTGGTGCCCTTTGTAGTTCAATAGGCAGGTAAAAATCATATATGTTGGGGTCTCCCTTTAATTTTTAAAATTATGAATTTTTTGTTGAACATAACCTGTTTACAGATTGGTCTGGTTTATAAAACAAATGATAGTCTGTTCATAAACGACTGATTTCTGTGTGCATAAAAATAAAAAAAGCTTTGTAGGAGGAATGTATAACCTTCTTCCTTTTTTAAGTCGATTAATTATAAAAAATTTTAAAATTATTAAGCAAAAATTTCTTTAATTAAGACTTTAACTAATTAATAAAATGTCTGTCGGAAGGGCTTTTGACTAATTTTCGCCTCGTAACTCACGTTTTTACCACAAACCTGAAGAAGACAAGTACTGATTTGCCGCCAATTTTGCTTTTACATAACACTTTTTTCATCTTCGCTTTTAGATTGGCGACATGATGAACAGCCTTTTTGTTAACTACTATTGTCGGCAACTATTATCGTCGTTGTATATATTGTCGAATATTTATTTTATATCCACCTAAAGAGCCAAATTATTTCTATTTGGCAGAACGGCAATTTGTCATTATTTGCATAAAAAGGAAAGCGCAATAAGAAAACATATATTTTTTTTAATGTTTCTATAATATTTAAATATTTGTTGTGGTATTGCAATTTCGTAATAAAAACTTACTTTTATTACAACTGGCTCAAAGGGATCTTCAACGGGCACCACAAATACTTCATCCCAAACAGGATTCAAATCTCGATGTATGGTACGTGATTTGTGCAATAGTCTTCCACCCATTTTAAATTTAACATAAGGATCACTTAAACCTACACAAAAATCAAATCAAATGTTTTATACATTTTGTTCTTTATCAAATACACTTGAATAAAGAAATATAAGTGCAATCAAATAGTAAAAGAATACGGGTACAAACCATTTTTATCCATGGCCACTAAATCACTGCCACTTTTGAGGTGAACACGTAATTGAAAGAAGACATATTGACGTAATTGGGCTTCCTTTTTGCGGCGCATTTCGTCAGCCTGCAATTTATACAAAACAGCAATAAAAATAAAATAAAATCAGATTTTAAAATTAACTTAAAATATTATGCACAAACATATACATTCTTTTATTTTCTTCAACACTAATCAACCACCCACCTGCAAATTTTCTAGTTGCTTAGTAGTTAGTTGACATTCTGAACTTAAACCAGAGTTACCATTTTCAGGATCCTCATCTATTCTACCTTCCATAGAGCCACCAAATCTCTGTATCACTTGAGCCATTTTAGCTGTAGCCTTAAATTCTTTGGCTAGTGGTGAACCGCCTATAGTTTTTGAACGATGTCTGGGACTTTGTGTGGCCGGACTACTTTCCGAACT
This sequence comes from Phasia obesa, assembly GCA_949628195.1. Taxonomy (NCBI): domain Eukaryota; kingdom Metazoa; phylum Arthropoda; class Insecta; order Diptera; family Tachinidae; genus Phasia; species Phasia obesa. The sequence goes on along the minus strand of OX451219.1, from coordinate 113,224,463 downwards.
ATAATCGGCTGCATAATCGGTACTTTCTTCGAGAAAATCGCTTGGTGATTTACGTCCTATACGATCTTTACTTCTTGCACGACCCCAACGATGCTTGAGATTATTAAAGAAGCCATGAGTTTTTTGAAAGACTCCTGCACCGGAGCTGCCACTCGTATGAGGTGCTGCTGCACTTTTGGCTCTTTTTGGCGAGACTTGTGGTGATTGTTGATGACCGTTTAGTTCGGAAGCCGACTTACTTAGATGATGACCTAATCTTTGGCGAGACTGTGGTGAGCCATGTGGCGAGCTGGAGGGTGTAATATTGATGGACTCTTTACTGGCGAATTCTTGGCGTCGATATTCAGCACGATATTCATCGCTCAGTAGGGCTTCATCGCTGTAGTGAATGCGTGCTGGAGAAAAAGAAAAAAAGTTTCCAATAGTATATCAGCAAACTTTGTTTCCTTCATAAACCTGTTTCTAAAGCTCTTATTCGGTGTAATGTTCTTAGGCCCATTATTTTAACTTTATTATAACTTGCCTTTAGCTAAAGTTAGGATTTTGCTGGAGTGATAAATAGCTTTTCGTTATTAAAACTAAGCTAAAAACCACTTTTAACTATCACGTACTATGAGGACAAGTTATAGCAATGAGCATTATCCTCATTATTATAGCTAAAAACTACTTATCGCTCCAACAAAATCCTAACTTTAGCTAAAGGCAAGTTATAATAATGGGATTTAGTGCTTTAAATAATTAATAAAGCTAAAACACAAAAAAATTCTATTAAATAATTATTCACTCCGGAATTTTATCTGAAAGAGCATTTGGAAAACTCTGTAACTTTTTAAACTTTCTTTGAGCTTAAGTTAAAATTAACATCGTTTCTGCCGCCATACGTATGTTAAAAGACTATTGGAAAAACTTAATCGAGATAAGACCAAGGAAGAACTTTATAAATGTTACGGCGAATGCCAAAAAAAAATTTCATTGTGATTGTACCAATACAAATTTCGCTGAACTCTCAGGATATACGAACGAGGTTATCACTCCAAAAATTATTAATAAAATCAAGGGAATGACATTATGTGATCGGAAATGAAACTGCTTAAGGTTGCTAAGGCAGTTGGCATCTTACAGAGCGGGTAAGTTATATATTATATTGAAGTTTCAACATAAATAAATCAGTCAAGTGCGAGTCAGACTCATACACGTAGGGTTACGTTGTAAGGTCAGTACAACTTTAAATATACAAATTGTTAATTTTTTCACGTCTTATGAGCCACGCTTTAATTTTTAATTATTTTTTTAGACTAGAGCATTATACTAAATACCCTGTTTAAATATCAAGTGTCTGTCCATAAAGTTTAGAAGGCAAATATGAAACACCCTTTTATTTTTATTAATTTTATTACCATATCCTGTTGTAATGTACTTTCTATGAATATGTCAACTACAGTTTAGAAAAAAGCCCATATACCTAAAAACATGTCAGTATCGAAACACCCTTTAATATTTTATTATTTGTTAAAGTGGCTATGGTGGATAATCTTCTGTGAAAATTTCAAGAGTCTACCTGTTATGGTTTAAAGAATAGGGCCATAAACGTGAAAAACATGCCACTGTCGGAACACCCTTTAATATGTATTTTGTTAAATTTTTTTATATAGCAATCATAGTTCTATTTACTGCATGTAAACGTCAAGTGTTTGCCTCCTACACTGGAAGAATTGAAAACACATACGCTAATAACACATCACTTTCGGCACACCCTATACTTTTTAGGGTTGTTGTTTTGTACTTGTTTATATAGAGAACATAGTTTTAATTACTGTGTGTAAATTTTAAGTGCATGCCTCCTACAGTTCAAGAAATAAAAACATATACGTGAATAACGCATCGCTTTCGGAACACCCTATAAGTTTATAACTGTTTCAAAGATGGAAGATACACATTGTAGCGAAAACAATAGGGTTGCGTTTTTACACTTTGGGTACGGAACCCTAAAGAGGTATTCTTGTGGTGAGTGCCACTATTGCGAACAATCGATCATAGACCAATCTAAAGGAGATCTTCCTTTTCCAAGAAAGAGAATTTGATCTCTCCGGTTAAATGTGCACCAGAGAAGCCTGAAGTAGGTCTATCAACCAATAAGCTCGATGTTATTGACATTGAAAAACTTGAATTGAACTTGGACAACCCTAATGGTTCATGTCGTAAGGAGATGAAGAATTCAAGTACCATGCCGCTAGGATAAAATTCGGAAAGACGGTCAACATTTATCAGTCGTCAGTCTAAAATCATTACAATCAAAAGTAAAAGCAAGTCCCAGAAAACATTGAGGAACGAAGGAGGTAAAAATTGACACATAAAGCTAGTGATCTGCCTCGGTATTCCTTCTAATAAAAATAAATAATAAAGCTTGAATAAAAAAAATAATTATTAATTATTGCACATGTACGAGAGACCCTTAAAAATTGTTTCAGTACTAGCTGTGTCCACACACGTTGTGTGAATCCTGACAATCCCTGGATGAAATTCTAAAATTTATATTTATATAAAATTCTAAAATTTGAAAATCATTGTAAGGCTCTGTAAAAGGTGTTTAAAATATTGTAATAACAATGTAATTCCACAAAGTAAATATACAAGTTTTATTCAATTGGTTATTTGGCAGTAAGTAAGCTTTCAATGCATACTATGTCACTATTGTAAAACAGCGCCATCTGTTGCGCAACCGTGTTTAAAATATCCCACTATCAAAAATAAAAGATGCCTAAAGTATGCACTACCTTTAAATCGGTGTACTTTCACTGCATTTTCTCTTAGAAATAAGATATTTTTGCGGAACAAAGTATCCAATATTTGAACCAAGATACTAGAGTACCTCCTCACAAAATTTTATTAAAATTTATCCAGTAGTTTTACGTGATGCGAACACAGACAAAGTTACTATTTTATTATATGTATAGATTTGTCCATAAGGGTTTCGAGGACAGACAATCAGTAAACCGGTCAAAAGGATAGATACGTTAAAAGAAAATTCAGAGTTAACTGCAGTAGTAAAAACCATGTTAAATTAGGGGCTTTAAAAATACAATTAATCTTAAAATACTTTTCGTTGCTAACTAAAATTTGGCTAAAGCAACAACAAATACAGGTGGTAATGAATAAAGAAAACACAAAAACATGAAAGGAGAAATGCTTAAGGTAGTGGCAGTAAGATGTGTTCTAACCAACCAACGATAGATGGATGGGATTATGTTGAGTTAAACAAATTTTTTTCATATTCTCTTACTGTAGTTGCTTGGTTAAGTGGTTGGTTGATGATGTGTACAGCTAAAGTAAATGCACAACATTCTGTAATTTCTGTATCCAAAAAAAAAGTTTTTCCTACTTTTCTTTAAAATTAATCCCTAATTTGTAAAAGAAAATTATTTCTATTCTATGAAGTAGTTGTATCTTATACGAACTTGAGCCCACTTAAGAATAATTAATTTTTATAAAATCTGCATTATTTAAAATATTTTCTACATTAAACCACAAAACTACTTGAAAAATGTCCATACTATTTTCAAAACACTCAAGGATTCTTTACAATTCCTAAAGATCTTAAAGTCGTTCTAGTGCTTAATGAATTGAATTTGATTACGGTACGCAAATGTTTTAAGTTCAGACTAAAAATCAATTGTTTAACCATCAGTTTGCGTTTTTTTATAACCAGCTTTGCTTTTGTAATTTCAGAAGTAGACATCTTACCTGTCCACCAAACAAAAGTTTCAACACATCTTTGTTGTCACAAATCTTAAAAGCAGCAACACGTAAACGTTCTGTTTTTCCACTTAAATTCTTAGCACAAAAACAAATATTCTTCTTCTTCTTGATGAATTTTTCTTTATATGAAACATAAGCGTGGGTGCTTTTAATAGGGATGGGTAGATTTTCAAATGAGACCATTGAACGTTTAAAAACTTGGATTTTCGCTAACATGATTTTTGGTTCCAGCACGACGTTGCAAAATTTTTGTCAAAATAAATTTAAAAAAAAAAAATTAAATTTCTGGATTGATGTACAGGAATATTGAAGTATAAGTTTTCCAGAAGAAAGTCCGAACAAACATCTTCAGTAATTAAATTAAATAAAAACGTAACATTAAGCATAGTTCTTCGGCTTTATAGAGTTGGTAGCCCAATTTCAGCATGTCTGATTTTATAGGCTTTTAAGATAAACATTTCCTAAGCAAAATAACAGAAATTGTCTTAGAACAGACACAATTTTATTACTATCAACGATAAATCGTGGGTCCCAAAAAACGGACCCATATTTTAAAATTGGTCTTACTAAAGGCCAGAACTCACTATCCTACACACGTACGATTTAATTACAAAAAAATCTAAGTCTGTCCTACTCAAAATGGCGTTGTAGATGCCAAACTACCATACGGGAAACTCCATGTCAAATCAACCAAAAAAAATTTACCACTCCTGATTCTATTGAAACTTTTGTTATTTATGTATATTCTTTGACTTTCTGAAGCCAAATATAATTTAAAAAAAAATCTGTCTCTTACAGTTTTTTTTTTAGCTGTACAGAAAAATATCGGTTTTTTGCATATGAGGTCGAGGATTAAATATATTCTTATTCCAGTTCTATAAGCCCTAGGAAGTTGACTAATAGCTAATTTTAAAGGGGATTTTTTAAGCTTTAATTTGATTTAAAAAAATGTATAAAATATTTGAGATGGTGTTTTTTAAGTTTTTCAAGTTTTCATATGTTTTTTTAAAAATACTAGAGTGGGACCATGGTAGGATCAGCAATTTTGTTAGTCATTTTGAGTGCCTTGTTGAATTACCTATACAAAACAAGATTTTGCAACTCTTTTCGCATGGAAAAATACTATTTTATGAATTTTCTCAAAAGATTATCAAATCGTACAGACTTGTTAAAAAGTCTGTCACAACACATACCTACATTTCTAATCAATCCGCACTATCATACTTTTTTAACACAAATGCTCTTTTTTGACAGAACGTACGACTGAGTATGATAGTGAATCATGGCATTAATGAAGTACATTTGTAGCTTCTTGGTGATATGAATATCAGTGAATTCTTTGGCCCATCGTTTGATGAAAGTAAGTACTCCACGGCCTTTATTTGACGACATAGTAATGTGTTGAATAAAATTTAATTTAGTATCTAATAAAATACCCAAAATCTAGGATAGAATTAACTATTTCCAATTGAAAACGCTCAAAAAAAAAAAAAATGGTTTTTATATATCAATTCTCATAGAGAAATGTGGAAAGTTGATAAGTACGAAAATAAACAAACCAAAACGAAACGTTTGGTCTCGTTTTGTTCTGTTATCTGCAGCGAGTTAAACAGAAACAAAATGGAAACAATGTTTTTGGTCGTAAATACAAAATGTACATTTTAACCAATGGCCCGCAAACACCACCTTTGTTTTTTTCCGAATGATTTTTCATGCGTTTTTCTAGGTATAGAGAGAAAAGCGCACATGTGCGCCATTCTGCCGGACTCTGATTTAAACGTACTCGGATAGAAATGATACCAATGAGAACAAAATATTTTGATTTTGCCCCACTGTGCACTGCCGACACACAATCCACGCATCATAGTTCTTATATTTGTTTTGAAGCACCTTAGTTTTTTCTGGGTCACAAAAATCGGTGGTGAATTTACAATTGGGCAACTAGCGCTTCTACATTTAGCTCCGTGTGCTCTGTATATGAAATTAGTTCATATTTCGTTTTTGCTCCTAAAAGATTCTTGCATTTTACATTCTCTATGGGAAAACCCTACAATGGGTTGTGTTGTAATAAAAAGCCTTCCGCACAATTAAACCAGTAAAATGAAACTGAGAGTGAAATAATTACAGCACAGTGTAAATGTGATGCAGTTGACATGTGTATTACAGAAAGCAATGAAAATAATAAAGATTTTTCAAAAGAAATTTGTTAAGCAAACAGATGGAAATTTTTTTATTAAATAATATGCCTGCAAAAATTTTTATTTTTTTGAAAACTTTTCAAACGAAACTAAAGAGAATTAATTACAATTTGTGTTGACGACATTAAACCTTTTGGCAATTGAGAAAAGCATAAAATCAAATTACTTTTTTTTTGAAAAACAATAAAGAGAAATTTTAAATAAATTTAATAAAGGTTTTATTATAAAATTAAACTCAATTATGCGTTTTAAAACGACGATTACGGCATAATCTAATAGTAGTTCTACCGCTAAACAAACAAAATTTTATGCCATGGCTAAAAATTTCACTCCATGAGGAGTTGGATTCTTAAGCTACTTTCGCGGCTTTTGTTGCTGTATAGTAGGCAATTCTTAAGCTACTGGTTTTCAAAGACGACAATAAATTAAGAAGCCCAAAAACCTTCAAAACATAAAGATCCCGGAGGGATGGGTTTTAGGCAAATATATGCTGGTAATCATTGCACCACAGCGCTCCACATTGACAGCAATGTTTTCATTGGGGAGTCCCAAAAACCATCTAAGATTTAAATTGATCGTCGTTTGTGTAGCAAAATGATTCTAAAAATTTGACAACTGTGTCGGTGGAGGGCTTGAAATTGAAAATGTGAATTTAATAAGAGAACAACGCGTTTTTAATGTAAAATATATTAAAACAAATAAAATAAAAAATTTTAACGTAAACAAGTAAGAGTGCTACATTCAGCCATGCCCCGAATCTAATATACCCTTCAGCATTTTTTTGTAAAAATTTTTTGGAATTTTTTTTGAAAATTTTTTGGAAAAATTTTTTAGAAATATTTTTGTGAAAACATTTTATAAATTTTTTTTAGAAATTATTTTATAAAATTTTTTTTGATATTAATTGTAATTTGTTTTTAAATTCTTTAAAAATTTTATGTAAAAATTAGGAACTTCCTGTAATCTATATAGATTATATGCGTTAGAATGGTCAGACTAAAGTAAAAAATCCTTTAAAAAATTTTCTTATATTGAACCCCATCCTCCCCTAATGGGATCATGTTACCAGTGGGCACCCTGTAGGTCTATTGGCTACCTCTATAAGTATTGCTTTCTATAAAAGCATTTAATGCAAATTAAAGCAAAGAAACCTTACCAACCTAAAAATAAACACAAACTCGGCCCTCGCAGGGGGTTAGAGATCCCCCAAGATCTGTATGCAATCCTTGGGATCTATCTGTCGCGGTCTAATACTTATTTAACAAAATCAAGAGAGAATCATATAAACCGAAAAAAAAATGTAAAAAATATATAATCCAAAGGAATGATCTGATGTTACTGAATTGCAATACCAAAATTTTCGAAACTATGCATGGCAGATTGGTGGGCTCAATCTTCTATATCTCGGGTACCTTGGCAAATGACATTACCACCCAAACACGGACAAACGGACACCGCTTTATCAAATTTTCTATGTATAAAGATCCAGAATATTGTGTAAATTACACACGGAATGACAAACTTATATATACCCTTTCCACCTGTGGTGAAGGGTATTTGTGGAACAAGATTAACGTGAGTACCTGCCATACTCGGCCTAACCTCACGGTGGTCTTACCACCGAGTGAAACTTAGGCGTAGACTAGCGTAGTAGTATAACAACACTTTATGATCGCCACCAATCGCTTTTTGTGTGTGATACAGTCACAATGAGTAGCAATTTATATAATATGGCAAGGCTTTCCAAGGCAAGCCTAGATCCATATTATAACCTCTTGCTTTGGAGTTTGGAGACTATCCAAACTCCGTCTGTTGGGAGTGCAACAGCACACTTGATCGACCTTGCACCTTACCTACTTAATCGATCTTAAACCACAGCCATCACGTGTACCCCCGAAGGGGACCTCACCAATAACCGGTCACAGAGAGGATAGGCTCTCTGTGGGGCCACCGATTCCCGTGGTACCAGTCCTTTGGGCACTGGTCGGGCCTCGAAGAGAACCCGTGATTTTACTCACAACCTTTTCTTCCAGATTTAGGCTCTAGGAACCCTAGCGTCTGGTGCCCCTATTTTCCCCGAGTGGACCGCGTCAAAGCATTTGCCATATTCCTGCAGTGACATTTGGAACCACCGGGGGTAGTGGTGAAGGGTATAATATTATTACAACTTTTGAAGCGAATTCCTTTTATCGATGATGCATATCTGTATTTAAACATTAATGACCTTGTCAAAATTGCCGCTTTTTCTTTTCAGATGAGCCCCCAAGTCATTGGCTTAGAAACCAAAGTCATCTAAAATATGGGACGGTTTTATGCCGATTTTAGGCTGTAGGCCACATTGTTTAACACTGTTGAACAAACAATTAGGACTGGTGATGCAGCGACGTTTACTGGTGTTCGATGCGATTGCAGAGTTCTTTTTGCCTAAGTTGGATGATATTGATGGGAACCATATGGCATACAGCTGGTCGAAAAATTTCATTGCTGATTGAGGCATTTCCTGGTTGTGTGATTCAACAAGAAATAGCAATAAAATAAAAATCCATTTTTCTTAAATTAATTAATTTTGAGACACCTCACCAAATATAGTACACTGTGTGTGATGTGTCTGGTATCTTTGAGTAAAAACTATAAATAGTTTTCTAGTGGCTACAATAGACAACGGATGCACATTTACAATCTCTCACTGTCAAACTCTGTGCACTGAAAACCGAAATATTAAGAAATCACCCTGTTGTACATTATTTCACGATAAAGAATGAATAAAAATATTATTTGAATAAATATTATGATTAGATAAGTAATTAGTGTGCTAGCCAATTAACCTAAGGGTAGCTGGTTAAATTCCTGCCAAAATTTCTGGTTTGTGTCAACGATGCTAGATAAAAGTAAGTTGGAATATAATTTTTAATTGCATTGCAACTTTGCTTTTATGTTTTTTTTCAGTTCAGGTCACTGATTAAAACTTAAATAGAATTTCCTTTAATTTTTATTTTTATTTTTTTGTTTGTTTAACTTTACATACAAATACATGTTTGCCCTATGCCAAGAGTAATGACGCAGTTAAACACTTTTATGGCCAAAAATTGCTGTATTTTTTATATATCTGCTTCCTTTGAACAAGAATATTTTGTCAGTTAAAGTTTTCTTTGTAAGAACTTTTGTCATTTTGAACATCAAAAATGCCAAGAAAATGAGTCAATGATGAATAAACAGTAAGACAGTCTGGCGTTAATATGAAAGCGAAATTTTGTAAAGGAATAATAAAAATATTATAAATAAAAAAATATTATAAATTTATATGCACATAATTTTAAAATTTGCGTATAAATGGAGATTTAATTTTGACAGCAGCCTTATGGTAAAGTAATTAATACCAACAAAATGGACTATTACGGAAATATTAAAGTTTTCAGAAGAATATATAATATTGGCTAGTTGAGCTCCGTTACACATTCTATGCCTGCAAAAGTACCTTTGAAAGGAGATGTTATACTGGATGTACACAGCGGAGCACAGTAGACCATTTCACGAGAAGGTGTCAAAAATCCTTAATTTTTGATGGATTGGAATTTTTATACGCATTTTCTCTGCTTTGTAGGTGAGACTTTTGTCTTTAATTTTTGCTATAAAATGTAAAAAACCGACCGATAAGAAAGAGTGTTATAAAGCGTTTAATGTATATTCTAATTTTTATTTACATTTTGTTATGAAAGTAAAGTGATAAAACGTGGTACAAAAGGTTTTTTTAGTTCTTAAATATTCCGCTACACTTATAACTAATACTTATAAATAAGTTTTTAATTAAAAATTTTGTCAGAAAATGACAAACTTTGGACCCAAACTGTGGTACATATTTTGAGAAGGGGGCCAAAAATCATTTTTTATGGTTAGCGATTTCAAAGTTATATTACTCATTCGAAAGAAAATGCCAGAATATCTCAGGAGCCAAAATATTACTGCTCTATTTTAATATTATTACAGAGAGGTGGTCCATTTTGGACCACCCTGTTTATATAATGGGGTACAGGAGATGGTTCGGACTACAAACTGATAAAAGATTTTTTTTTGCCCTGGTTTGACCTCAAGGAATTATGCTCTATTAAGTCGGAGATTTTAAAGCAATATGGACCTTAAAAAAAAAAAACAAATTTTTTTCTGAAGAACACAAAGACATAATTTTTTGGGAACTTGTAGCTTATAAGTTATAAAGGGTGTTTTTATAGAGGTATAGAACTTTAAGTTGCAATAAAACAACGATGGATTATTCGATTGACATGAATTTTATTTATCCGAAAGATAATCTTGTGGCATAACATTTTAAATATGATTTCTGGCATATGACCGCCACGGCTGGCGCGGATGTAGTCCAATCTGGACGTCCAATTTTCGATGACTTTTTCCAACATTTGTGGCCATATATTGGCAATAACACGGCGAATGTTGTCTTCCAAATGGTCAAGCGTTTGTGGCTTATCCGCATAGACCAATGACTTTACATAGCCCCACAGAAAGTAGGCTAGCGGTGTTAAATCACAAGATCTTGGAGGCCAATTCACAGGTCCAAAACGTAAAATTAGGCGGTCACCAAACGTGTCTTTCAATAAATCTATTGTGGCACGAGCTGTGTGACATGTTGCGCCGTCTTGTTGAAACCACATCGCCTGGACATCATGGTTGAAAAAGGAATGAAGAAGTTAGTAATCATGGCTCTATACCGATCACCATTGACTGTAACGTTCTCGCCACCATCGTTTTTGAAAAAGTACAGACCAATGATTCCACCAGCCCATAAAGCGCACTAAATAGTCAGTTTTTCTGGATGTAACGGTGTTTCGACATACACTTGAGGAATACCTTCACTCCAAATGCGGCAGTTTTGTTTGTTGACGTAGCCATTCAACCAGAAGTGCGCTTCATCGCTAAACAAAATTCGCTTATAAAAATCGGGAATAACGGTAAAATAAAATTGCACTATTTGCAAGAGTTATTCATGATAAATTGCCAAACCAAACTGAGAATAAATCACTTGACAGCTGTTAAATCGGTCGCCATCTTGAAAAGTATTGCCAACTTAAAGTTCTATACCTCTATAAAAACACCCTTTAAAATTATACTAAATTTATTTTGTAACAAAATTTTTTAAAACAAAAAAGTTGTAGGCATTTAAAAATTAAAAATATTTTAAAAATTTATTATTTTAACAAAATGCAGAGAAAGTCTATTTCGGATCAGCCTGTTGGCTGTGATAGTGTTGAAATAAACCAGTAATATTTTGGCTCCCGCGGTACTTTGGTATTTACTTTCAAATGATTGATATCTTTGAAATCGGTAACCATAAAAAATTGATTTTTGGCCGCCTTTTCAAAATATGTGCAAAAGTGCGGTGTTCAGGCAGAGCATTTGTCTGGTGGAAAATGGTGAACAGCAAATTATATCTCTCTCTTCTAGACAGAGTTCAAAGGATAGCGAGTTTGACAGTTACTAGTGCAATGAGACCAACGCCTCGATTCTCCACCAAATATGTATTCGCCAGGTCGACCCTAAAACTCAGGGAGTCGCAAAGTCAGTTATGTAGTGTTAGACATTGCACGTTAGGCACGGTGGGCGGGAATGTATTGCGGGAACAGACTGATTATTTTATTTGTGTTATGGACTTCGACTTTTGTTGTGAATATATCGAGCAGGGATGAGTGAAAGCAGGCAATACAGTTTCGATTTATACGGATGCCTCCAAGGAATACATGGGGATTTTAATTTATTTCGCTTTAAGTAGGTATATTAATGTCGCACTGTCTGATTGGACGTATGTCGAAGCGTATGGAAATCTTTAGTGGTGAGAACTGCAGATGTTGTCTGTCTAATCGTTAGGCCAAGAATGACCGACCATAGTCACATATATGAAGACTATTAAATGCTTATAGTCAGACCTACATATATGTTGGTCCTTACAAAGTCTAGTCATGGCTACATGGCGCCCTTGAAATTCTACAATCCTCTTCACTTCTTTATGACTGAATAATTCTATCTAGAATGGTTTCAATAACTTGATATCTAGCTTGACCTTTGTTTATACTGGAAGCCTTTTTACACTTACCTACTAGCTTTGAATGCGTAGTGTGATATTTAAAAGCTTATGCCTGGATAAATACTAATATAAATAATAATCTTCTTAATTACAAGTGACGTGCTCAGAAATTATTCCAGTGTCTTTGAAAGCCACTACAATCTTAGCCTTAGGTACACTTCTCTAATTCAAAATTCTATACGACCTCCATAGATTCGTACCCTGTTCCACGTGGGCACGTCCAGCTGCTCGTGCCCACATTAGTATAGCTACAAGTCGAGCAAGACTGTTTTCTGCAGAAAAGCACGAAGCTTCGAAGGTATTGTTGTCTTTATACTAAAATTTAAACCATCTGACGATCGATGATTGAATATAATTTTCTCGTATTCCTTTATTTGGTTGGTTTAATAGACGATGTTTAGAAGTTAACAATACTGAAAGTGTAGGAGGTTGTAGCGATCTAGAAAATACATTACATTCTGCTAGCGTCTATATTTTTCCCTGTCCTTTTTTGAAATTTATATTTTTGCATAATCTAAAATGCCAATCTAATCGAAATTGATCATTGATTTTGTTATTGTTATTAAGGTCGAAAATGAATATAAAATGGGAAAAAACTTTAATTTTATATTTTTAATTAAAATTTAAAATACAATTAATTACTGTGTATGAGTACGTCCATTTGAAACGATGATGTGTGGTATTGTGTAAGGAGGTGTTGTGATATTAATATCGTGCATATGTGTATACAAAATATAAATTAAACCAAGCCACATTTAACAGGCAGCCTCATTACCGAGGGGAAATATTAAGGCGAAAAATTTATTTTTTTTTATATGGAGTTTAACAGTTAATATTCTATTTAAGGGGAAAAATTTTAATTTTTATTGTCAAAATCTCTATAAAAAATTAAAAAAAAGTGTCTCTCTGTAGGGAGGCTACCTAATAAATATGCCTAGAATTAAACCATAAAATATTGACATTAATTACCTGGATAGATTTTTTTAAATTTTAAACACTTTTTTATATGAAAGTTTGACTTAAATTTGCACAATTTTCTTTTGTTAACATATTTTTTGCTTTTTTCCATTTAATAAGTCTTACTAGCAGATGTTTGAAGGAGTTTTATTTGGTATCAATTTTGTAAAAAATCATTTGAAAATATAATGTTCCATGACATTTTTGAAATATCATCACATGACAAATTTTATAGAAACTGTAAAATTTTTTATATTTTTTAATTTTGTTTTGCAAATTGAATTTTATGTTTTTATTCTACATTATAAAAAAAATATTTGAGTGTTGAATTATGTTCTTTCAATCTTAAAATTAATATTATTTTAAATATGTTTACAACAAAACATCCCTTAAGTAAAAAATATCTGTGTATAAAATTGTTTATGCAATTAATTTGACCGCACTCATGAAAATACAGGCATGACATTATTTTAATTTTTCTACTGCCAAACGTTATGTAGTTTGCCACCAATCATACTTATGGATTTTTAAGCAGTGCAGCTCATGGGCAGAGAGAATACAACTAAAGTGCTAATCCAAAAAAAAAAAATATGACCTCTTCCTGATGCAGCATGCCAATTACAAAGACATGTCATTTGAGAAATTAAAATATAGATGGGGTAGAAGTTACACATCAATATTATTTATATTTTGTATAAAATTTCGCCTTTATTTCACCATTATTGAAAAAAAAACATATGCATTTTTAAATTCCTTTAATGAATCCATATATACGAGGGCGGTTTGATAACTCTATAACTTTTTGGATAACTGATTTATTTCTCAACATTTTATTAATGTCGGGGGAATATCGTAGCAGACCACTCACTTTCTTAATGGCTTCCTTTCTATAAAATTTTTACAAAAAATATTCTATAAAATCTTTTTCAAAAAATTTTCAAAAAATATTTTTTATAAAAAAATTTTCTATAAAATTTTTATAAAAAAATTTTCTATAAAATTTTTATAAAAAAATTTTCTATAAAATTTTTATAAAAAAATTTTCTATAAAATTTTTATAAAAAAATTTTCTATAAAATTTTTATAAAAAAATTTTCTATAAAATTTTTATAAAAAAATTTTCTATAAAATTTTTATAAAAAAATTTTCTATAAAATTTTTATAAAAAAATTTTCTATAAAATTTTTATAAAAAAATTTTCTATAAAATTTTTATAAAAAAATTTTCTATAAAATTTTTATAAAAAAATTTTCTATAAAATTTTTATAAAAAAATTTTCTATAAAATTTTTATAAAAAAATTTTCTATATAATTTGTATAAAAAATTTTCTATAAAATTTGTATAAAAAATTTTCTGTAAAATTTGTATAAAAAATTTTCTGTAAAATTTGTATAAAAAATTTTCTGTAAAATTTGTATAAAAAATTTTCTGTAAAATTTGTATAAAAAATTTTCTATAAAATTTGTATAATAAATTTTCTATAAAATTTGTATAATAAATTTTCTATAAAATTTGTATAATAAATTTTCTATAAAATTTTTTTTAAAAATTTTCTATAAAATTTGTATAAAAAATTTTCTGTAAAATTTGTATAAAAAATTTTCTGTAAAATTTGTATAAAAAATTTTCTATAAAATTTGTATAATAAATTTTCTATAAAATTTGTATAATAAATTTTCTATAAAATTTGTATAAAAAATTTTCTATAAAATTTTTTTTAAAAATTTTCTATAAAATTTGTATAAAAAATTTTCTGTAAAATTTGTATAAAAAATTTTCTGTAAAATTTGTATAAAAACTTTTCTGTAAAATTTGTATAAAAAATTTTCTGTAAAATTTGTATAAAAACTTTTCTGTAAAATTTGTATAAAAAATTTTCTGTAAAATTTGTATAAAAACTTTTCTGTAAAATTTGTATAAAAAATTTTCTGTAAAATTTGTATAAAAAATTTTCTGTAAAATTTGTATAAAAAATTTTCTGTAAAATTTGTATAAAAAATTTTCTATAAAATTTGTATAATAAATTTTCTATAAAATTTGTATAAAAAATTTTCTATAAAATTTGTATAATAAATTTTCTATAAAATTTGTATAATAAATTTTCTATAAAATTTGTATAAAAAATTTTCTATAAAATTTTTTTTAAAAATTTTCTATAAAATTTGTATAAAAAATTTTCTGTAAAATTTGTATAAAAAATTTTCTGTAAAATTTGTATAAAAACTTTTCTGTAAAATTTGTATAAAAAATTTTCTGTAAAATTTGTATAAAAAATTTTCTGTAAAATTTGTATAAAAAATTTTCTGTAAAATTTGTATAAAAAATTTTCTATAAAATTTTTTTTAAAAATTTTCTATAAAATTTGTATAAAAAATTTTCTGTAAAATTTGTATAAAAACTTTTCTGTAAAATTTGTATAAAAAATTTTCTGTAAAATTTGTATAAAAACTTTTCTGTAAAATTTGTATAAAAAATTTTCTGTAAAATTTGTATAAAAAATTTTCTGTAAAATTTGTATAAAAAATTTTCTGTAAAATTTGTATAAAAAATTTTCTATAAAATTTGTATAATAAATTTTCTATAAAATTTGTATAAAAAATTTTCTATAAAATTTGTATAATAAATTTTCTATAAAATTTGTATAAAAAATTTTCTATAAAATTTTTTTTAAAAATTTTCTATAAAATTTGTATAAAAAATTTTCTGTAAAATTTGTATAAAAAATTTTCTGTAAAATTTGTATAAAAACTTTTCTGTAAAATTTGTATAAAAAATTTTCTGTAAAATTTGTATAAAAACTTTTCTGTAAAATTTGTAAGAAAAATTTTGTGTAAAATTTGTATAAAAAATTTTCTGTAAAATTTGTATAAAAAATTTTCTGTAAAATTTGTATAAAAAATTTTCTGTAAAATTTGTATAAAAAATTTTCTATAAAATTTGTATAATAAATTTTCTATAAAATTTGTATAATAAATTTTCTATAAAATTTGTATAAAAAATTTTCTATAAAATTTTTTTTAAAAATTTTCTATAAAATTTGTATAAAAAATTTTCTGTAAAATTTGTATAAAAAATTTTCTGTAAAATTTGTATAAAAACTTTTCTGTAAAATTTGTATAAAAAATTTTCTGTAAAATTTGTATAAAAAATTTTCCGTAAAATTTGTATAAAAAATTTTCCGTAAAATTTGTATAAAAAATTTTCCGTAGTATTTGTATAAAAAATTTTCCATAAAATTTGTATAAAAAATTTTCCGTAAAATTTGTATAAAAAATTTTCCGTAAAATTTGTATAAAAAATTTTCTGTAAAATTTGTATAAAAATTTTCTATAAAATTGTTATAAAAAAAATTTTATAAAAAATATTCTATAAAATTGTTATAAAAATTTTGTATAAAAAATTTTCTGTAAAATTGTTATAAACAATTTTCTATGAAATTGTTATAAAAAATTTTCTATAAAATTGTTATAAAAAATTTTCTATAAAATTGTTATAAAAAATTTTCTATAAAATTGTTATAAAAAATTTTCTATAAAATTGTTATAAAAAATTTTCTATAAAATTGTTATAAAAAATTTTCTATAAAATTATTATAAGAAATTTTCGATAAAATTTGTATAAAAAATTTTGTATAAAATTGTTATAAAAATTTTTCTATAAAATTATTATAAAAAATTTTCTATAAAATTATTATAAAAAATTTTCTATAAAATTGTTATAAAAAATTTTCTATAAAATTGTATATAATTTTTACAAACATTTTTTTCTTTAAATTTTCATAAAAAATTTTCGATAAAATTTTTACAAAAAATTTCTATAAAATTTTCCAAAAAAGTTTTGATAAAATTTTAAAGAAAATTTCTTGTAAAAATTTTTTCGAAAATTTTATCAAAACTTTTTTGTAAAATTTTATAGAAATTTTTTGTAAAACTTTTATCGAAAATTTTTTAAAGAAAATTTTTTGTAAAAATTTTTTCGAAAATTTTATCAAAACTTGTTTGTAAAATTTTATAGAAATTTTTTGTAAAAATTTTATCGAAAATTTTTTTAAAAATAAAAAAAAAAAAATGTGTAAAAATTATATAGAAAATCTTTTGTAAATTTTTTATAAAAATTTTATACAACAATTTTATAGAAAATTTTTTATAACAATTTTATAGAAAATTTTTTATAACAATTTTATAGAAAATTTTTTATAATAAGTTTATAGACAATTTTTTATAACAATTTTATAGAAAATTTTTTATAACAATTTTATACAAAATTTTTTATAACAATTTTATAGAAAATTTTTTATACAAATTTTTTATGACAATTTTGTAGAATATTTTTTATAAAAATTTTTTATAACAATTTTATAGAAAATTATGTATACAAATTTTACAGAATATTTTTTATACAAATTTTACAGAAAATTTTTTATACAAATTTTACAGAAAATTTTTTATACAAATTTGACAGAAAATTGTTTATACAAATTTTACAGAAAATTTTTTATACAAATTTTACACAAAATTTTTCTTACAAATTTTACAGAAAATTTTTTATATAAATATTACAGAAAATTCTATAAAATTGTTATAAACAATTTTCTATAAAATTGTTTTATAAAATTTTTATAAAAAATTTACAAAAGATTTTCTATATAATTTATACAAATTTTTTTTTTTAATTTTTATAAAAAATTTTCGATAAAATTTTCTATAAAATTGTTATAAAAAATTTTCTATAAAATTGTTATAAAAAATTTTTATAAAAAATTTTCTATAAAATTGTTATAAAAAATTTTCTATAAAATTATTATAAAAATTTTCTATAAAATTGTTATGAAAATTTTTCTATAAAATTGTTTTATAAAATTTTTATAAAAAATTTACAAAAGATTTTCTATATAATTTATACAAAAATTTTTTTTTTAATTTTTATAAAAAATTTTCGATAAAATTTTTACAATAAATTTTAAAGAAAATTTTTTGTAAAAATTTTTTCGAAAATTTTTCGATAAATTTATAATTTTTTTTTAATTTTTTGTAAAATTTTATTGAAAATATTTTGTAAAAATATTATCGAACATTTCTTGCAAAAAATTTAAGCAAAAAAAAATAATTTATTCCTGCACTTTTTTGAACAAAAAAAAAGACACTTTCAGATCGTATTGGTAGGTTCACAAAAATTGTTCAGTTTTACAGTGGCTACAATTTTCCCTGTAAGTTGTGCCGAAAAAAATTAAAAAGATATTATTTTTTTAAAGTGCAGGAATAAATTATTGCCGAACAAAGTTAAGCGCTATCACGTAGTATAAATGAGATATTAGACAAAAACTGATGACATCCTTTTTCAAGGGCTCACTGATGGTTTGGTTAGCGCTTGGCTCATATATTCTTTATCTCTTTATAATAAACAACGTCCACCTAAAAATTATTAATTTATTTAATATTAATATTATTTAATTATGTAATTATATCAAAAATAATTAAATAATGAAATACGACAAAATATAAAAAAGGAGCCATAATACTTTCTAACATCTGTATATTAAAAATTGAAACCCAATTTAGGCAGTGCTATTAACATCAGAATTCAAATAAAAAAAATTTATTAAAAAGTACAGCATAGGAGCATGTTTCAAGATACAACAGATGGTGCATAACCTTTTCAAAGTAATCCGTGTTACGACATTTTAAAACATCACCCACTCCTACAAACTAATCGAGTCGATAAATTTCAAACACTTGGCAAAAAAAAAAAATAGAATAACTTTTTAAATTTTTTTTTTGCTCAAAACCTAACGCAAGAAACTGGAAAATACCTCAGAGCACTAATAAAAGACAGAAACAAAACCAAAAAAATAATGCAAAATGTTTCAAACAAACAATCTGCTGTTCAAAACAATCAATGTTTGCCAAACATGAAACGGGTTTAACTTTTTGCAGATCTTTATTCTTAAGAAAAGAAAAATTTTTCTTTAGTTTCACTTTTTTACTTTTCACTTCACTTTTTTCGCTCCATTTATTTTAAATTCGTTGTTCAAATTCTTTTTAAGCGATGATTTTTTTATATTAAAACGCGTTGAAAAAATAAATTACACCTTTGCACGATTGCTGCTCCTAAAAGACTGCTACATTTTTATTTTCGAAAGCGGCAACTAAATAACAAAATCTACTGCTGCTAACGACCACCAAAAAAAAAAAAAACAACCCACAACTACTTACCAATACAAACTCAATTCTCATGTTATATGCACATGCATGAATAATTTGAAAAGGATATTTTTTGTTTGCATTTGAATAATGTGCGCAAAACTATTGTCTATTTTTATTTTAACAAATAAAAAGAAAACACATATTTGTGGTTTTATTAGCGTTGGTGCAAAACAGTGGGAGCTTAGTAAATGTCAAATCAGTTTATTTATCAATTAAATTCATGTTCAAATGTTTTAAATAAGAAAAAAAAAATATTTATTATTAAAACAGCAACAAAATTACAAAAATTTTATTGCTCTTCTAAAATTTTCTAAAATATCTGACATGTTATTTGTCGAACGATGTGCAACAAATGAGTTGTTGGTGTACCATTGCACAGTGGAGCGGAATCAAAATATTTTGGAAATAACTTAGCCATTTGTAAAAAACTTGGCCGCTTAAGTTTTGAAGCTGTGCACCATCCAATTTCCACGGGTGGCGCTATGTGGCCCCGAAAATTGCAAATTCTTTTAGAGCTTGGCATTTTTTCAGTTTTGATTTTTAAAACTTATACATGGTCTTAAGGATCTAGGTAATACTTTAATAGTTAATTTTAAAACATAATTTACAGATTAAAGAAATTTTTTTATAGGATAAAAATTAAACAAATTTTTAATCCTAATTTTAAACAAAAATTTAAGAAATTCCAAGCTATAAATTTTCAGGTGCGAGGTATCCAAATTTCTGAGATCACATAGCGTCACATCTTCAACACTTAAGCCTAGATATTCCTTTGCTATGTTCATATCAAATTTTAGATAAATCGGCCAAGCTTTTTACAAATGGCTGAGTTATTTCCAAAGTATTTTCATTCTGTCCCACTATGCATTGCACTTTTCAAGTTCAAATTGTACAAAAACTGGTATAATTGTACTAAAAACTATACAAAGTTTACCAACCTTTACTCAAACATAAACAAATTTGACAACGAAAATTCAATATAAATACAAGAAAAAATAAACTGCTGTCCAAGGCACATTTATCAGGTAGCCTCACTACGAAGGGGAAATATTAAGGTATATGGTGTATTTGAGAATTGGCAAACTACAGAATATTTGGAGTGCGCACATTATAATTTTCATCGACACCCGTGCTGCAATCCGGTGAGTGACATGTTATTTATTTGAAACATTACCTACACTAATAGAAAAATCATCATAAAAATGTCTTCGGTTTTGATCCGATCTTGCAATCCCTGTAATGTTATTATTTTATTATTATTAAGAATAAGTGACCCAAAGGCCCTTGGGCGATAAAGTTCTAGGCTACGGATAAAGCCAATAATTTTATATGGTGAGATATCATTCATATCCTTTGGAGACAATAGAGATCGTCCAAGGAATTTTGTTCTACGAGACCACAAGACAGGCCACGCCAGACCTTATTTCAAGTTAGCACAGCTTGGTCAGTAAACCAAGCCTGGTTTGCTACATCGTGCCACCAAGTCGGTGTCGGGAAGAAGAACATCAAAATTCCTGTTCAACACGAGGGTCGTTTGAATACTGTCAGATACCTTAGGGCAAGTTTTGCTTATGAAGTGCCAATGTATGCGCAGATGTCCTACCATGTTTCCGGATTTTGCTGACGAAATATCCAGCAGTCGCAAAGCACTTCTTCACGAATTAAATACAAGTTAATATAATCCCATTAATATAATCTGTCTTGAGACGCAGGCACTAAATAAAGGGCCAATTGTATAAAACTCTATAAGTGCAAGGTTTCTTTTTAGTACAGTGTTGCAGTGCCTCTGGTGTTACGTCCGGTTACATTTTTATGTACAGATGATGAATTTATATCAGCGCGATTTCAGTTTTAGAAAAAAGCTTTTAAAAACGAAAATTATCTATACAAACATATTATAAAACTGTAACGGGACCATTTCTGTACATGAAATATTTTTTTTTAAATTTGTTGCTGGTTCAGTT
The DNA here is from genome assembly GCA_949628195.1 of Phasia obesa. NCBI lineage: Eukaryota > Metazoa > Arthropoda > Insecta > Diptera > Tachinidae > Phasia > Phasia obesa. The sequence goes on along the minus strand of OX451219.1, from coordinate 113,203,296 downwards.
GGTAATCAAAATGGAATTTTGAACAGAATGTTTTTGTTTTCACGTAAAAACTAGTGGATGAATTTTAATAAAATTTTGTGAAGAGGTACCTTAGTATCTAAGTTCATATATAGGATTTTTATGGATTTAAATGTACTGCAAACTTGTCAGCATCTTTTTTTTTTTTTTTTTTTTGAAAGCGGAGTATTTTCATCACTATTTACAGAACTCTACAATAATATTGTAAGTTTATATACTTACATTTTAGATTTACATCCAGGAATGCATACCTCTATATAAAGAAAATATATGTATAAACCGTAACTCAAGCACTATAAAACTAAGAGTCTTAAAATTTGGTGTGAATTGCTTTCAAATCTAAATAGAACAAAATATTGTCAGAATATATTGTCAGAAGAATCAAATGGAATTTTTATTAAAATGTCAATTTTACCTCTTAATAATACAAAATATGGCATCGAGTTGATGACATTACAATCATAACATAGATGACATCTTATGATACGACGTCATCCATCTGACGATTCTAATTCTTCTATTAGTGAAGGCAAAAATTCAAAAAAAAATTTGCCGGATTGATGTGGCTTGTCAGCAACAGCCTTCTTTGGTCCATAGATTTTTTTCTAAATGGTAGGAGGGCCTACCTCTACAGTGATTGGTGTTCTTGATGGCCATGTATTATTCTGCGCAATTGAACGTTAGTATATATAGTTAGTTAGTGTATATAGTTAGTTATATAATAAAAAAGTGGTAAGTGGTTGTCACTTATTTTTAAACATTAAACCATAAGATTTTCCTCAAAACAGAATGGAAATTTTATTTAATTCATGATTTGTGTGGTTTTAGGGTTCCGTACCCAAAGGGTAAAAACGAAACCCTATTGTTTTCGCTACAATGTCTGTCCTTCTGTCAGCGCCTTTTATCTCTGGAACCGTAATAGGTAGACTCTTGAAATTTTCACAGAAGGTGTATAACTGTGGCCACTATAGCAATAAATACTAAAACTTATAGGGTGTTCCAAAAGTGACGTGTTATTTGCCTTTATGTCTTTATTTCTTGAGCTATAGGAGGCAACCCCTTAAAATTTGCAGACAGTAATTAACACTATGTTCTAAACAAGTATATAACATTAAACCTTAAAATTAAAGAGTGTTCCAAGAGAGACGTGCTTTGCGTGTATATGGCATACATTTTGAACGATAATAAGTAGACTCTTAAAGTTTTTACAGGAGGTTTATTACTATTAAAACTATAACAAATAATAAAAATTAAAGGGTGTTCCGACAGTGACGTGATTCTCATGTATAACGCCTTATTTCTTAAACCGTAATAGGTAGACTCTTAAAATTTTGTACAGGAGATATGTTGCTACGGCCGATATGACAATTGCTAAAAATTAAAGGGTGTTCCGACAATGACATGTTTTTCACGTATAGTGACTTATTTTTTTAATCGTAATAGGTAAACTCTTGATATATTCATAGAAAGAGTATTTCCATGGCCGTTATAACAAAATTAAAGGGTGTTCCGAGAGAGACATGATTTTTCCTTCAATAGTCTTATTTTTTGAACTGTAATAGGTAGACTCTTGAATTGTTTACAGTAGATGTTGTACTTCGGACGCTGTAACAATTACTAATTACTAAAGGGTGATCCATCAGTGACATGTTTTTCACGTATATAACCTGATATTTTCATAAAAAGTGTGTTACCATGACCGTTATAACAACAATTCCTAAAATTTAAAGGGTGTTCCAATAGCGATACAATTTTCACGAATATGACTTTAATTTTAAAAATAAAGGGTGCCCCATAAGTAATGAAAAAATTAACAACTTGCATTTTTAAATGCGTACTAAACATAGTACGGAACCCTACGTGTGTGAGTTTAACTCGCACTTGACTGATTTATTTTAATTTGAATTTGGACGCTCATATAAAAACATAAAGAATGTTTTAGGATGCGCTTATCCAACATTCAGCCGTTAAGGACTTTATGACATAATCAAACGGACATATGAATCTAGTGCTATCCAATCAACGATCTTTAAAGACAGTCACCCAACTCTTTATAATGCCTCGATGTCAGATCAGATCGCATATGTTGCGTTCATCACCTCCAAACTAAACAAATGTTCTGTAAGAAATATTAAAAAATTTTTCCATCTTATCTGGGTTCCACTGTATACTTTCTTAAATATCTACGAGTCTGTAACTCTGTGTATGCAAAATAATGAAAATATTGTTTTAGTTCAATGTATTGCATGCATGCCTAACTTGCATATGTGTGCGTAAAAGTAAAGATGTTTATTCTAACTTAACCCAAATGTAGGTGGCTTTGTACTCAATTTTCATACGAGTATCCACTTACAACCGTTTGTAATACAAGATAATATTGCGCTTACACAAGGATATATTATTTTTAGTTACATGTTGCATATTTTATTTTAACTGATGTTAGGTTTTGCGAAATTAAAATTCCATTCTTTAATTATGAATAATACATAAAATACAAAATTTATTGTTTGCGGTTTAATTTAGTGCGGAAAATTCGTGAAACTTTTATTTTCTTGGAAATGTGAATTTTATATTATAACAGATGGAGCAAAGTACAAACAGTTAGTTTGTTCATAATTTGCAGATTTTTTTTTGTTGCAGACATAACATCAACTAAAATGATTTTAAAATAAAAGTAAAAAATGTTTGTTTTTATAAGTTCTTGCATATTTTTGCTTTATTTATTTATAAAATGCAAGTAATATAAGCAAAAGTAGAGAGTTCCTTATTCAGTTCATGTTGATGGGCAAGGTTAATTTCATATTAAAGTTTTATCTGTTCGACAGGAATATTAAAATATGAAAATGTTGTATTGTGTTTTTGAACTGAGTACACCCTTCGATCACATGTTTATAAACTTCAAAATTTTTTTAAATTTTTGTCTCATTCTGAAGGGAAATCTATTCCTTAATATTACATAAAATGACACCAAAATACAATTTTTTCGTTCATATGATTAGAATGAAAAAATTGTATACTGTATCAATGAAATCCTACTACACGAAAAGAAAAAACATGGTTGAGGTAACCATAATCTAAGAGTAACATATTGTGGTTAAATTATATGGTTGTAGTTAAGACATATAATTAATAATATAAACATTATGTGGGTAAATTTAATCATTATAATATGGTTACAAACCATGGTTACAAACTATGGTTACAAACTATGAATTGGAATATGTCGGTTTTTTTATATTTCAAAATACAAAATGATTTATTATTTTTTATTAATGATTTTATATAAAACACAGATGATTTTATCAATACATATATAAATACCCTTTTTTCGACAGATCACGTGCGAGTCGTGTCATACTGTCATATTATTTTTGTTTTGTTTAGTATCATTTGGCATTTCCTAATGGAAAGAATCGCTTCGCTCTATGGGCTCCTGAAAAGTTCCAACAAGATCCGACGTTTTCGAGGAAAATTTTGTTTAGCGATAAGGCCCATTTCTGGTTCAATGGGTATGTAAACAAACAAAATTGCCGCATTTGAGACGAAGAGCAACCTGAAGAGATTCAAGAGCTGCCACTTTTTTCCAGAAAAAACAACGGTTTGGTGTGGATTGTCGGTTGGCCGGTCGGTTGGCCACCAAGATCGTGTGATATCACACCGCCTTCTTCATATACCCTTTCGAATACAAAGTGAAGTGTTTCTTGTTTCCGGAAGCAAAATAATTTTGTAAACGGGATGATTGAAAACAACGTCAACGCTGGTCTCAATGGTTGGTTGGTTGGTTAATGTCACCTCGTAAATTACCAATAATTACATCATCGACGATTTCATCATCAGTAATGCTATCCTTGTTGATTTTCATGACATCAAGATTTTATTACATTTTGGGGTATAAAGATTATAAATAAATTCCAGTCTCACACCGAAATAACACAAAATCCGGGAATCCAGATTAGATGTTCCAATGCGCTCAATTCAACAGTGAAAAGGAAATAACTATAATTATACATTTTTTATTATTTTTTTAAGTACAAACCAATAAACTCCGATGACAAAAAAATAGTAATTGTTTTGAAAAATTTTTTGCTTTCGTACGAAAAAATTTAGTTGTGGAGCAAAAATTAAATAGTTAAAACCAACCATGTTTATTTTTGTTTTTACGTAATAACCATTTAATGCTACAATTTTAACCAAAACTTGTTTATCGGGACCAAAGTAATGTTACAAACGTTTGTTTATCGCAACCATATATTATGGTTATGGTTATGGTAGTATGGTTACTACCATAACCATAGGTTTTCTTTGCGTGTATAATTGTGAAAAATTATGACAAAATATTGCTAGTGTAACAGCAATAACGTGGAAGCCATTTGAATTCTGTTCTGCCATTTGAGTTCTGTGTTCTTTATGACTTCATTAAAAAAATAACGATGTAATGAAAAAAAACTACTATATATATTTAATTCAATTGCTGAATTCCCATAAGCAAAAAAATAAGAGCCATTAAAGTGAAGAAAAAAAAACACATAAAAGTCGCAATAAAATCAGACATTGCACAGATACATATATAAGCACGTTTATAAAGTAACAGTATACTGCACAGTGGGGCAGAATCAAAATAATTCGTAAATAACACAGCCATTAGTAAAGGGCTAAGCCGCTATGTTCAAAATATGGCATGAGCATAGAAGTGGAGTATCTCACCTTAAGTTTTGACGATGGGCACCATTCACTTGCCAAAAGTGGCGCTATGTGGTCTCAAATTTGGGTACCTCACCCGAATAAATTCTTTTAGAGCTTGGCATTTCTTTAAGTTTTGTTTTTTATTTTAGAAATTATAGATGGTCTTACAGGTCTAGTTAATACCTATAAACATAATCTGTAAATTATCTGTTAAAATGAGCGAGTTATAAAATTTTTGATTATTCCAAACCCTGGACCAGTTTTTTCAAAATCTTTTAAACAATTTTTAGAAAATTTTTTAAAATATTTTCCCATAGTTCGGCGAAATTAAAATATTATGGAAAAATTTCAAGATTATATCTTTTGTTAGACGATTTTCAATTTAAAAATTCCAAAACTATTGAATTTTTGTGCCTAAAAATTATCGTCAATTTTATTCTTTTAATAGAAAAAAATTTTCTTAAGGAATATATAACAATTTTATATATTTGTGTAAGCTTACAATATGTACGTACCTTGAAACTAAATTTCGTGTAAAATTGATCATCCGTTTAGAAGATGGAGGTCCTTCAATTTGACCTATTTTACATCGAAATTTTAAATTTAGCCTATATGTTCTAAAATCCCAAAGCTGGGATCGGAAAAAGAATACTGCCGTAATAAAGTTTTAAAATACTCCGAATTGTTGCTAAAAGTATTTAATGAGCCCTAGTCCATATGTGACCTTTATGGGCACAAGATTAAAAGTTCCAATTTTGGGATTTTTGGCATTTATTTTGGGAATTGTGGGATTTTATTATCCTTAATGTTGCAGATATTTTACCATTTGATTTTCGTTGATTAATTACATATCCACAGAAAATTTTCAATTTTCATTAAAATCGATTAACTTATAAAATGTTATTTCATACTGGCTGTGCCCGCCATGTCGTGGGCGTCTTAACAATATTTTGCTTGATTTTGCTTTGAAGGTATTCCACACCAATTGTAAGACTCTTACTTTTATAGTGCATTATATTAAGCTACCCATCCCTGGATAAAATTCTAAAATTAATAAAAAATTCTAAAAATCATTGTTAAGCTCTGTAAGTGGTGTTTGAAATATTTTAATAACAATGTAATTCCACAAAATAAAAACATAAATTTTAATCAACTGGCGCCATCTGTTGAGCAATTTTGTTCAAAATATCCCAGTTTTAAATGTTTTAAATATCCCAGTTTTAAACCGAAAATTTCAGTACATACTTAAAAGTACGGAAATTGCATACCACTGCTTTTTCTCCACTTTCTCTTGAAAAAAGATATCCTATATTGGAATAAGGAGCCTATTGTACCTCCTCACAAAATTTTATTAAAATCCATCAAGTGGTTTTTACGTGATGCGAATGCAAATGAAATGCAGACAGAGGAACAGACAGACGGAAATGAGTTACTATTTTATTATATGTATAGATTTCATATTTTTACTTTACTGTACCGTTTTTAACATAATTTTTCGAGTAATTTCCAAAATAATTTGATTCTGCCCCACTGTGCACTGGTCAATACAACTCATGTTTCCTTATATTTTTTTTTTCTTATTGGGTAATTTAATGGCCTTGACTACAAAAAAATACTGCGAGATTGCTAACAAAAAAAAAAAGAAAGAAAGGAAATCAATACCCATGTTAACAAAACTTTTTTTGATCACTATTAAATGATCTTCTCCAAGATTCCCCTGAATTAACGACTCTAGCTAGATTTTGGTACAAACTCCAACAGAAGTCTGTCATCATATGTGAGTTCTGCCTTCCCTGATGACGCTATTCGATTGTCATAAGATTATGATGAAACCTTTTACCTTATTTCACACTAAAATCGCCCAAATTTTGTAGAAATCGGTCTAAATGAGAGCATAGGAATTGGATTTTTTTGCTCATATTACACCCAAGCTTTTGCACGTTCGCTAGCATGCACTCAACCTTCTCGACATAATCCTTTGATTTTTTGTTGCCTAAAATATTACTCATAACCAAAACAAATAGATTCTAAACTTAAGATTCGACTTCAGTCATTGTTTTCAAAAAATTAGGATCCTTTTTAAAAGCCTCCGATTTCAATATTCCTGTACTTAATCCGGGAAACTTGCGTGAAAGAACATTTGAACATTCGCATCTTTTGTCAAGCCATTTTACAATCTGGTTCATTATGCCGAGTTTAATATTAAGTGGTAGAAGTATGATGCAGTCTCGGCTAACTAAAAGGACAATTATAATATTTTCTGTACCAACTTTCACAACGCAATAGTTGCAGTCGTAATAATGGTTTCGGAGTTCTCGCCAAATCATGTTTGTTACGAACATTATTGCAACATTTTTTTTTTTACTGGACCATAACCGTAGACATACCACACATTTCAGGCATACAATATGAGGAACCTTTGGCTTGTCCTGATTAAAAAATTTCATTTTAAAGTATTGATAATACACAGTTTTCAGAAATTTTGATATAGGTTTTTAGATATTTTTCAGATTTATATTCACCACAAATATAGCAAAAACAATCTGCATTAAGTACGCAACATGTTCCAGATGAAGCCATATCTAAAACAACAATAATCTATATTTCAGTGGCCAATAACAAACAAAAAAATCTAAGTAAAAATTTTAAATGAGGGTAGTTATCTATAACTCAAGAGCAAAAGCTGTTACTGAAAATTTGTAACCATATTAAAAAAAAAAAAAAAAAAATACGCGTTAATTTAAGATACTGCTTTGCGTATGAAGAGTGATGACATTTGGCATCATTTGGGGCCGAACATCGGTCATAATAGAATCCTGGACCTTATTAGTAATGTGGTTAGGGAAGCTCAAATGCCGATGGAATGCATCAGTAGAAGAAAGGTAGTCGAAAGACTGCATCGGACACTAATTGCGGACGGCGTTATACACAATGACTGTATGGAGAATGACACCAGCCTTTTCACTGATGGTTCTCTTATGGACGGTAGAGCAGGAGCAGGTGTACACTCAGTTGAGCTAAACTTGTCCTGTAGTCTCCGTTTGGGGGAGTAAGTCTCCGTTTACCAGGCAGAATTGCTTGGGCTGCTACATGCGTTGGATCACCTGCTGGAATGTCGGGTGCAGGGAAGAAAGGTTTTCATTGCACTTGACAACCAATCGGTTATAAAACGCATGAAGCAGGTGAACATGACCTCCAAACTAGTGCTGGAATGTGTTTTAAAGCTTAACAGATGTTCCTCGGTTAACGAGGTAACATTGATGTGGGTTAAAGGATACATTGGCTCTGCTTGGAATGAAACAGCAGATCAACTAGCAAAAAGGCGATCTGCTGAGAATTTCTTTTTACCCAGAGTATCACTGGGTAATGGCCTAATACGAGCAAAAGTCCTACAATGGCTGAACTCACTAAACTAGAAAAGGTGGAGGGAGGCTTCTACATGTAGACAGGCTCGAATGGTGGACAAAGAGCCCCTTGGCAGGAGAGCCAGCAAGGTTTTTAGATACAATTGAAGTACCTTAAGCTGGATAACTGTGTTAATGACAGGTCATGGAAACTTCAAGTATCATCTAGCCAAGATGAAAATCGAAGAAGATGATACTTGCAGACTATGCCTGGAAGACGCTGAGACGGTAGCGCACATTGTGTGTGAATGTCCAGCACTGGCTAGCGTAAGACTTAGGACCACGGACAGAAGCTTGTTAAATGTGGTTGCCATTGGGGAACTAAGCCTTAGACAAATGCTAGCAATCACTAAAGACACCATGATGAGAAAGAATGCCGATAATTCCCAGTCGACACTCTGAAATCACTAGAGTCTAGATTAAAGGTTCTTTGTAGCACGAGACTCAATGATAGTAAGATTGCCGCAAGTTATGTCGGTTGTCTATAGTTATTGAGGACGGAATGGGGTCAAAAAGGGACCTATTTAGTAGTGGGTCTGCTTCGTTATTTCCCCTACATTAATAATAATAACAAAAAGATACAAACAGAAAAAAAAAATCGGAGGAAACAAGCAACTTTAGTTTTTATTTTATTGACCAGTGTTATCTTAACTGCAGCATTCTATTATTCAATTTAATTATTATTTAAATTTCTGTTTTAAAACAAAAGTGCACAACTTCTTCGCACTAATCGCTTATTGAATATAGAGACAATAAAGCCAAATAGCAAAATGCTAAACTTATTTAAATTATATATTTTTTGTTTTTATTATACAGCAGCAGTTCTGTACTATTTTTACACTTCAACGATAGTAAAAAGCCTTGTACATAATTGTCTATCTCTCTCTCTCTCTCCCTTTCTAAGGATTTGCTTAGAAAATCTAAGGAATCTAAGCAATTTTCTGATACAAATAAAAGTTTTTTCCGCATGGGTAAAGGAAAAGATAACATAGTATTTTATTAAGTAGTTTCTTTAGTTTCTTTAACTTTTACTAAGGAAAACATATGATGCTGTTTCTTATATGTTTATTATTCGCTTTAATAGAAGCATAAAAAAGGGATAAAACAAAAGTGTTTCTTGCTTTTTCATTACAGCAGTAACATTTTTATTTTTTCACCTTTCAACTTTTATGCGAATAAAAATAGGAATATGGTTTTTGCTTTGTAAAGCATCTATTCAGGTTGCATTTAAGGAGCAAAAAATTGTGTTGAAAAGTTGAAGGCATCCCAGCTAACCAGCTGGGTTATTCTGTTGTACTTTAATACACTCCTGCTTTAAAAATTAATATTTTTTTCGCTTTAGTTTTTTTAGATCCTTATTTTTTAAATATTGTTTTTTTAGTTCGACCCACAAATTTTAATTATGGATCAACTGTCGACTTTCCGCTTAAGTATCCATAACTATCCATAACTTATATAACTTATATATTTGGTTGCTTATAATCATAAAGTTTGTGTTCAAATCTTTTCGATTTTTCAACGTTAATGAAATGTTTTTATAGAAGTATAGAACTTTAAGTTGCAATAAAACAACGATGGATTATTCGATTGTCATGAATTTTATTTATGCGAAAGATAATCTGCTGGCATTACATTTTAAATATGATTTCTGTCATATGACCGCCACGGTTGGCGCGGATGTAGTCCAATCTGGACGTCCAATTTTCGATGACTTTTTCCAATATTTGTGGCCATATATTGGCAATAACAAGGCGAATGTTGTCTTCCAAATGGTCAAGCGTTTGTGGCTTATCCGCATAGACCAATGACTTTACATAGCCCCACAGAAAGTAGGATAGCAGTATTAAATCACAAGATCTTGGAGGCCAATTTACAGGTCCAAAACGTGAAATTAGGCGGTCACCAAACGTGTCTTGCAATAAATCTATTGTGGCACGAGCTGTGTGACGTGTTTCGTCGTATTGTTGAAACCACATCCCCTGGATATCATGGTTATTCAATTCAGGAATGAAAAAGTTAGTAATCATGGCTCTATACCGATCACCATTGACTGTAACGTTCTGGCTACCATCGTTTTTGAAAAAGTACGGACCAATGATTCCACCAGCCCATAAAGCGCACGAAACAGTCAGTTTTTCTGGATGTAACGGTGTTTCGACATACCCTTGAGGATTACCTTCACTCCAAATGCGCCAGTTTTGTTTGTTGACGTAGCCATTCAACCAGAGGTGCGCTTCATCGCTAAACAAAATTCAATTATGAAAATCGGGAACAACGGTAATCTCGTTTCGAAATAAAATTGCACTAGCAAATAGTGATGAAGAACTGTATCATTTGGTCATAATCGGGAGGGGGCAAGAGAAGTTTACTTGACACTACAATTATGGGAACGCCCTATAGGTCATACCGTTTGACATATCAAAATTAAATTTAGTATGTGCCTTTGGTATATGGATATGAAGATGAAGATAAGTATCGTTTGGGCATAATCGGAATGGGCAAGGGGTAGTTTAGCAACACCCTAAACCGAATATAATTGGAACTTTTCTGCATGTAATATATCCATAAACGTATCTGTTTCCATGAGGTATGGTAAAGTTGAGTGTAGGCCATTCCAGATTTTTTTGTGTGGTATACCTTATGATACGATAACACACATTTTTCTAAACGTAGCTGTGGATAGTGTGTATTTATTTTCTAGCTCTGTCAGAAGCTTGCACCAACATTTTTACTGGCCATTATGGTAGTAAAGCATCAGCTTCGTATTGCTACAAAAAATGTTTTATTGCAAAATCAAAATGTTTTGGAAATAACCTAGTAAATTATAAACTGCTAAGCGGATTGAACCAAAATTTGACATGAGCATAACATAGGATTATCTAAACTTAAGTTTTAAAGGTCGGTACCATACACACTCCAGGGGTGGCGCTATATGGTCCCAAAGTGGGGAACCTTGCACCTGAAAATTCTTTTACAGCTTGCCATTTCTCACTTTTGCTCCTCTGTTACGCTCATTTCAAATTTATAAATGACTAGATTATTCCCAAAATATTTAGATTTTGCCCCACTGTGGAATGTGGTTTATCATAAATAGTTTTCAGTCTTTTTGAATGGCTGGTATACGTCTTGGTACCAGTCCTTCCTTATTTCTGGTATAGGTTATGATGTTGGAAAAGGTCCTGAGGCAAAGGGAGAACACTTTTTTAAGGGGATTTCTTTAAGGGATTTCCCTATATAGCAATTGAAATACATCAATTGTTGTATCTTTCAACTTTGGGTAGTGTTAAATTGTAAAGATAATCATTTAACAAACCAAACTCATATAAAATATATTTGATATTTCTAAAACTTTTAGAAGCTCCCCTGAGATTGTTGTAAATTTAAAACGGACATTTTGATGTAAAGTAGCTACAAGTAATTAAAAAAAAAATATTTTTCAATTACTTTTTTAACTGGACAAAATTTATTTTAGCCAGGCCATTCCAGGCTGTCTGTCAACCTTAGTGCTTTAGCACAAGTGGTTATGACATTGACTATTAAAGCTTGGACACGAGCTCAATACTCAGCCGTGGCAACATTGATTTTTCTGATATTTACAAATTTACAATAGTATCTGCATATCACCCTGCCTTCGCTGGTACTACCGTATAGAACTAAATCACAGGGAATGTAAAATAATTTTAAATTGTTTATACTAGTTTCAAATTAATACTCTGGCTTAATAAAACCAGAGGCGCAGCAAGTCTGTTCCAAAAATAAACATAACGTGCCATTGCCAGTGTTGCCGAAAGTGAAACGTTACTCTTACTCTAACCATCTTATCTACTTCTATCCCCTTCCAATGGAAGTAAAACGATTAGTATTGGAAAAGGAAACGAAAAACATGAATTATGGACAGAATCCTGTACAAAGCAAGAGATATAAAATTCTTTTGCGGAGGTTCTGAAAAATATATAAAATGTGTTTTTGAAATATAAATATGTTAAGAACGCATTAACAAATATAAATGGAAGAGAAGAACACTTTTGTCTGACTAAATAAACTTCTTCTTATGCAAGTGTAAAATGTTGAAGTTTTTATTTTTAAAGGAATGCCGGTTTGATGCTACGGCAAAATAAAGTTAGTAATACTTCTAGTGCCGACCGCTAGATCTGTCTTCTAAAAGCCGTGGAAATAATTTTTGTAAAATATTCCAAAGGTTTTTTGATTTATTATAAACAAAATGTTAAGAAATTAAGATGTTTTAAGTATTTTACAATTCACATGTTTAATAAAATGCTTCATTTCGTTATTATTATTCTACGTAACTGACGCGTGATCCATTTAGAGGTTCCTTACTTTTTTAATCTATTGTCTATCAAATGTTGGCCGTTGCTACGTCGCAGATGGTCCATCCGTTGAGTCCAATTTACGAGCATTTCGACTGGTAACTGGCGAATGGCATGCGTGATGTTTTCCTCCAAGGCCTGAATCGAAATGTTCTCTCAATAAATCCATTAATTTAATGCGATGTGTGGGAAGTGGCGTCGTCTTGCTGAAACCAAATGTCGCCGAGATCACGAGCTTCAATTTTAGGCATCAAATAGTCGGTTATCATTGCACGATAACGGTCGCCATTGACGGATACGTTCACACCGGCATCATTTTTAAAGAAATATGGACCGATAATGATTCCACCGGCCCACAAACCACACCAAACCGTTGTTTTTTTTAGATGAAGTGGCTGCTCTTGAATCTTTTCAGGTTGCTCTTCGTCCCAAATGCGGCAATTTTGTTTCTTTACATACCCATTGAACCAGAAATGGGCGTCATCGCTAAACAAAATTTGCCCGGAAAACGTTGGATCTTCTTGGAACTTTTCAAGAGCCCATAGAGCGAAGCGATTCAAGCGTAAGTCTTTCCATTATGCAATGCCAAACAATACTAAACAAAAATAATATGACAGCATGACACGACTCACACATGAAAAAGATACCTCGTAATGGATCACCCTTTACATTTATGTCGGTTTTTCAAACTAAGACGATATGCCATTTTCATGGATAGCGTAAAACCTCTCCTCCTTAGGGACATTTTAACATTTGCTATTTTGTAATATCATTTTGAACTGATGTCATTTTCTTTGTGTAGCTTCGCCTTTACATGACATTAAGGACAAAGCAAAACTCTTGTTCCACATTCACGCATCTATTTAATCACTATCGTGACATTTACAAGTTTTTTTTTTACTTTGCGTATTATGGTCGAGTTGTTTGTTTTTGTTTTTGGTTTACTGCTGCTGCTGCTATTGTGTTATTGCGTTCTTGGTTAGCGAGGATGAAAGGCTTTTAATTTAAATTAATGTCATACAACTAAAATGTTAAAAGTTTTAATTATAATCTGCATAGGATTGCTGCTTTAACGCACCCTTGTCTTGTGAATTTGTTGTTTTGTTTTAGTTTTTCATCAAAAGTTTTAATTATTTTATTAATGTGGTTTTACCGAATTAAGTAGTTGTTATGCCCTCAAGTTATGCCCTTTAATTTGTATGCTCTAAATCATATGACCTCTTAAGTGAACTTAATAACAAAATGTCAGCGAGGTAAAATGTCTATATGTATATATGTTTATTTCTAAAGTTATATTTAAAAAATATATAAAGATTTTTGGCACACTAATGAAAGAATTCATTGACCAAAAAATTTGAAAACTGACATTAATTTAATGACAAACGTCATCAAAAGTCATTTGGCCATATTTTAGGAGTCGTTTTTGTTATGACTGCAATGTTATTAACTCGGTGGCATCCAAATTTTGTATATTATTAAGAGGTAAGATATGTATACAAGTATAAAATGTTCTTATATTTCCATTAGCATTTTAGATATAATTTGATTGTTTTGTTTGTTTTTATTTCTGAAGATTATGTGAACAACGTAAATTTCCATATGAGGGAATCATAAAAGCCACCCAAGTGAGTGATACGTTGATGTGGTGATTTTAGAATGACCCATTTGTTTTCGAAAATACTCCTGGAAACGCCATTTTAGTCAACAGCAATTGGAGAAGGGACACGATTACTGAATTTTGTGGCCTGAAGTGGAAAATATAAAATACCACATTCGGTTATTATTTTCAGTTATTGATGTTTTGTGCAACAAATTTGTTAGTCGTATTATCAACCATCCTGACGGTGAATTAAGACTTATTCTTTTGGGGTATCTTTAAAGACTGGCACTATGGGAATAATCCAGAAACCATCCCCGATTCTAAGACTAACGGTAAGTTTTGCCAATTAAAACTGCTGTTATTTTTTGCTACTTTATGTGTGTGGATATCTATACATATAATAAAATAGTAATACATTTTCGTCTGTCTGTCTGTCTGTCTGTCTGTCTATCTGTCCTTCATTGTTTGTGTTCGCATCACGTAAAAACTACTAGATGGATTTTAAAAAAATTTTGTGAGGAGGTACCTTAGTATACTGATCCCAATATTGGATATTTTTTTTCCACAAAAATATTTTATTTACAAAAAAAAATGGAGAAAAAGCAGTGAAAAAAGCAATTTCCGGTTTAAAGGTGTTGAAATTTTTTTTTGTTTTAAAACTGGGATATTTTCAACACGGTTCCATTTTCACCACACACCTTTTTATTTTTGATAGTGGGATATTTTAGAAACTATTACGTAACAGATGGCGCCAGTTGATTAAAATTTGTATTTTTACTTTATGGAATTACATTGTTATTAAAATATTTTAAACACCACTTACAGAGGTTTACAATAATTTTTAGAATTTTCGAATTTTTTATAAATTTTAGAATTTTATCGAGTAATGGGTACCTTTTTAAATTAATTAAATACATAAATCATAACTGAAGCACTATAACACACTGTGTAATTTTTTAAGTCATTGCAAAATAACCATATACGGACACCACTACGTGATAAAAGACCAAAAAAAAAGACCCCTGTCTCCCAGTTTTGTCCAAAGTCCTCCAGGTTTTTTTATGGGCCCTCAAAGATGTGGGGCCTCGATGTCATTTTTGCAAAAAAATGATCATTTACTCAAGCTCATATTTTGCAAACCGTTTGAAATTTTGATATACTCTCTAAGGCAAAGTTGTAGCCCTTGTCATAAAGAACAAAAATTGTGAACATATAAAATCAAAAAAGCTTCATCTTCAAGGTCAAAATCGCAAAAAACTTTAAAAAATTCAAAAATTACCTTTTTTCCCCTGTTCAGGTCCATACGTATCAAACCGTTCAAAATTCAAGGAAACAATCAACTACAAAAATGAACAATTTTTGTTCTTTATGAAAAAATCGTACTTTCACTGCTTCTTCCCCATTTTCTCTTGGAAATAAGACGTTTTTACTGAAAAAAAGTATCCTATATTGGAATCAGAATACTAAGGTACCACTTCATAAAATTTTGTTAAAATATATCCAATAGTTTTTACCTGGTGCGAATACAAACAGAAAGACAGACAGACGGACAGACAGACAGACAGACAGACAGACAGACAGACAGACAGGAAATAAGCTACTGTTTTATTATATGTATAGATTTACTTACAAGTGGATGCTGATTTCTTGAGCCAAACGATCCTAAACGATGAAGAAAATTTTCAGCTTGACGTCTTTGTTAATTTCCAAGATTCGGAGTACCCTCCTGTGATTTTTAAACAAAACATGTACCCACAACGAGTCACTGCCTGGTTCAGATTTTGGGCTGGTGGCATCATTGGACCATGAGGCTTTGTACTAACCCTAAGCATTCTGCTGTCAAATTGTTTCTCTTTCGGGATTCGTAACAAATTAATATACAAATGCATTCGTAAAAATAAAAGCTGATTTTATTTTTTGAAACACAAAAGAGTAAAATCAGATTCTAACGATCACAGTCATGATTACCTTCGTATTATTAATAAATAAAAGAATATTAAATTTCACTTGAACACCACCATTTGCAAATCATTTGACACTTGATTTTAATTGCATTGCAATTTGAAAAGGTATCGCTATGGCATGCCTTTCAAGCATTGGTGTTGTTGATGTCACATTTTTGTATCACCGCACGTCACCTGTGGGTGCACACACACACAAACACATACTCACAAAAAAACATTATTTTTTGCATTTTCCACTGTGAGAAAATATTGTCACTGTATAACGAAATCAAACTTGTTGATGTAAAATAACAAGATTTTGGCAGAGGGGGCCGAAAAAAATATATGTGTACACCTAACTCTGTTTTTACACGGTAGATTGGTTCCAGAAAAATCCGTGTAAAAAAAGACATTGATCATATACAAAACTAGGTGGTTGGTTCCTTATCTCTAAAACCTATTAAAATTAGTGAAAAATGAGATTTTTTTTTAAGAACAAGAAATCATGTTTATTTTTACACATATATGCATGTATGTATAATGTGCATTTGCACCGTGTATTTGCATCTATAGTGTACTCGTAGGATGAAGACTAAACAGATAGTCTCGTTCCAGAAATCAACGATTGCCTAATTGAATTTAAATTTTTTTATAATTCTACTGTAGCTTCGTTTAAGCCGAACATTTTGCTAAGAAATGTTGAGTCTTCTCCATTTCGAAGGCGATCTAAAATTTCAATTTTGTTTTCTAGAGAAATGGCTTTACGTTGTAGTTTTTATTTGTAATTTTCGACGTCTTCTTTTAGAGATGCATTGATAGTTCACAAAATATTAAAACATTTCAATTGCTTTAACACGTAAAAATGCTTTTGTGCACAAAAAGAGATTTCCTCTGACGACAGTTACCAGTCGAGAGTCTGAAACTATTAAGTCAAGATTTAAGGCTGATTGTAGCACGTGAATCAATGAAAGTAAAGTTGCCATAAATTACATTTCAGTTGCATATAATCATAGAGAATGGAATGGGGTCGAAACGGGCATATTAAGGAAGTGGTCTGCTTCGATATTCCCCCTACAATAATAATAATAATAATAATAATAATAATAATAATAATAATAATAATAATAATAATAATAATAATAATAATAATAATAATAATAATAATAATAATAATAATAATAATAATAATAATAATAATAATTATAATAATAGAATTAAATATATAGATATTCTAAACTGCATACAAAAAGCATACAAAAGTATCGCATACTGATGATACAGAGGCAAATATTGCGAAACTTAATAAAGTTAATTCTATACATAAAGGGTGATCCATTTCGAGGTACTTTTTTCAATAGCCTTTTTTTGACAGATCACGTGTGAGGCGTGTCATGCTGTCATATTATTTTTGTTTAGTATTGTTTGGCATTGCATAATGGAAAGACTTACGCTTGAATCGCTTCGCTCTATGGGCTCTTGAAAAGTTCCAAGAAGATCCGACGTTTTCGAGGCAAATTTTGTTTAGTAATGACGCCCATTTCTGGTTCAATGGGTATGTAAAGAAACAAAATTGCCGCATTTGGGACGAAGAGCAACCTGAAAAGATTCAAGAGCTGCCACTTCATACAGAAAAAACAACGGTTTGGTGTGATTTATGGGCCGGTGGAATCATCAGTCCATATTTCTTTAAAAGTGATGCCAGTGCGAACGTAACCGTCAATGGCGACCGTTATCGTGCCATGATAACCGACTATTTGATGCCTGAAATTGAATCTCGTGATCTCGGCGACATTTGGTTTCAGCAAGGCGGCGCCACTACCCACACATCGCATTAAATTAATGGATTTAATGAGAGAACATTTCGCTGAGCACATAATTTCACGTTTTGGGCCGGTCAATTGGCCACCAAGATCGTGTGATATCACATCGCTAGAGTTTTTCCTATGTAAAGTCTGAAGCTTATTCGATTCAGGCCTTGGAGGAAAACATTATGCGTGTCATTCGCCAGTTACCAGCCGAAATGCTCGAAGAAGTCATCGTAAATTGGACTCAACGGATGGACCGTCTGCGACGTAGCAACGGTCAACATTTAATATACATAATCTTCAAAAAAGAAATGCCAAAGAATGTTCTTTCAAATAATAAACATTCTCCATTAAATTTTAATTTTCTGTGTTTTTTTTTCTTTAAAAAAGTAGGGAACCTCGAAATGGATCACCCCTTATAATAAAACAGTAACTTATTTCCCGTCTATCTGTCTGTGTTCGCATCACGTATGGGATGGGTTTTAAGAAAATTTGGAGGTACCTTATTATCCTGATTCAAATATACGATACTTTTTTTCCGCAAAAATAACTCTTTTCAAGAGAAAGTAAAGAAAAAGTGGCGAAAGTTCGCAATTTTATCGATATGCATACTTTAAGGCGCCTTTTGTTTTTGAAAGCGGCATATTTTAGTAGGGATGAGATCTTTATATAAAATAAATACATAAACCATAACTGAATTATTAAAAAAGTAAGAGTCGTTGGTGTGGACTTTTTTCCAAAAAAAATCGAACAAAATAATGTAAGGACGCTGACGATGTGGCGGGCACAGCTAGTGTTAATCTAGAATTAAATTTGTTTAGCAATAAATTTCCGTTTTACTTTTACCATAAGGGGATTTTTATAAATTTAAAAATTTAAAAATATAAACCCTCACTTAAAGAGAAAAATTTGTATAATAAATTATAAAACCAAAACAACGTCAATGATAATTTCAATGAAACTATTAAACAAATTACTCACCTGTTGAAGTTGAAGGTAAATTTTCTGACATTGTTTTATTCGTTTGATGTCACTCTGCTTTTGATGAACCTTATAAATCCAAGGCAAGCCAACAAATTATTTGTTTTGTTTTTTATTTAAACTAAGAAGAAGCCGCAGCACAGGCAGGCAGTAAGTAGTAAATTAAGGGTTAAACAATTTTATCCGTTTAAATTAAAGACATATTTGTGTTTGTGCATATAAATTTAGTGACATTTTGACGTAATGAATATAATGGCACATCGATGTTTGTCGTAAAAAAGCAATACTTTAAAAAACAAAACAACAATTAACCGGAAATTAAGAATGAGCAAATGGAAGGAAACGTGTCGGTGACGAGGAGGTTGATAGAGGCAGAGCTTTTTGTGTATTTAGTTAAACGTTAAACTGTAGACTTTTCTCTGTTTTTTAAGTCAACCGTAGTAAAGAAATAATTGAAAGGAAATATTTTAACTGCAAGTTTTCCTTTTCAAAAAAATTGTTTGCTCTCTGTTTTAAGGAGCATTTAATCTCTCGCTCTTTCGTTGGCCATTATTTGGTTGAGTGGTAGTTTAAAGAGAAACAATGCTTTTGGCACACAAATACACTTACATTCATATATTGCATTTTTATTTAGTTGTTAAAAGTTATATGCAGTTGGAGGCTTCTTATTTATTTCTTTTTTTTTTGTGTTGAGAGTTTCCGTTAGCGTGCTTTTGTCTTCTATTTCTATTTCTAGTTTTCTTTTTTACTTTGTATTTAAGCTAAAGTATTAAGTATGATGACGTCATCGTTCATACTTTGTTTGTGCCTAGTCACTTGTCTTTTTTGCAGACAGTTATTGCTTTTGATTGTTGCATTTTGTTGTAAAAAAAACTTGAGCATTTAAATTGTTGCTTTATATTGTTGGCAAAGAGCTGAAGGAAGGAGTTATGGGAAGTCCTTGTTTGAAGCCTTCATTATCCTTATCTTATCTACTGCTACTATTGTTATCCTAATGATTAGATTGGTTTAAAAATTGATCCTGTTTTATTCTTTTCGTCCATTCATAGTGTTTTATTCCTTCAGAATAATCGTTTTTTTTAAGCTAACGATCTAAAAAATAGGTGTGTGTTGAATTTATGTTTCGTTTTTGATTCAGAAAAATATAAAACAAAACCATAAATTATGTGCAGTTGTTATGCATGTCCTAACATCACGCAAATCCAGTTTTTATGTTCCACAAAACTTGTAGTTTCTTTTCCTGGCTTCTGTTAGCTTCAACATTTTGTCGTTTATATTTACCACTTCAAATTTCAGGTCTATTGAAATTCTTTTCTATTCGAGTTGTTAATTCAATTTTTATTATTTCAGTTTGCTGCATTCAATCAATTGAGTTTTTATGCTTGGGCTTTGTTAGAGTTGCTCTATTGCTGTTGGCTCGTCCAATTCCACAGTTGTTGATTTTTCAATAGGCTAATAATGCCTGCAATAAAAAATTAAATGAAATGGCTTTTAAATATAAATTTGTATTTATTATTTTTATTAGCATAAAAATAAAATTATATTAAAATGATGGGATTAAGTTGAAATGGTTTTAAAAAACTATATAAAGAGCAAAACTATATATCGATTGCCTTGAAAGATTGAGTGGTAATGCACTTGTCTATTAGTCTGAGGATTGCGGGTTCGATTGCCATCAAAAAGTCTAGGTGTTTTCTGCAGAGAAGCAAGCAAGAAGCTTGGCGATAGTGTTTGACTTAAAAAAAGAACAAATCAACTTTTATAAATATACAAATTTTTTAATGACAAAGATCGCAAGCAAACTACTTCATTTTTACTCATCTGGTTGCCTTGATATACCATTGCAATCAAACAATTTTTTTTTGTTTTCATATTATTTATTGTATCTTCAAAATATATGAACTAACATTAAGTGGTCATATCTTAGGACTAAAAAAAAACTTAAAAATATATGTACTTAAGTCCAGCCAGTACTAGACAAAAACTGTATGATGACACGGTTGTGTCATTTCGATTTCCACCAAAGACTCTGGAATTTTTCACTACAGTTTGGCAGGAAGATCAAACAGGAGCTTGGATATCAGAATTCAATGAGGAACGAAGGGGGTCGAAAAGGGACACATGAAGTTAGTGGTATGTTTCGGTATCCACCCTACACAAAAAAAGTCAATCCTAAGGGGGATAGGTGTTTCAGCATCTACGGTTGGTAACTCGACTTCATTAGTAGGTATATTCGCTGTTAAAACATTTTGCAAATCGTTCACAAATTAATTGCCTCCTGCAGTATAATTTCCTGTCCAACCGCTACACGAGTTTCGCCAGAGGGGCTGACTGTATAACAGGTCTTTCAAGGGTTATTGTTGCACGCCATAATGATTAATCCGACTGTGGGCTAACGTCAAGGCCTTCCCAGTATTTTTGTAGATCTTCTTTTTCTAGTAGATTCTAGAAGATCTTTTACAGACTAACCTAAACAAGCGAGCAAGGTGTAACTCTGCCTAGCGCCTAGTTTTCAACAAACCTATAATAAACAGTACTGTTAGTTTACTTTGTTTAAAAAAATTTAATAAATTTAAACGCAAAATAGAGATTAAATCGCCAGATAAAACAGAAAGTAGTTAAAATCTCATCACTCTTACACAAAAAAAAAAAAAACAATAATAGTTTGTTTGCATTTAACTTCACTACCTAACGCTCTGTCATAATATGATTTTCCAATTACTAAACGTTGACGTCGCGCTATTTAGGTTCACTTTATACCTTTTGTATGTACATGAGAATTTTTGACAGTTATTTTACGCTTGTTTAGGTTTGGCTGTTAGCCGTTTCGTATTTGTATCAATTATATTATAAATCAAGATTTTACTTACTTATATTCAAAGATTTACGTATTCTAAACAAAGTATCGAAATATTCACTCACTGTTCATTCATGTATGAATGTGTAAATTTTATTTTTAACCTGCATCTTCTCATATATGTTTGAGAGACCACAAAATATTTTGTTTTTTTCATTTCTGTTTGCGATGATTTATATTTTCTCTTTCTGTTCAAAAGTGAATACATGAGAAAATATTTTGTTGTTCACGTAAGTGCACACATTGGAGAATTTACAGTATTGTTAATTTACATAAATTCACAAATTTTGTAATATGCATCTGCCGGCGTATGCAGTAACAAAATGTTTTCTTTATTTCTTTATTCTGCATGTGCGATCGTATGCAGAAAAATCTTTTATGTTCATTTATGATAAATTTTATAAATGTGAAACGTTCATAAATGAATATGTGCATTTATGAAAAAGAACATTAATGAGATGAAGCTAATTTATCACTCTACATGTATATATATTACAAAAAACAAACAGGTACACGCATTCATGTGTGAACACAGTCAGAAAATTTTTTATTGTTCGTTTATGAGCGTGAAAAATAAATATAAAATTTTAGATTTCTCATTTATGGCAAATATCATGAATGTTGATTTTTGATTCTAACAAAACAGCTTACAGCAAATTTCAAAGCTTTATAATTTATTATCTCTTTAAATTTAAAGGAGTCATTCAAACTTAACCGAAATAAACCATATTTATTTAGTACATGGATACAGATAGCATAACTAGTTTAGTTTAAAATGTCAAACTATTTTTTGATTGATTCAAATGTTACAAACAAAATTTTGATCTCTTTACTTTCAATTTGTTTCACTTTTTTGCCATTCATTCTCGCTTTATTTATATAAGCACCCTTTTAAGCGATTGTCCAATATTTTGGAAATGCACATACATAGTGGGGAACATTTTGTTAGATTAATTTGTTTTAGGGAAATGTCAACGCCTTTAATATTAGCTTATGTTAATCATTCTTCAGGTGGAGACAATCGTTACTCGCTGTTTGTTTGGTACAATTAGTGATCGCTTTCGATGTGAGAACATGATTATCATGTCACGTCTTAGATTATTTTGAAGAATTAGTACTAGGTTTTTTTGTAAAAATTGTAGTAGGTTTAGGTAATTTGTTTTTCGGATACAATATTAACTGTCATATTTAGTAGAAGTCAATGTACAATTCTAACTTAGAATATTTTTTTACTTTTAGTCAGTACTGTTAGTTAAAATATATGGAAGATGATTGAATAAAAAACAATAAATATTCGGGACTGATAGACTATCACAATACCTACTAGCCTACTGAGGGCTAGCAGATTACGAGAAGATTAAAAGGGCAGTTGCAAGTTTAAACCCCAAAAAGGCGTAAGGTGTTGACAAAACAAGAAATAAGATGTTAATGGAACTTCCCCAGGTAGCAGTTAAAATAATTCTATTTATTTTTAATTCCATTCTACGCCTGGAGTATTTTCCACCAGACTGTAAGGTTTCTCTTATAACCGCGATACCTTTGCTAGAATAAGAACACACAAAGGTAGATTCATATAGACTAATAAGTCTGCTATCGAATAAGTCAAAACTATTTGAGAAAATACTAATTACTAAGCTGAACCCAATCTGGAGCAAAAAAAGAAGGATGTATTCCGAATCATCAATTCGGATTTAGAAGACAAAACAGCTCTATTGAACAAACGCATAGATTGGTAAATGTGTAGTAAAAAGGCTTTTGAGGACAGAAAATATTCTTTTGCGCTTTTCATAGATGATTCTCAAGCGTTCGAAAAAATTTTGGCACGAAGGCCTAGTTTAAAAGTTCAAGCAAGACGTACCCAAAAATTTCTATAAGCTTTTACAAAGCTACTTAGGAGGTCGAAAGTTTGTACTTAAAGGAGATATCTTCAGCTCGCCTCAGCCAACTAAAGCCGGAGTTCCTCAAGGTAGTTTTTTAGGACACATTTGCTATACACATCAGATATGTCAGTTAGCAACCGAGTTCACACTTGAACATTTGCTGACGACACTGTCTTTTTAAGCATTCACAAAGGCCCTCAAATACCAATATTTACGAGACCATATAATTTCTATGCAACTGTAGTTACAAAATTGGATTATAAAAATTAACGAACAAAAATGTACTGACATATCATTCACATTGCGTAGAGAGTCATGTCCTCATATTCGAATATATAACCAAAATAAACCACCCGGGGGTTAAATAACTTGGCATACATCTTGATCGTCGTTTAACCTAGAAAGCGGTAATTTGCACTGCTTTCAACTTATTGGCAGAAAATCAAATCTAAGCTTAGATGGCAAACTTCTACTTTTTAATTCAATCCCTAAACCTATATGGTACTATGGCATTCAGTTATGGGGTACGGTCTCAGCTCCAAACATAGTCAAAATTCAAAGGCACCTAAATGTATTGATATCTTCATTTTATTATGTATCTGCATATATATAACATACATACATACATACATACATACATACATACATACATACATACATACATACATACATACATACATACATACATACATACAAATCTTAGTGGCTTTTGATAAAATGTGGTTTGTGTTATTTATTTTTATTACAATCAGTTTTGGGTTGCTTTTCTATTTTATCGTAAACCACAAAATGCATGACATTATAGTAAAATTTAAAGCACGTGGTGTAAAGCGATGCACTAGTTTCAAAAAATTAATTAAAAAATCAAAATCGATTGTGCAATAAAATATGTTGGCAAAGAAAATTTGCATTTTTGGAAAACACGGTTCAGTTTTGGTTATAAAAAAACTGAATCGGTTTATTGTTATATATTTTTTACTTATTTTTTCTTAACAAAAAGTAATAAATAAACAAGTCCATATTTTATGACAAAATACAACACATTTGTGTCATTCACAAGGTGTCATAAAGTCAGATATGTCCTATTTTAAAAACATATTTTTTTTTATTTTAATATAATAGTATTTGCTGCCTATTGTATGTATATATTTGTCTATTATAAATAAATATTGATTCTCCTTTAAAACTAAAAATAAATTATTGTTAAAACAATGATTATATATTTTGCAAAAAAGAAATATATATTTTGCAAAAAAGAAAAAACACATACAAAACACAGGATCGGGCAGTCAGATTTGAGTATAAAATATACGTAAAAATTACGCTTATTGTGGGGAAACCCTAAATTTTTATTTTATATTTTTATTAAATGTTGTTATATATATGAGTAAATTTTACAATATATTAGTGTATTTTACCCGACGTTGGCTGGGTCCACTCTTAGAGCCCTTCTAAGTGCACGAAATGATTAACCTTTAATGATTAACCTTTTTCGGTTTTTTCCACCCTGTAGGTTCACTCTCAACAGAGGAGAAACAATTATAGTTTCGAGACAAAGCATTTGCATACATTTCAGCAACAGCATCACATATCGGGTTGTAGGTGCAGGTGTATAGCAAGTGAAAAATCGAATGGTCAGCGCACAAATAAAATGACGATCGAAGCAACGACTGAAAAGATTCAGCTCAACATTCCAATTACAAAGACCGAATGTCATTATACACATAAGACATTACAATACATGGTTTGGTAAATTTTCAAGTGAAAACAAAAAATCATATTATGGAAAATTGAGGGCATTTTGTTGATATTTGTATGGGAATATATAGGAAAATATAAATGCCATATCTCCGGAACCACCTGGCCGATTTTGTGCAAACTTCTCACAAACCAACTAAAATCGGCCGACCCGTTCCCGCAGTTAGTGGTGACATCAAAGTGTACACTTATTTTTATATACATATATAGAAGAAGATGTAAACTTCAATTATCTGACTGTTACAGTTCAAAATATAATAATATACACATCAAAATCACGTATACTATGGGACACCCTTAACTTATAAATTTATATTTTTATAAATTTTAACCCGCATATTTATAAAAAATAAAACTTATTTAAAATTTATTTTAGAACAACTTTTGTATGAAAATTTCTTTTTAAATAGATTTGAAATATATTTTTTTTTTATAAATATGGGGGTTAATATACATATACTTGCTGCACAGATATGGGATACCCTCTTTTTTATTTTAAGTTTTTTTTTTTTTGGTAGCTGGCATAGACTCCAACCGCATGACTGCAATAGGCAGACGTATTACGGATCAAAACATAAAGCCATATATGTAAAAATTGTTTTTAATTGTGACACCCTTTAATTTCTAACTTTTTATACTAGATATTGCGGACTCAGTATATTTTCAAGCATCTGCCAATAGCGGTTCACAAAATAGGGACTTTAAAAATTTAATTGTTTTTTTAAATGGGACCAATTTGTAAGCATTTTCATTTCGGTTTCAGCTTTCCATACTCTGTGTGTTAAGTACAACTTTAAGGCATATTTTTAGGCCTTAACCTTCCTGACCATTTTCATTTTTGTGCGACACATTCACATTTCTCGGTCTCTCAGACCGATTTCAAGTATTTCTCGGTATCTCAAAACTATTATAAAGTTTTCAAAACCTGTGCAGTGGTCATATTTAACAAACTAATCTAAAATAACTGAAGTAAGAAAAAAAAAACAAAATTACGTTTTTTTTTAGCTCACAGCATCAATTTATATTTCATCACAACAATTTGGCATTTTTGATCCTAGACCTAGTATAAAAATAAAAAACAAATTCATTCACAAAACACAACATTTATAAAATGTTGGTTTTCTATTAACATACATATGTTTTAGAAGTAAACAAAAAAAAAAAATAAAATGAATTCAAGAAAAAACAGGAACACTAAAAAAAAAAATAATTTCAAAATGCTTAAAATATATGCCTCATTATGAGGTTAGTCTTTGTAAATTTCAATAAGTCGTTAGAGCTTGTGGCTCGATTCAGCGTCCTGTAAATCTTCAACATCACTTTCCTCTGAGTCTTCTTGTTCAGTATCAGTGTTTGCTTCATACACATCAATATTATCTTCGTATTCAGTACCACTTTTCACATCAGAATCTAGATCTGAATCGATTTCATTCAGAATAGCTCTTATGCGCTCAATATCTGCCATATCTAACGAAAATCTCACGATAATTAACTTTGAACATAATTCTTTTATTAAATCATATAAACTGATCTCTCATTGTCCATTTTCATCTAAAAATTTCCAATTTAGCAAAACCAGCTTACCTGTCGAAAATGTGACACTTAACTATAAGTCGGTCTCACAGACCGTCTGATTAGCAATCACCGGTACAACACTTTAACTGAAACGCACTTGTTACACTAAACGTTGTATAATGAGGAATAATGAAGATACTGAGAGAATGATGGTGTTGCAATTTTTTGTTTTCGTGAAATTAACACAAAAGTGATTCGTCGGTCTCACAGACCGACGAAATGGTCAGGAAGGTTAAACTAAACAAAAGGAAAAGACATTGGGTCATATTCATAAAAAATATTTCCGGCTAATAAAAGGTTTATTAACAATTTTTGTTATATAAAACTTTTAAGAATAAACCATAAATTTTATATATTTATCCCTTAAATATTCTGTTTTCTTATTTTATTTCATGTTACAATACAACTACAAATTTAATAGGCACGAGGTCAGTAACGATCTGGATCCCCAGAAAGGAGCCAATTTCGCAAATCTAGAACTGATAGACTAACATAGTAATACCTTACCATCAGAAAAAGGTATCAAAAATTAGCTTTTGTATTAAAATTGGGAGCTAAAATTTCAAAATCGGCGATTACACACAAAATCAAAATTTAGTCAATCAAAAAGTTATATTTTATCAAAAAAAAAAAAAAATTTTCAAAGATAAATAAAGCAAATATTGATTTTTTTCTAAGAAAAATGGACCAAAAATTCAAAAAATCAAATATTGATAAAAAAAATGATTTTTTTAGTTATAACTAAAGTTTGTATAGTTTAAAGTGCCAAAAATGGTAATTACTTACAAAATCCATAAATAATTCTTTTTTTCACAAAAAGAAAAATCAAAATCAAGGGACATTTGTTACTCAGTGCCGGATTAAAGTCGTAAAAGATTTATAGTTTGCCTTAGTAAACGTGAGATACAAGATGTCTGTGATATTAGTTGTTGGCTGCTGCCTATTGATTTTAAAACGGTAAAAAGGGATATCAGGCGGAGAGAAGACGGAAATTATAAAAATGTATTTCTTGTATTTTTAATTTATTAATATCTTTACCATTTGCTGGAATATTCAGAAAACTGTAACAAGATGTTTATATGTGTTACCAACTTACCCTCTATTAATTCATTCGACTGAAGAGAGAAAAACTTTAGATTAAATCTAATACATTTCTAATAGAGATTTTCAGAATATCAATTTTTTTTGCACAAATTTTCTTTTAACTCAGCGTTATACTTTGCCGGCATGAATGAATATTATTAAATTGTGTACAGTTTTATTAAATCTGTTTTCCTTCTTCTCTTTTTATTTTTGTATGTGTATTCGTATAAAAATATACGTATAATGACGTGTTTACATTTAATATTTTATACATTTAAATAAATAGAAAAGCGACGCCAAGAGGTCAACTACTGCTGAAGCAGCAAAGGCAACAAGAAAAAAAAATTGCAAACACAGTGGTTATTAGTCATTATTCTTTTAGAAATATTTGAATGTTTTTTAATAAAAAATTGTTGGTATTTTAATATTTAAATTTATATGTCGAACTATTTACTAACATATAAATAAATTAATTTTGAAGTATATTTTGTATAAATTAATTTTGAAGTTGAAAGAATATTTTCTACAAGAAGATTGATTTTAATCAAAAAAATTAGAAAATTTTCATTTAAACACTAGCAAAATATAGTGAATTTTCTGGACCGCTATAACCAACTTCAAAAAAGAAGGAGGTTATCAATTAGGCTGAATGTTGCTTTTTTATGTATGTAACCGCATAACTCAGCCATTTCTAAACCGATTTGACAATTTTTTTTCTTTATTTGAAAGGTTATGCTTTCAGTTTGTTCTCGTTTTAACAACAGTTTGTTATATTAAAAATTAAAGGGTGGCGCCATACAACATACATGTTTTTTACGTGTATTAAGAACCGAAAAGGGCACCAAATTGAAACTTAAAAAAATTGCGTTTCGCTATAGCTCCCAACAGCACAAATTAAGAAAAAAATAAATTTAAAATTTAAAGAGTGGCCCCATTATGTGACTTAATTTGACTTATATGGGCCTATCTTTTGAACTGTTATATACAAAACCCTAAAAATTTGAAAGAATGTCGATTACTTTGACCGTTATAATAAAACGTATAAATATTCAGAATTTTATATTAAAGGGTGATCCAATAGTTTATTTAATTTGATGTATATGGACATACTTTTGAACAGTTGTATACAGACCGGTGAAATAAACAAAGAACCTGTATTGCTAAGTCCGCTATAACAAAAACTACAAAATTGGATTTTGGAAATAAAAGGGTGTGCCAATAGTTAATGTAATTCTATGAATGTATGTGGCCAAACTTTTGAACTGTTATAGACAGACAGCTGAAATTTATAAGGAACCTGTATTGCAAAGTCCACTATAGCAAGTATACAATTTGAACTTATAAATTAAAGGGTGTCCCCATTAATTTTGTAATTTGATCTACATATATGGTCCTATCTTTTGAACCGTTAAACACAAACACTTGATAATTAGGCAGAATGTCCACTACTTTCTCTGGTATAATAACAAATATAAATATTTAGAATTATAATGTAAAGGGTGCCCCAATAGTTCATGTAATTTGACATATATGAACAGATAGTTGAAATTTACAAGGAATCTTTGTGGCCAAGTCCTCTATAACAACAGGTCTGTAATTCAAAATTGTAAATTAAAGGGTGTCCCAATAGGTGATGTTATGTTATGGTGATGATGTTGATGATGATGTTATGGTGATGATGTATGTGACCCTATCTTTGAAACCGTTTTAGACAGAAGTTTGAATGGTGTCCCAATAAAAGACGGATGCTGGCGAAAATAGCTTAACTTTTGAACAGTAATAGGGAGAGGCCTGACATTCACTTAGTCCTTACTTTTTTCCCGTTAATTTTTACGCATCTTTTATTTTGTTTAAATCTACTTCTTACAGATTTCTTCTGACATTTTTAGTTTAGAATTGATGCCCATCTATCATATATCTATTTGAAGTCGGTTTTTTTGCAAGAATTATTATTAAAAATTGTAATTAAGTGTTTGCTTGCATGAATGGTTTTGCATAAGTAGTCTCAAAATACTAAAAACGCGTTACACCTACTTCACTTCAAAATACAAAAAGCACAAAACACACAAAGTGATCAATGAAAATAGGTAAAATTAAAAAATAACGGCCAACTGTGAGTCGGTCTTACAAACGAATTGTTCCATAGCTTGGTACACAACTTTAACTTTACATTTATAATTCCATAAATAAATGCTAATTTTTTTCAATGAGTTTAAGTAGTTAACGACACTTATTTTCGTACCCACTTGAAAATAATAAAAATAAATCAGTCAGGCAAGTGTCAGACTCTCACATGCAAACTTCCTCTACAAAAAATCATTCCCGCTGCGGTATTTGTCCAGCATAAGTACCCTCTTTTAGGTAATCCAAAAACTCTAAATAATAAGCAGGGCTACCTCTTCGAAACATTTTTCGTACACTTATATGTTAAAGAGTGTGTAAGTGTTCCGTACTACGTTCAATATATAACTTTAAGAGTAACGAGTGATTTTTTAAGAGCTTGAGAACTTTTTTAAAAAAAAACGCATAAAATTTGCAAAATCTCATCGGTTCTTTATTTGAAACGTTAGATTGGTCCATGACATTTACTTTTTGAAGATAATTTCATTTAAATGTTGACCGCGGCTGCGTCTTAGGTGGTCCATTCGGAAAGTCCAATTTTGGGCAACTTTTTCGAGCATTTCGGCCGGAATAGCCCGAATTTCTTCGGAAATGTTGTCTTCCAAAGCTGGAATAGTTGCTGGCTTATTTCTGTAGACTTTAGACTTGACGTAGCCCCACAAAAAATAGTCTAAAGGCGTCAAATCGCATGATCTTGGTGGCCAACTTACCGGTCCATTTCTTGAGATGAATTGTTCTCCGAAGTTTTCCCTCAAAATGACCATAGAATCGCGAGCTGTGTGGCATGTAGCGCCATCTTGTTGAAACCACATGTCAACCAAGTTCAGTTGTTCCATTTTTGGCAACAAAAAGTTTGTTAGCATCGAACGATAGCGATCGCCATTCACC
The DNA here is from genome assembly GCA_949628195.1 of Phasia obesa. Lineage (NCBI taxonomy): Eukaryota > Metazoa > Arthropoda > Insecta > Diptera > Tachinidae > Phasia > Phasia obesa. The sequence goes on along the minus strand of OX451219.1, from coordinate 113,172,372 downwards.
GTAACGTTGCGTCCAACAGCATCTTTGAAAAAATACGGTCCAATGATTCCACCAGCGTACAAACCACACCAAACAGTGCATTTTTCGGGATGCATGGGCAGTTCTTGAACGGCTTCTGGTTGCTCTCCAAATGCGGCAATTTTGCTTATTTACGTAGCCATTCAACCAGAAATGAGCCTCATCGCTGAACAAAATTTGTCGATAAAACACATTTCGAACCGAACACTGATTTTGCTAATAAAATTCAATGATTTGCAAGCGTTGCTCGTTAGTAAGTCTATTCATGATGAAATGTCAAAGCATACTGAGCATCTTTCTCTTTGGCACCATGTCTGAAATCTCACGTGATCTGTCAAATACTAATGCATGAAAATCCTAACCTCAAAAAAATCACCCATTATAAGATTTAAATTTTTAAGCTAAATCCTTTAGTTTTTAATTTTATGTTTTTATTACGATTCATAAGATAATCACATGTACGCTACAATCAGCCCTTCTGTAAGACCACCCTTTACCTTCTTATTATATTTTAAACATTTTATTATATCATAAAATATTGTATAATTAATTTTATTTTTATTATAGCGAGCATAGTCTTTCAAAGGGGCATTCTCAGCGGCAAATATTCAACAATCTTCCAGTTAGAAATATACCCCATCCTCATCTGATCCAGGAAATGTGTAAGGAGAAAGGGTATACAAATATATCTAAATGTAATTCTTGCAAAAAAAACCGACTAAAAAACAAATATATGTGGATCAATTCTAAACTAAAAATTTAAAAGGAAGTAATCTGTAAGAAATAGTACTCAAATCAAATAATTTAATACTTGTTGCTCTAACGGACATAGTAATATACGTTCTGTACATTCAAATGTCTATCCATAACGGTTAAGCAGATAAAGCCATATACGACAAATTACGTCAGATATGAGGACACCCTTTATTTTTTTTACACTTATTATTACTGACACAGTAACGGTTCCAAGGATATGGCCATATATGTTAAACAATATCACCCAGGGGACACCCTTTAATGTACAATTTTAAATTAAAAACTTATTTAAAAGGAGAGATTCTTTGTAAATTTCAAATGTCTGTCTAAAACGGTTCAATAGTTTGGCCATATGCATCAATTTACATCAACTATTGATATAATTTTAAATATTTTAAATATTTCTAAATGTTATTATACAGGACATAGTAGTGGAGATTCTGTCGGTTCAAAAGATAGGGCTAGATAGATAAAATTATATCAATTATGGGGACACCCTTTAGTTTCTAAATTTAAATTATACACTTGATGTTATAAAGGACTTAGATATACAGGTTCTTTCAACCATCTCTCTGTTACGGTTCAAAAGTTTTGCAATATACATCAACTTATATCAACTATTGGGACACCCTTTAACTTCTATTTATAAATATTTAATTTCTGATTATAAATATTGGTCATTCTGTCCAATTTTCAAGTGATTGTCGACATATATTTAAATTGACGTCACATATGGGGACACCCTTTAATTTTTAAATTTATTTCTTTATTAATTTCTGTTATTGGCAGCTATAGTAATAAGCAGTTTATTAAAATTGTAAAAGGATGCCCTTTACGGTTCATAATACACGTAAAAAACACGTATGTTGTATGGGGACACCCTTTAATTTTCAAAATTCTGAACTTCTTTTAAAACGGGACCAATCTGTAAGCATATCCTTTTTAATAAAGAAAAAATTTCAGAAATGACTGAGTTGTGCGGCCACAAACATAAAAAAAGCAACATTCAGACGAATTGAAAACCTCCTTTTTTGAAGTCTTTTAAAAATCAGTCAAATACAAATTGAACTCACATATACGTAGCGTTCCTTACTACCGTACAATATATAACTAAAAAAGCAAAAAACTTAAATTCTTTTATGAGGTGCACCATTTATTTTAAATTTTATTAAGAGAATTAATTTTAATTCAGTGTAAAGTTTAAATATCTGCCTATACGGTTTAAAAAGATATTTTTTTATTATTATTGAGAAAACCCTATAATGTTACATTTTATTTTTTGTACTTTGTGTTATAAGGGACATAGAAATACAGACTCTGTGTAAATTTCAAGTATCTTCCTATTACTTGAAAATCATATCTCTTTCGGAACACCCTTTAATTGTTTTACTGTTATTAAAGCGGTCAAAGCAATGCACCTATAATTTTAAGTATTTGCTGTTATAGCGGCAACACCTTCTTCACAGAAGGTGTGGCAAGATTGTAGCGAAAACAATAAACACAGAGAAAAAACAGTGTCGAAATACATAATAAAATAGAAGAAAATTTATAAAAAATATCTGGTTTTTTTTAAAGAAAGTCTTTTTATTTCAATAAGGAAAACCTTTTTGAATAATCAAGAAGAAAACTCAGGGTTTTTATTAAGTATTATTCTTGTTTTTTTTTAAGGTATTCCTCTTGATTTTATAAGCCTATTTTGCTTTTTTTATAAAAACAGAAAAATTAACAAAAAATTTTAAAAATAAAAAACTAAAAACAGTTGGTATATTGCTTTTTTGGCATCCACTTTGAAATTTTTTGCTAATCATTCTTTGATTTCTTTCTACCTTTTCTTTTTGTGGTGGCGGACGCCTAAAATTTAATATGCCTTCATATTATCCTCAATTTTTCCAGGGGTAAAAGATCAGGGGAGATTTTTCTGATGAATTGTGTAGAGGGGGTTGAAGCCACTTAATTTCTAAAACCCGAAAAGCTTGGTGAAAATATAACATAAATATAATACAGAAGATATCCTTATTAAGAAAATTAAAAAGATGATTTACACATGATCATCTAGGAACCTAATGAAATCAATCAGGAAAACCTTTTTGCAAAAATCAATTAGGTAGGCTAATGAAATCAATATAAAATTAATTTTTTATACAATTCAGAAGAAAACCTAATAGAATCAAAAGGATTTTCTCTATGGATTTTTTTTTTGTGTCAAAAATGAGTAAAAAAATTGTGAATAATAAGTTTTCCTTTTGATTTAATGGGATTTCCTTCTTGATAAAATTTAAAAGATTTACCACATGAAAATAATAAGGCATCCCTTCGAAAAAACTTCCCTTCTATCTGCTTGGATACCCCTTAGCCCAACAACATTTCATAGAGAAAATCCTTTTGATTCTATTAGGCATTTTTGGCTCTGTGTATAAAAATGACATACAAATTGTACATCAAAACTAAGTTAAACATATTTCTTAGAGTCACGTTGTTACCCTTTTGATACCGTACCCTAAACTCTACCTACAAATTGTTCAGTACAACTGAACAAAACATGTTGTTACTTGTGTTATTTTATATCGAAATAAAGAGCTTTTTAAATTTGGCAAAGCTAAATGAAGCATTTTTTCCAATATCATCAATATTAATTTCATTGGTCATATTTCTTTCACATTTATCGTTTGCTGCCTTTCTGTCATATATTTTGGCTGATGTACCTAAACTGCAAATCAACAAGTTTCCCATAGTTTGTTTGTCTTGCCTAATCACTGTATCATATCAGGTGTCAGTTTTTCCTGTGTGGGTTTATATTCCCTATATACTATGGCATACACATACATTTCATATCTACAAATGTAAAGGAAAATACTGTTGTGTATAAATATGAGTATGAATAAACAGCAAGAAATTTTTTCCACTCTCCTAGTTTTAAGCTTTTAAATAATAATTTGCTAGAGAAGCAACTAACGACATCATAACACGCTTGATTTGACTTAAGGGATAAAACAGGAATTTTAAATTTCGTTTGAGTTTTCTTTTTTTTTATTTATTTTAATTATGCACACAAAAAGTGAAAAAAGTACTTAAATTAAGAATGTGACCTAAATAAACAAACAAAAATAAAACAGAAGTGTAAGAAAACAAAGGATAAACGAGTAGAGCAATTGGCAACACAAAATTATTTAACAAAAGAAATAACCTACAAGATACCTGTGTAATTTCGTACATTTTTTTTTAACAAAAATAAAAACGTCATCCTTATATTGCCTTCTGACATTTGAAGATTTTATATCTTTGGGATGCTGAATTTTTTTTTTCTAAACTGAGATTTTTAATCCTTAACCCAAATGCCTAAATTGTTCTACGATGAGGATTGGCAGACTATGATTTTATTATTTAAAAATGCAAATCGGGTTATACATATAAAAATAATTATGCTTTTAACATGACTAAATGCTACTAAATTCGCACAGTGGGGCAGAATCAAAAATTGATCTAAAATTTGACATGAGCATAGCAGAGGAGTGTATAAGCTTAAGTTTTGACGTTGGGCACCATCCATTTGCCAGCGGTGGTCTTATGTATTCTCAAATTTGGGTACCTTGCATCTGCAAATTTTTTAGAGCTTGGCATTACTTCAATTATTGTTTGGTTTTCAAAAATTATAAATGATCTTAAAAGTCTAGTTAATGGCTACAAAGTGATATATTAAAATTGTGTTAAAAATAAGCAAGTAACCAGCAATTTAAAATTTAAATTTTTCGATAGTCAGTTTTTTTTAAATATTAAGTACAGTTTTTAGCAAATCTTTTTGAATTTTCATTTTTAACTACAAAACTACAAAGACAACGAAAATTATGCTGTATCTGGTATCTTTACATAATATGCTATTTGAACCGTCAACCTCCAGGCTAATAGATCTTCACACTGCCAATCAGTCTATCAAAGCATCTCAATTTCAAGCATCAATGATGTAGATATATTCAATGAACTTTTGTGTTTTATAAATGAGAAATCTAAAAATAGAAAATTATGATTTTGACATAAAAAATGAGTAAGTACACATTCCTACTTCCTTACTAGGAGAAGCGAAGTAGGAATGTGTACTAGATCTTTTAGAAGTATGAGCCAAGGCCTTCTTTGGAAGGCACACAAAAATGAGGATCGTATCCGAAAGAAGGTCTAAGCATGCCTTATAGAAGGCCTGAGAAGGCCTCTTTATTTTACCACTGGGATGTTTCTTGGGTTGTTGTTGTAAGAGTATTCTTTAAATTAGAGTTCGTTACTTATGTACGAATGTTGTTGTTTTTTCATGACATACTACACGCATAACAAAAAAATTAGCTTTTAATACGTTGTTTTAATAGTTTAGAAGAACCTATCAGAAAGCCGATTGTTAAATATTTTTAATTTATTGGTTGCCAAATAATAGTAATAGACCAATTAAGCATCTGATAAAACATAAAAAATCCCCTAAAAAACACCCTAAATATTTTTTAACCCCCAATTTTTCCCCTAACAAATGTTAACCCCCAAACACTCCCCTAAATGAAAAAAAAATCCCCTAAATCTATTGGAAAATCCCCTAATCTGGCAACCGTGCTGCTCAGTTGTTATGAATTCCGATTTTGATTAACCGTGGGATTTTGCGGAAATGCATCACTGCACTGCATCTATGTATGTTCGAATATGCATCAGCTGGCATCACTGCAAATGTCGTGTGTCACATGTATAGATGATGCGCTAACCAACGTTAAAAACGCATCACAAAAAAGGGCTGATGCAATACCCAATAGAGTATTTTATTTGACTTTATTAATCTTATTTTTAACCGACTACAAAAAAAGAATGAGGTTATCAATTCGTCTGTGTGTTGCTTTTTTTTTGTATGTTTGTGCCTTCAGAACTCGGTCATTTCTGAACCGATTTTCAAAATTTTTGCACTATTAGAAAGGTTATGGCTACAGATTGGTTCCATTTTAAAAGAAGTTCAAAAGTTTAAAAATTAAAGGGTGTCCCCATACAACATACATGTTTTTTACGTGTATTATGAACTTTATAGGTCACCAATTTAAAATTAAAAAAAGTGCGTATCACTGTAGCTCCCAATAACAAAAAGTAATTAAAAAATAAAATTAAAAATTAAAGGGTGACCCCAAAGGTGACTTAATTTCATCTTTATTCTCCTATCTTTTGAACAGTTATAGACAAACTTTTGAAAGTTGCACAGAATGTTCGTTACTATGTCTGTTAAAATAAGTATAAATATTTAAAATTAGAAATTAAAGGGTGTCCCATTAGTTGGTTTATTTTGATATATATATATGGCCAAACTTTTGAACCGTTATAGACAGACAGTTGAAATTTACAAAAACTTGTATTGCTAAGTCCGCTAAAATAACAAGTGTAAAATATGAATTTGGAAATTAAAGGGTGTCCCAATATTTAATGTAAAAGTAATATATATGGCCAAACTTTTCAACTGTTATATATAGATAGTTGAAATTTACAAAGAACCTATATTGCTTAGTCCGCTATTACAACAAGTATAAAATTTGGATCTATAAATTAAAGGGTGTCCCCATTATTGATGTAATTTGACCATTATGTCCTCATCTTTGGAACCGTTATAGACAAACACTTGAAAAATAGACAGAATGTTCACTACTATGTCTGGTATAACAACAAGTATAAATATTTAAAATTTGAAATTAAAGGGTGTCCCAATAGTTGATGTAATTTGATGTATATGGACACAAAGTTAATATTTAAAAAGAATCTGTATGACAAAGTCCTCCTTAAAAAGTATTTATATTAAAATTAGAATTTAAAGGGTGTCTCAATAGGTGACGTCATTTGATATATGTATATGACCATATCTTTTAAACAGTTATTGATAAACACTTAACAATTAGACAGAATGTCCATTACTATATCTGTTATAATAAGTATAAATATTTAAAGTTATAAATTACAGGGTGTCGCAATAGTTACCGTCTTAAAGAAAAATGATTTTAAGTTTGTCTGTTTTGAAGTCGGTTTTTTTTGCAAGAATTATAATTAAATTACATTTGTTTAAAAATTTTGAGAATTGAATTTGTTATAGAATTTTCGAATCTATTAATAAGTATTCAATTAGAATTTATTTTATTTTTTGCTTGCATCTAAATCAAAAAATAAATATATTATTAACTTCTCAATTTGTAATGTTTATGTGTTCGAAATTTTTAACAAATGATAAATTATTTTTGCTTTCGTTTCAAGTAAGTATCAGCATCAGCTGTTTTGCATCGCATCAGGAAATATTTAAATTTCTATTATGGAACAGTTCTGTTAATAGAGTCTTAAATTTTCTCTTTACAAAAATAAAAGGTGCTGCCAAATCATTTAAATTGTTAAAATTGAGTTTTAACCTCCATATTCTTTTGAAAATTGATTGAAAAAGGTAGCCTATATTTGAGGCGAGGTAAAAAATGTTAATAAAATACATCCAGTATTATCTTCTCTTATATTTGTACAATACGAGTATAGCAAATCTTTTAAACATTTTATACTATCGACAATAGTATGGATAGTTTTCCAACAAACTAATGAAAATGTCTCATGTTGTTACTATAGTTTGCCAGCTCTCATGGACAGCCTTGTAAAATGTCATTGTGAGATTTATGTTAAAACCATGGCTGTGTACTTAATATATTATATTGTGAAATCACCTGTCTTATATCTTGTAATTTCAATAGTACCTGGTCCTTAACATTAATGGATCTGATCATAAGTTTTCTTAATTATCTGTTAAACCACAAATTGTAAAATACAAGGTTTACTTTTCAACTATAGCCTTAATATAATTAATTTATAAAAATTTGTGTCAATTGTTTCACTTACATGTCTCAATTTGCTAAAGCGTAGTGAATAATAAAGTCGTATATTTTTTACATACTTGAAAATAAATTTTTTTCCTGGAATATAAGAGCTTCTCATCATGAATACCTTTACAGTCTTCATATTACTGCATAAGCTGCAGGCAATGTAACTTAATTACTCAACACTTTTCAACATAACTTTGTGTCGAATCTCTTGGGGAAAAATTTATAAAAGAATCATTTTACTCAGGTTGCAAATAAATCTTAAAAAATTAATTAATTTCAAATAAAAAAAGTTTTAAATAAAATGCTATAACTTTTAACTAACTATGGGGGCAACTAGTGATAGAAGTTGTTTGAAAGAACTATTCTAAACAATTAAAAAATAAAAATTTTTATTTAAAAGTTTAAGGACGATAGCAATAATTTTTACCATGCTATTCCAAGTGTCAAGTGCAAAATGTATACAATTCTTATTAAAAGTTAAAATACCTTTTGTTAACTTTAATAATCCCTTTTACTACACACAACTTTAAATTGTAAAAGATTACAACTTAAAGTGGTGTTCATTGTTTGCCAAAGCAATCAAGCAACATTCAAGAAGTGTAGGTGAACGTGAATGATAAATACTTTATAACAAATTAATGTGTATTTGTATTAGAAACAAAGCAAAAAGACTTTCAAATAAGTGGAACGGAGAGAAGAAAACTTGTTAAAAAAATTAGCCTTGTCTATGGGAAAACAGTATATGTCAGAAGATAAATGGCCATCCTTGGTCGCTTCATAGGCAATCTCCAGATAGCAGTTCTAGTATACAGATTTACCTACATTAAAAAAGGGGTCGTTTCTGCAAAAGTAGACTTTCTTCCCTTCTATTGTAAACTAGATAAAATCGAACAAGACGAGTATTGACGATTTGGGAGGATCGAATAATTTAATATTAAAAGTAAGTCGAGATGAAGAGAGAAATAGGCTAAGGACCATCGGTTCCTACATATTATCGATATGGTAATAATATGGAGTTTTTTCATTTTTTAATTCTATCCGGGTATAAACGATTCTATTATCGAGCAATAAGCCACACTAATTAGCTATGCACTGATTTCGCTTAAAGTAGCTATTAGTCGTATATTACAATAATAATGATATTCATGAACTAAATGTACCCGCCAACTCGTGAGTGTCCTTGCAATATTTTGTTCGATTTTGCTTTAAAAGCAATCCACACCAGTGTTGGGATTTGTGGTACAATTGTACCAAATTTGGTACAATCGACAGATCATTGGTACACTGGTACACTTCATGCTTTTTTAGTACAATTTAATTTTATTAAAAATTAAATAAAAATAAAAAAAGTTTTTATTTCATCAAAAATTTTTTTTTTTGACATTTCTAAAGTAACCCAGTGTAGAACTAACTAAATTGCAACATTCTTGATTTATGTTCAGGATTTACTAACTTTGCTAACCCTATTATGTACAAGTGATAGGTAATTTAGTTACAAGGCATTTTTGCTAAACTACAGTGTTCGAACGTTTTCTTTATAGTGAGATATCGTAAGATCTTTTTGATAATAAGATGATTTTTTATTTATTTTTCCGAATAGCTTCACGCATACTTAATCGGATTAAGATCCGGTGACTTTGGTGGAGTTTCAAGTACTTGATGGCAATTGTAGTGTACCTAGCTCCTAACATTGCACAGTGTAACGGGCCATCTGTAAAGGGCTACTCCGATTGATCCAAAATTAGACGTGGACATAGCAGATGAGTATCTGACTTTAAGTTTTGAAGCTGGGTGTCATTCATTTACCAGTGGTGGCGCTATGTGGCCTCAAAATTAAGAACCTCACAACTTCAAATTTTTTAAGGCTTGGCATTTCTCCATTTTTTTTTTGATTTTTCAAAATTTTACATGGTTTCTAACATGTAAAATTTTACATGGTTTCTAACATGTAAAATTTTACATGTTAGAAACCATGTACATGTTAGAAACCATGTAAAATTTTGAAAAATAGATACTTAGTATTATTTCATTTTTTTAAAGTTTCTTTTTTGTTTGCTGGGGTAACAACAAAATTATTTTCAATTGAAAAATCTCAAAATTATTGCATTTTTGTGTATTTAAGCCTAAAAAGGGGCCATCTATCTTTTTTTAATAAAAAATTCTTAAGGAATATATAAAAATTGTTTATACTCGTATATAAATATTTTATATTTTAAACCAAATTTCGTGTAAAAGTGTCCTTCATGTCATTTATGTTACATAGAAAATTTGACATTAAAATATCAAAGGGATCGGAAAAAGAAGACTGATGTAAAAATGCTATACATATATATTCCCAATTATTGCTGAAAGTATTTTATGAACCCTAGTCCATCATATTTGGTATTTACTTTGAGAATTGCGCGATTTCCTTTCCTTGTTGAAGATTTGTATACGTTGACTAATTACATGTCCACAGAATAGAAATTCAAAGAATCAAGGTCACTCTAAAATACCTAAGTATTAAAGTTTTGAGTAGCATCTTTTAATGTCGACCTACTGTATGTATGTTTTGTTTGTTTGTTTGTTTACTTAATTTTAAATGTTGGTACAATTGATGCTGATTTGGTACAATTTTATCACTGGGTCGGTACAATTTAAACATTGACAGATCCCAACACTGATCCACACCAGAGACTCTTACTTTTTTTAGTGCCGCATTATACTATGCTGCAAATTGGTTAGTACTTCTCAGTGCCGACTTAAACTGTGCTAAATATCGGTTAGTACTTCAGTTATGGTTTATGTGTTTACGTTATAAAACAGCGCCATCTGTTGCGCCAAAATATGCCGTACTAAAGTATGCAGTTATGATTTATATATTTACTTTGTTACTTTGTCTGGGAAATAAGATATTCACCCCTATCGCGAATATTTATTCCCATGAAAAAACTCCCAAATTTTTCTACCGTGAATGATTCCAATAACAATTTACTTGTATTTTACGGTAGAAATCATTCACAATAGAAAGTTTGGGAGTTTTTTCATGGGAATAAATATTCGCAATAGGGGTGATTATTTGCGGAAAAAGGTATCCTATATTGTAATCAGGGTACTAAAGTACCTCCTCACAAAATATTGTTAAAATTCATCCAGTAGTTTTTACGTGATGCGAACACAGAAGAAAAGACAGACAGACAGACAGACAGAAAATAAGTTACTATTTTATTATATGTTATATGTAAAGATTCCCAGAAAAGATACTAAGGACTTACTATAGACGGACTATATAATATTAAAAAAACTGTTAGGGCACAAGAGGAACGAAAGCCAAAAAGGCAATTAGATATTTTGTATTAAAACAAGCAACTTTAGATATTTTGTATTAAAACAAGCAACTGCGATAAAATTAGATGAAAATATAAATTAATATAGCAGTGCAAAATTAAATTAAGATTAGGCGCAAATACTGGCCCACCATAGAAGACCTCATTGTTTTGAACTTGTAGTACAAAATAAGGTTGACAGCTAGAAATTTGTAAAACCGAAAGTAAATGCGCGGAATACAATTACTAATAATGACGTTGGCTGATGTACGAATAAGTTTGAAACAGACTCAACAAAATAGTGATCTGCTTCAGTACCCTATACACCGCTCCTCTCAGAACACATAAACTCTAGAATGTATTATGTGGCAGCCATTCTTTATTATTAAAGCTGATTATAAAATCAAGTATTTAATCTGTGTTACTTTAAGCGAAATAATTATATTTCCACTACTCTTTTATGTTAAGGATCTTAAAGCTATTTAAGTGAGATGGTTTAATATTCTGACTTTAATTTTCTAACTTTAACGTCTAAATGAATTTAAATGCAGCACACAACTATTTTGCAACACACGCACACACATACACTCTCATTTTAATAATACACAGGTAGGAAGACAATGTAGTATTTATTATACCATTCGAGCATTTTTTTTCCTTCTATTTTTAAGTTGTTATTGCTATTAATTAACTTGTTATTCCTATTTCTACCTTTATAGCAAGATTGTGGTAGTGAGTGTAAAAATAAAAAACAAACAAAATATAAACAAAGAATACCACTGTTATTTACACTTCACTACACTACACAATCATATTGTGCAGTTACAATACAAGCTTGGCAAAGTGTGTGAGTTGTTGAGTAAATTTTTTATAAAGGATAACACTTTTAACAGGAAAAAGTCGATGAAAACGAGGCAGTATTTTGTTTATTTTATTCTAACTTGGCAAATGTTTTGTGTTTCGTTATTGCTTTGGATTCTCTCTTTTTTTAATTTGGTAACTAGTTCTCATTTAACACCCATATTATTGCATGAGAGATATTCGCATGAACTCTTACATGCACAGTGTTGCCTGATTGATGATTATATTACTTGTCGATTGATCTTTTAACTAAATTATGATTTGTAAATTTTTTCTTGAACAGCCAAACTTAAATAAGTGCGCTGAGTGCAAACTTATTCCTAAAAATTCTCATGTACATACAAAATTTATGAAATGTATGTAATGATTAGTAATTGGAAAATCATTTTTTTTGCGGAAAAGTGTTGGTATTTTAGCTACCTTCTGCTTTGTCTAGCGATTTTATCTCTATTTTGCGTTTAAATTTTTTTAGATTATATTAAACAAAATAAATTAACTTTTGAAAATTTAAATTATTATTAGTCGAACTGTTTATGTATTACATACAATGAAATTTATAATCAGGCTTAAAAATTAAATTTTCCCAATTTTTTCTTAAATATTATCACCTAATTTGTAATTTAATTAATTCTTTCTTAGAGAGTAAAATATTTATAAATTGGCTATGATAGCTTCAAAATAGATACGCCTAAATAACACCAAAGGCGCTGCGACACTGCTTTAATTGCAGCGACTGCTTAGACTGCGGCACCTTAGAAATTTCATTTGTGAACTGGTTTATGAAAACAATCAACTTTTATCAATGTTCAGTTGTGACTGTTTGTGATTTAGTGTGCGATAAATGGGTCTTTGTAGGCCTGTTGTACACGTTTCAAAATCACTTATTAAATTCACTATTATTTGCATAAATTCAAATCACTCGTATTGAAAAAAACAATAATTGAATTTTATTTTTTTCAAAATAAATATAATTTTTTTTTCGCTAAAATTAAGATGTTTGGTTATACGTTATTTCTGGCAACGCTATACATAATTACAGTCTGTCTAATAACTATAGCACTTTTGTATTGAGTACCGTCACAAAAACTATTGAAACATATTTTTGGCATTTGTTTGTTTTTTTTTCTCGAATACTTATAGCACTATTCGTTTTGTTTTTTAACTTTTATTAAAAAAGTACACATTACCACATTTTATAAGAACAAAAAAGAGCTTAAAAAACTATTTTTATTTTATTTTATTTATTTTATTATTTTTCCATAAGTTTCCGAGTTTTTTAAAAAGGTGCGAATTACCTTTTTTTTTTAATCCAAACAACATCACAGGATAGTGATGTTATATGCCGACAAAAAAAATGGCAAACAACGACAAAAAATACAAAGCTAACAAATAAATCCATAAAAACAGTCGTTTAAAAGTATAACTTGCCACAGCTGAGTATACTGTCAGTAGTTCTGCTTAAATCTCCTCTTGGTGGCGGCTGGTAACAGGCTCCTAGTTAAATCTTTACTCTGCTAGGAGACTAACTAAATTAAGTCGAGCGAACTCTCGATACCCATTGTCCTCAAGCTTTTTGCTTTTCTCTCCTTTTTCTCAAGGTTTTTTATTTTATTAGCCCCTAGTGACCGACACCAAACGCTAGACGGGTTAATATATAGAGGCAATAGCCTCTTGGCATGAAGTGTAGAAAGTTGAATAGAATTAAGGGGGATAACAGCTTTAGTAATATACATCGGTTAAATTTTAAAGGCCGATATTGAATGTGAACTACACCTAAACGTCAAGTTTTTTTCTGCATTTAATTTCAAAACATTTCTCAATTTCACACCAACTTAATTTGAACCATGGAAAGATACACAATCGAGCAATGGTCAGCATGGTGGCAAGAAATGTCAACAGTGGATGATCAATTTTCGAAGAAAATAATCTTCAGTGATGAGGCACATTTTGAGCACAGTGGATTCGTCAATAAGCAGAATTGCCGCATTTGAGCGAATGATAATCCAAGAGTGATTGTCGAAAAACCAATGTACCCACAAAGAGTGAATTTTTATTGCGATTTATGGGCTGGCGGCATCATCGGGCCGTATTTTTTCCAAAATGAGGCCGGTCAGGCAGTTACTGTAAATGGTGTTCGCTATCGTGAGATGATAACGAACTTTTTATAGCCCAAATTGGAAGATATGGATTTGGACGATATGTGGTTTCAACAGGACGATGCCATTTGCTACACAGCTAGTGAAACAATGACTCTTTTGCCAGACAATTTCAATGTCAATTGGCAGCCAAGATCATGTGATTTGACACCTTTGGACTTCTTTCTTTGGGTCATTTGAAAGATAAGGTATACGTGGATGAGCCAGCAACAATTCAAGAGCTGAAGGGTGAGATAATTCGACACATTAACGGAATAGAACCTCAGCGTCATCGAAAATTTGGTGCATCGGATAGAGGTGTGCCGTTCATACATAATTGAACCGTACCAATATTACCAAAATAAACAGAAATGACAATAATTTCCTAAATAATTTCTCTTTTATTTAAAATCAACATCGGCCCTTTAAATTTAAACACCCTTTATAAACTTCAAGTATCATCTATTCAAGATGATAATTAAAGAAGATGATACTTTAAGACTGTGTGAATCTTCAGCAGTGCCTAGCATGTATACATTTTAAATGTGGATGACATAGGATATCTACAGCTTCAGCAACCTCACGCACATCCAATATCATTCTATGGATTTCGCAGCCTTTTGAGGCATCACAACCTCTTTGATTTATTTCAAGATTCGATAATAGGAAAAGCGTAGACCTTTAAAAAAATATTGTGTGACAAAACCAAAGAGGAGAAGCTAGAGGCTAGGAGTGTAAGTGCCGGCAAGTTTTACCACGAAGGCTTACCTACGAAGGCTTACGTGGAACAAAAGTAACTGTACAACAAAAAATAAATTTTCATTCTTTTTTTGTTCACTTATTATTTACTAGCTATGCCCGCCACATCGTGGGCCTCCTGACAATATTTTTCACTATTTTGCTTTGAAAGTATTCCACATCAATTGTAAGACTCTTACTTTTATAGTGCTTCAGTTATGGTTTAGGTATTTACTTTATATAAAGGATGAAATTCTAAAATTTATAAAAAAATTCTAAAAATTATTGTAAAGCTCTGTAAGAGGTGTTTAAAACAATGTAATGCCACAAAGTAAAAATACAAATTTTATTTAACCGGCGCCATCTGTTGAACCGGAAATTGCGTTCCTTCACTGCTTTTTCTCCACATTCTCTTGGAAATAAAATATTTTTGCGGAAAAAAGTGTGCTATATTGGAACCAGAATGCTAAGGTATCTTCTTAAAAAAATTTGTTAAATTCCATCCAGTAGTTTTTACGTGATGCGCACGCAAAAGAGAAGCAGACAGACAGACGTACAAACAGTTAGACCGAGAGACAAAAATGAGTTACTATTTTATTATATGTATAGATTGTATCATAATATATATATATATATATATATATATATATATTTGAACGAACAATAATTAGTCATATCTTAAGTCTTAAATAAAAAAAAAGGCTGAGTGCTTTATTTAACAGGGACCTTGGTGGACTGAGCTAAACCCTCACATTTAGCTTGGAGCAACCGGAGGTTCCTGCCCTTGTTTTAAATTTGTAAATATTTGTTTTATTGTTAAACCAAAAGCATGAGAATATTAGTGCGTAATAGGTTTCAAAGTATACGGTAATGTTGCAACATTAGGAAGGCAAAACTTCGCATAAGTCGAAAGTCCTATAGTTATCTGACATACTGTATACATATATGCTTTCTCACACTTGCACTTACTTATACTTATCCTTTTGCATCTTTTCTATATATGTATGTATGTATGTGTGTGAGTAACTTTACTCTGCTTTTTGGCCCATGAATGAGACTTTACTGGATTATAAAATTTGTTGTTCTTTGTATCTTGCACCTAATTTTGTAAGATTTAAGATAAATCCTATAAACTTAACAAACAAATTTTGTTGTATTTTATCAATTGCAACAAAAAAATTATTTTGTTAATAAACTAATCACTTTTAACCCTTAAGATATTTCTATTTTCATTCAATATTTTAGTTGAAAATTAAATTATTTTTTTTTTGTTAATATTTTTCTTTTTTCATAATTAATCTTTTAATATTTTGATATTTTTTTTTGCAATTATATATAGAGTGCAGGTTTTTGTTATTGTAATTCTATTATTTTATTAATTTTATTTTCACATTTTTCCTTTATTCTCGTATTTTTTTCTTCCGCTTTTTAAAACCATTAGTTTTGAGAGCACGCACGCAACTAATTTCTGTGAATATTGATGGAATATGTATAGAGAGAGAGAGAGAGATAGAGCTTTTTGTCGTCTGAGAATAAAACAGACTTGTTTACAATTTCAAAATGTTTTTTCCCTTGCAGTTAGGATAGTGTTGTAAGTTGTTAATGATAAGGGAATGTTTAAGGATGTAAGCTTTTGCACCTAAGTTATTGATAAAAGCTTTTAAAGCATTGTTCTATTTAAACGTGTTGAATAAAATAAAAGAGGTATTGGTTTTCAATTCAGGTTTACTAGATTTGTGTCGGTTATGATTAAAAGATGCATTTTTTGATTTTAAGTTAGAAATATAAAGGGTGTTTTTTATAGAGGTATAGAACGTTAAGTTGCAATAAAAGAACGATGGATTATTCGATTGACATGAATTTTAGTTATCCGAAAGATAATCTTGTGGCATTACATTTTAAATATGATTTCTGGCATATGACCGACACGGCTGACGCGGATGTAGTCCAATCTGGACGTTAAATTTTCGATAACTTTTTACAACATTTGTGGCCGTATATCGGCAATAATAAGGCGAATGTTGTCTTCCAAATTGTTAAGCTTATCCGTATAGACCAATGACTTTACATAGCCCCACAGAAAGTAGTCTAGCGGTGTTAAATCACAAGATCTTGGAGGCCAATTCACAGGTCCAAAACGTAAAATTAGGCGGTCACCAAACGTGTCTTTCATTAAATCTATCTAAAATTGCACTATTTGCAAGCGTTGTTCGGGCGTGAGTCTGTTCATGATGAATTGCCAAACCAAACTGAGAATAAATCACTTGACAGCTGGTAAATCGGTCGTCACCTTGAAAAGTAATGCAAACTTAAAGTTCTATACCTCTATAAAAAACACCCTTTATAAGCAATTCAACTCAATTCAAATTACATATTTTATAATTCTATTTTTTAAGCACTAGGTATTTTTTAAAAAAAATGTAATTTTATTTTTATTTAGCTGTGCCCACACACGTTGTGTGTGTCCTGACAATATTTTGTTAGATTATGCTTTCAAAGTAATCCGTTACCAAATTTTAATGACGTTTTCTTTTCTGAAAAAATATTTTGCCTTATTAATAGGTAAAACTTTTTATGGATCACCCAGCCCTTGAGAAATGTGACCTTTTTTATGATTTCAAAAGAACACAAACAAGGTATATTTATTTTACTAGGTAGTGGCATCCCTACAACAAATACAACAATACTAGAACAACATGGCATTTTGTTGTTGCTTTGTAGTTCGAAATGTCAAAAAACAGAAGAAAATTGAGAAGGCGTGTATGTGTGTTATTGCTTTCTCACTTCTACACTATAAAATTTCTGAATACATACAACTTTTGACATGTCGAACTACTAAATCAGCTGGGTGGACGACACTACCTAGTAAGATAAATATACCTTGAACACAAAAGCAAACTGATTTTACATTTAACATTTATGCCTATGTGACGTATAAAATAAAATATTTATTCACATAAAAATTTTTATTCAAAATAAAATTCTTGCTTTCAATAAAAAATGTAGAAAATTTAGCTGGTTTTGGTGCGACATATATAGAAAAGAAGAAAAATATGATGAACACAAAAATATAATAAGTGTAAAATATATGCAACATTTTTGTCAGAAAAGAAAACGCCATAAGACTCTTACGTATTTACTTTATATAAAGGCATGAATAAAATTCTAAATTTTCTAAAAAAAATTCTAAAAATTTTTGTAAAGCTCAGTAAAAGGCGTTTAAAATATTGTAATTCCACAAAGTAATAATTCTTGCAAAAAAAACCGACTACATAACAAATATATGTGCATCAATTCTAAACTAAAAATTTAAAAGGAAGTGATCTGTAAGAAATAGTACTCAAATCAAATACTTTTATACTTGTTGCTCTAACGGACATAGTATATACGTTCTGTATATTCAAATGTCTATCCATAACGGTTCAGCAGATAAAGCCATATACGACAAATTACCTCAGATATGAGGACACCCTTTATTTTTTTTACAATTATTATTACTGGCATAGCAATAAAAAGTAACGGTTCCAAAGATATGGCCATATAGGTTAAACAATATCATCTAGGGGACACCCTTTTATGTAAAATTTTAAATTAAACACTTATTTTAAAGGACAGATTCTTTGTAAATTTCAAATGTCTGTCTAAAACGGTTTAAAAGTTTGGCCATATGCATCAATTTACATCAACTATTGAGACACCCTTTATAACTTTAAATATTTATAAATGTTTTTATACGGGACATAGTAGTGGAGATTCTGTCTGATTTTCAAGTGTTTTTCTATAACGATTCAAAAGATAAGGCTAGATAGGTAAAATTTTATCAATTATGGGGACACCCTTTAGTTTCCAAATTTAAATTATATACTTGATGTTATAAAGGTCTTAGATATACAGGTTCTTTGTAAATTTCAACCGTCTCTCTGTTACGGTTTAATAGGTTTGCAATATACATCTTCTAATTATAAAGATTTAATTTCTGATGATAAATATTGGACATTCTGTCCAATTTTCAAGTGATTGTCTACAATGGTTCATATATTTAAATTGGCGTCACGTATGGGGACACCCTTTAATTTTTAAGTTTATTTTTTTTATTAATTTCTGTTATTGGCAGCTATAGTGATATACAGTTTTTTAAAATTTTAAAAGGGTGCCCTTTACGGTTCATAATACACGTAAAAAACATGTATGTTGTATGGGGACACCCTTTAATTTTCAAAATTTTTAAAATCGGTTCAGAAATGACTGAGTTCTGCGGGAACAAACATAAAAAAGCAACATTCAGACGAATAGATAACCTCCTTCTTTTTGTGAAGTCGGTTAAAAATATGTGCTTTTTCTACAAATTTCCTAGACGATCTGCTCGCTTGCAATACGGATTATCTGATTCCTTACAATAGTTAGTAAACACACAGCTTTTGGACGGATTCTTTTTTAAGATCGAACTCATATAAAATTTATGTCCCGCTTTTTACAATAAATAAAATCTCGTTTTTTATTTCTTTTTTTTTTTACTTTTTCCTTTCTTCCGTGACTCTGCTGTCTTAGAAAATCACAAGGACAGGTTAAGGCTACTTTTCCACCGTATATATATCACTTCTTGACTGCAACAGAGTCATAAAATCAAATCGTAAAAAATCAATTAAAAAATTTACCTTTATCTGAAAAATGTATTTGAGAATTAAATAATTAAGTAAACTGAAGTTATACAAAATAATATTTTGTATAAAACTCTTTTTTTTCTCTGTGTGTAGATTTTGAACATATTAACAGCATCTTTTTTGTGCGATATAAGGGGCAGTCAAGAATGATAGAAAACAAGATTACCTCATCCGCATGTTTTCCCGTTAGATGACGTTGTTCGGCCAATATAAGGCCCCATATATAAAAAAGAGTATTCAAAATAATGTTTTTTATATGAAGTTTGGCTTTGGTTAAGACATGTTAATGACTAATGTAGACGGGGGTAAGGTTGCCAAGTAGGTAATCAAAAAATTGCTTCAAATAAGTACGTACAAATAAATTTAATTACTAGACAAAAATTGGCAAACATAAAAATAAACTCTCCTAATGTATATTAAAAACTCACATAATTCCTAGTTATACACTTTCGTGACGTCATTAGGACGACATGCGCAGAAAATTTCAATTTTATTTTCAGGATGACGTAACCTTTTATTCTGTCACCGTTGGGAGCGGTAAAGAAGCGATGTGTAGTTTAAGCTAATAGTAAATCGCTCGAATATTTTGCATGCATCTTGGTGAATAACACATTTTTGAAGTTTTTTTTTTGTTGTACAATAGTAATCCAATCAGTTTAAAAAGAAAATTTTTTTTAAATAATTTTTTTTAAATAATTTTCTTTAAAGTAACACAAATAACTGTAAGGCAACAACTTTCCAAGTGTTATGCTAGAAACACAACTGGGACGAACGAGGAATTTCGCTTTGTACGACTAATTCGACGATAAAAATTCTTTGCGTAAATTTGTCGATTATAACACAATGGGAACGAACAAAATTTAAAGAAGTGGGAAAAATTATTCAGATTCTCTGTATATTTTTATTGTGTTTTATTTTTTTCGACGAATAAAAATATAAATAAAAGGAACGAAAAAATCGTCGTTTGTTTCAGTTGTGTTTACAGCATTACGCTTCTCTAAATATTATATTTTATTAAATTTTTAAGCAATTTTCTTTTATTAAATGTTAAAAGAACCTAGGAATGTAAATGATGTTTTAGTTATCATCATTGGATATATGAACGAAAAAATAAAAATTATACTTTGCAGAAGGTTGTATGAATGACACATCATTTTAATTAAAAACACTTAAAAAACACTTGAAAATTTAGATTGATGTGCAATTTTTTTTTTCAATTTGTCCTAAAAATACGTTTTCCACTGATCCCTGCCACAAAAAATGTTCGGCACCATGAGATGATATGGCTTATTTTAATGTATTATTAAGTCAATATTAATTAAATTTGGAATAAGCATACAAATAAAATAACACATTACATAAACAAATTTATGGGGGCCAACATATGGCTCATCTTTTCTCATTTTTCATATAAAACATAAACATTATTTTATTGCTCTATTTTTAATTTAGTTTCACATGTGTTTGACATAGTTTTTTTAACTGTTGATTTATGTAAACAAAATAATTTGTTTATTCTTGAATAAAAACTATTAAACAATTTGTCTACAACCAAATCTGTTGTACCCATCAATAACAGTTGCGAGCAAAATAAAAAAAAAAAAAAAAAAAAAAAAACTTAGGGTTACAGTAACTTGAAAGTGTGTGTCTTTTAGGTATTTTGTTCTCTACATTCTTAGCAGCAATTAAGACAATTATCTCGCACAAATTAGTCCAAAAGCGTATCAGATAATAATTTTTGAGCAATTTCGAGAGAAAATTAGAGAGTAAATTTTTTATTTTCTGTACAAAGTTGTACGACCTTTGTCTTTGGTTAAGTTCGGACTAGAATTAAATTATCAGCTGTTTTTGTTTACATATAAAAATCGAAAAAATTCTTAAATAAGGGAAGAAAAAAATTTTTTTTTAAATTTTTGAAAAACAAAATGGAAGAATTTTAAATAAAGTTAAAAAATTATAAATAAAAACATTTACTTTTTACATCTGTTGCTGTTTGCAATGCAAATAATTTGCCTTAATTATATTATGCATTTAAGCGTCTAAAATCACTAAAATAAAATTAATTTGAGAAAATAAGCAGCATTAGTATTTCAAGATCTTCAATTGTGGTTTTTCAAGTTCCAGCAACTTCGGACAACTTTATCACATTCAGAGAGTAATTTTGTTTTTAATCTCAATAGTCCGGACTGTTTTGTTATGCACCTGTGTTTTTAATCTCAATAGTCCGGACTGTTTTGTTATGCACCTGGAACGGTCCTATTAAACACAAATTGTTTGATAATTAAAATTTTTCGTTTGCAACGAAAATTACAAGCACAATTAACTAATTTTTGTAGTTAATTTTTATACTCTACTTTAAAAGAATATTTTTTTTTAAATTACACAGGGCAACACGGAAAAAATACACATGATTTATCAGTACAGGTTCGCTTCTAAAGGGTGATCCATTTCGAGGTAGTTTTTTCAATAGCCTTTTTTTGACAGATCACGTGTGAGTCGTATCATGCTGTCATGTTATTTTTGTTTAGTTTTTTTTTGGCATTTCATAATGGAAATACTTACGCCTGAGTCGCTTCGCTCTATGGTTTCTTGAAAAGTTCCAAGACGATCCGACGTTTTCAAGGCAAATTTTGTTTAGCGATGTGGCCCATTTCTGGCTCAATGGGTATGTAAACAAGCAAAATTGCCGCATTTGGGACGAAAAGCAACTAAAGAAATTCAAGAGCAGCCACTTTACCTAGAAAAAACAACAGTTTGGTGTGGTTTGTGGGGCAGTGGAATCATCGGTCCATATTTCTTTAAAAATGATGCCGATGCGAACGTATCCCACAATGGCGACCGTTATCGTGCAATGATAACCGACTATTTGATGCCTAAAATTAAGATCGTGATCTCTGCGACATTTGG
Organism: Phasia obesa; assembly: GCA_949628195.1. NCBI lineage: Eukaryota > Metazoa > Arthropoda > Insecta > Diptera > Tachinidae > Phasia > Phasia obesa. The sequence goes on along the minus strand of OX451219.1, from coordinate 113,150,137 downwards.
TTTCAGCAAGGCGGCGCCACTTCCCACACATCGCGACACTTCCCACATATCGGTGAGCCCATAATTTCACGTTTTAGGCCGGTCGATAGGCCACCAAGATCATGTGACATCACACCGTTAGTCTTTTTCCTGTGGAAATATGTAAAGTCTAAAGTTTATGCGGACAAACCAGCTTCAATTCAGGTCTTGGAAGAAAACATCACGCGTGTCATTCGCCAGTTACCAGTCGAAATGTTCGAACGAGTCATCGAAAATTGGACTCAACGGATGCACCATCTGCGACGTAGCAACGGCCAACATTTGAGAGACATAATCTTCAATAAATAAATGCCAAAGAATGTTCTTTCAAATGATAAAAAACATTCTCCAATAAATTTGAATTTTCTGAGTTTTTTCTTTAAAAAAGTATGGAACCTCAAAATGGATCACCCCTTACTACGAAAGGTTAGTAAAACCCTATACTCGGTTTGACGAATTTAGTGACCAATTTTTATTTATGGACCTCGAAACATTGTGAAAAACAGTGGGCCGTTCAAAAAAGGTGTCATCAATTGATGTCTAATATCTTATTCGTACTAGGTGATGGCGCTTAACTTTGTTCGGCTTACGCCATGGCTAGACATTTTTATTAGTTTTACTATATTAATATTATATTAAATTTAATTATTTTTATATTAAGTAAAATTATTATTATTAAGCAAAATTACGTAGAAGGGATACAATAAATAATATTTATTTTAATTTTGCTATATTTTTTGTTGTTGTTATAATTAAGCATGAATCTTAATCTAAATTAAAAAAAATCACGTCAATAAATAAATTTCTTTCTGTGTAGTAGTTGTGTAAAAGATATTAATTAAAAAAAAAGTTTTAAAATTAGTAGCATGATATAAAATTTACCATTACAGGCTTAGCAAGATCATAAATCGGCCTTTCCAAGAGAAAAATAAAGAGAATGCAGTGAGAAGAGATTAAAAGCAGTGATAAGAAAAAAGAGATTTCTTTTATATTCCCAGCAAAACCGCTTAAAACAGAATCAAAAAAAGAATTCCCGGTTTAAGTAAAGACTTTGATTTCAGTTCATTTTTAATTGTGCTGCAGGACAGTAAGATTTCTTAAGGTGTGTTAGTATAAAAAAAAAATAATTATAATTATAAAAAAAAATAATTATAATTATAAATTAAGAAACTTTTTTAAAACTTATGTGAAATTTTTTTTGTTTTGCAAAAAGCCGGTAAGATTTTATAAAATATTTTTTTGTGTTTGTTGTTCAACTATTGCGTAGTGTGTTGTTTGTCTAAATTTTTTTTTTGTAACAAAGTTATAAATAAATACCGTTATAAGTTGTTGCTCTGTGTCTGCTTTCATTCCTCGCGCTTTTATTTACAAGCTTTCACAATTGCCACGCTTTGTACAGTTTATGTTTTTGTGTCTTTTTTTTTAATTTAATTAAAATTCAAGTAGACTTTGATTTATACTTTTTTAAAGGTCTATGCGAGTATATGTCACTTTTTGTTACTATTTTAATTGTCATAATAATTTGATACAAAAAATATTCAATATTTTCTTGCTCATTTGTATATCAATTGTTGCCATTTTTAAAACATTATTAAACCGGCCGGTGTTTTTAGTTTCTTTTATTCTCACAACTGATCTAGGCTTTCATATGCGTAGTTCTCTATTTAATATTTTGTTTAATTTTTTTTGTTTCCTTTTTTCTATTTGTTTGTACTTTCGATACACTTTGATCTTGTTTCTTCTAATTGATAATTTTATTATTTATTTAATTTCTCTTGGGACAATGAAGTAATTGACTAAAAATACAAAAAATAAAAATTCTATTTCAATGTCTTTTGTATTGTTTTGTTGGAGATTTTGGTGTTTGATGGTAATAATGCACGTTTCGAATCGTAAGCAATATTTTAACCTTTAGAATTTTCAAAGGTTTTACAAGCTGTGAAGGAGCAGTATTTTCGGAAACTATTTTACGAAATTAGTGTAACCACTAGGTTTAGAAAATTTTTATTTAAGCTCGTTATAAAAATATAGAATTAAACAGAGTAAAATAAGTAAATTTATTATAATCGTCTGTGTCAAAAAATATTTCCTTGTACCTACATATATGGATGTAATGCATTATATTGACTAACTAGCTATACCCACACACGTTGTGTGCGTCCTGACAATATTTTGTTCGATTTTGCTTTGAAAGTAATCCACATCAAATTTTAAGACTCTTACTTTGAAAGTCCACATCAAATTTTAAGACTCTTATCTACTTACTTTATATAAAGGTACCCATCCCTGGATAAAATTCTAAAATTTTTATAAAATTCTAAAATTTATATAAAATTTTAAAATTCCAAAAATTATTGTAAAGCCCTGTAAAAGACAGACAGGAAATGAGTTACTCCTTATTTAAAAACAGCGCCATCTGTTGTGTAAAAATAAAGTATGCAGTACCTTTAAATTGGTAAAAAAAATCGGCGTACTTTTTCTCCACATTCTCCTAGAAATAAGATATTTTTGCGAAAAAATATATTCTTTATTGAAGTCAGAAAACTAAGGTACCCCCTCACAAAATTTTGTTAAAATCCATCTAGTAGTTTTTACGTGATGCGAACTCAAAAAAACAGACACGACAGAGAGACAGACAGACTGACAGGAAATGAGTTACTGTTTTATTACTTGTATAGATTATATGATTGGATATTTCATTAATTTATAAAAATAGTAACGATTATTTTCCATTACTACTTTTTTAACAATGATAATGCTTTTTAGTGAAACATTTTCATTAGTAAATATTTATAAAAGCAAAATCATTATCATGAACTATTTTTTAAATCATTTCAAAGCATTATCATTAACAGACCTATTATTTTGCAATTAAATATTGAACTTACAATGATCAATAACGGATCACGTATGAAACAAGTAACCCTAATCTGGTCGGTAGTGCCGAATCTTGTTTACCCTTTCCCATAGAAATTTAAAAAAATATTACCATTTACCAACATGGTGGTAATGCATTATTAAATTAACTAATTAATTGCCCATTACATTAGCATTAATTAATCAATAACCTTTATTAGTTAATATTTATAAAAACAAAATCATTAACCAATTATTCAATTATTATTTTTTTTTTTTTGCAAAAAAAAATCGAATTTGGAGTGATTAAATTCCGACCATATTTGATAAATAATATGATCAGCCATGTCGAATATTCTATACCTTTCAGCATAGTGCTTTATATATACATGGATGTAATTGACTAATTATGAGTATATTTTATTAGCATTAGTTCGCTAATGCATTTTTTCCCATTACGATTATTTTCAACTCATTAATAATTACACTGAACAACAATGAATTTGTTTCGGGCTTAAAAATACCCAGTTATTATGTATTTTCACCCCCTGAGTTCAAAAATCACCTCGAAAATGACCAATTAGCTCTTGTTTTCAAGATACAGTAACATGTCATTTTTTAATGCTCAGCTTTCACTTTGTCGAGAAATTTAGATTTTGGATGTTGGTACGCCTGTTAACTGACAAAACCAACAGTTGTACAGCTATTTTGAGGTTATATACGTGATTTCAGTTCTTCAGATAGTGCTTGATGTGGAAAGGAAACAAATGATAAACCGCTCAGACTGGGTCAAGCGGAATTGAGTGATCTCATTCGAGACCTTGATTTGTCAAAGGATAAGTCAGAACTTCTAGGCTCAAGACTACAGCAGTGGAATCTTCTCCAGCATGATGTCAGGGTATCACAGTATAGACAGCGTTCGAAGGATCTCCTTCCTTTTTTTGAAAAGAAAAACCACCTTGTAGTATGCAGCAACGTTAATGGCTTGATGAAATCTTTGAATTTGAACCATGATCCTATTGAATGGAGGCTATTCATAGATTCGTCGAAGCTTAGTTTGAAAGCTGTATTACTTCACAACGGTAACCGTCTTCCTTCTATTCCTGTTGGACATGCAGTTCACATGAAAGAGACTTATGAAAACGTGAAAGCCCTCCTCCACTCAATCAAATATGCTGAACACAAGTGGAAAATCTGTGGTTATATAAAGGTCATCGCTATACTTTTAGGAATGCAACTGGGGTATACTAAATACTGCTGCTTTTTATGTATGTGGGACAGTAGGGATAGGAAATCACATTACATTCAAACAGACTGGCCTGCAAGGAATCTTGGCCCTAGTGAAACAAATATTGTTGCCCTGCCTCTCGTCGACCCGAAAATATATTTCTTCCACCACTACATATAAAACTCGGTTTGATGAAAAACTTTGTCAAATGTCAAATGAACAAGAAGGAGAGGCCTTTAGATATTTGAGGGAAAAATTTGCTTTCCTAAGTGATGAAAAAGTTAAGGAAGGTGTTTTTGTTGGGCCACAAATTCGGGAGCTTCTGAAGGATCCTGCGTTTGACAGAGTTTTGGAGGGGAAAGAAAAGGAAGCTTGGAATGCGTTCAAGGGGTTGTTAAAGGTTTTTTGGGGAACAAAAGAGAAGATGACTATGTTCAGTTGGTGAGGATACTTCTACAAAAATATCATAAACTTGGATGCAACATGTCTCTCAAAATTCATCTCATCTAGACTTTTTCCCTCCTAGCTGTGGTGCGGTCAGTGATGAACACGGTGAGAGATTCTATCAGGATATTTCTGTAATGGAACAAAGATATAAGGGCCGTTGGAATGAATCAATGCTTGCAGATTACTGTTAGTGAGTGTGTAGGGATGCTCCAGAACTCACCTACAAAAAACAGGCCAAAAGAAAAATGAAATCCACATGATGGTAATAATATCCAACCTGCCAAGTATTCTGCCATTAATTTTCAACTCCAAATTAATTTATAATGTTGATAAACTTAAGGTTTAAAATTTACTGATTTGCCTCAATTTGTTAACGTTATATATTTTGACCCATGGTGTATCACAGAAACTAGAGCTAATAAAATAAAAAAATAAAATTTTTCATTGTAATTTTCGTTTTTTCCAACCCAAAATTAGTAAGATTTGACTCATGAAGTGAAGGAAACATTACAAAAATATTTTTTTTTGTTGGACAGTGTTAATTATAAAAAAGCCATTATCATTAACCAATGATTAAATCATTTTAAAGCATTTTCATTAACAGTCGTATTTTTTTCGCAAAAATTCGAAAATGGAGTAATCAATATGGGACCATGTTTGAAACTAATAATATGATCGGGCAAGTCAAATTTTGTAAATTCTTCACCATAGTGATTTTATATATATGAACATGGGGGTAATGCTTCTTATATGTGTATTTCATTAGCATAAGTTTACAAGTAATGTTAATATATTTTCCATTTCCATTAGTAATTACATATTTATAAAAAAGAACCCATTATGATTAACCAATGATTAAATCGTTTTTATTAGAAGCCATATTTTTTTCCCACCGTGTTTAAAATTAATAATATGATTGGGCAAGTAGAATTTTGTATACCCTTCAGCATAGTAATTTATGTATTGGAAAATGGCACAACGCTTTATATTGACTAATCATTTGTATATTTCATTAGCATTGGTTTGGAAGCAATGCTAATGTGTTTTTTCCATTACCATTATGGGGTATTGCATTATGTTGCCAAATTACATAATGCTAATGATTTTATTTCCCATTACCATCACTTCAAATAATGCTAATCGATTTTAATGGCACACTTTCATTAGCAAAAATGAACCAATTAACAGTGATCAATGTCAAACTTTGTATAATGAAGTATAATAACGCTGGGAGATTAGACATCTGGCAGCATCACTATAAATGTTGCATGTACAATTTTACAACATTTTATCGTATTAAAAAAAAATAATAATTTTTGTGTGTGTAATATATAGAAACAATTGTACAAATAAAATTGTATAAAAAAAAAATTATATATTTATATTTATTAATTCCTCTAACCCTCACTACACAGTGGGGCAGAATCAAAATATTTTGGAAATAACTCAGCCATTTGTAAAAGCCTACGCTGATTGATTCAAAATTTGGCATGAGCATAGCAGAGAAATATCTCAGCGTAAATTTTGACGGAGGGCGCCATCCAATTGCCAGTGTTGGCGCTTTGTGGTTTTAAAGTTGGGTACCTCCCTACAAATTCTTTTAGACCTTGGTATTTCTTTAATTTTTGTTTGATTTTTAAGTCTTAAAGAATTAGTTAATACCTACAAAATGATGGTTTTATCTGTAAATTATGTTTTGAAATGAGCGAGTTTTAAGCATTTTAAAATTAAAATTTTTGATTTTTCGATACCCTGGTCCAGTTTTTACAAAATATTTTAGTAAATTTTTTAAAAATTATGGAAAATTTTCAAATTAATCCATTATTTTTTATAGCTATTAACTAGACCTTTAAGACCTTGTAAAATTAAAAAAAAAACAAAAATTTAAGAAATGCCAATCTCTAAAAGAATTTGCAGGGGGGAGGTACCCATCTTTGAGACCACATAGTGCCGCTTCTGGCAATTGGATAGTTCTCACCGTCAAAACTGAAGCTAAGATACTGCTCTGATATGCTTATGGAAATTTTTGGATCATCGCTCTAGCCCTTTATAAATGGCTGAGTTATTTTCAAAATATATTGATTCTGCCCCACTGTGCACTGGATTGCCAATGAAAATACGAAGTCAATGAAAAAAACTAAAGTATGAGCGTTTACTCCTTATGTTTTTCAAATTTATTCGTATAAATTATAGTTCAAAAAGGCTTAATAAAAATAAGTATTAAATTTATATAAAAGAAATTTTTTTATTTCTTTTTTTTTCGAATTTTTTATTTTCAGGGAACACCATTAAATTATAATGAATTTTATTTTTGTCGTAATAATAATAATCATAGTTGACATTGTAAAACATGTTCTGTGGATATATAATAACGATATACGTCACTATCGGAACACCCTTTAATTTTTAAAGGCTACAAAATAAGGCTATATAAGTGAAAATCACTATCGGAGCACCTTTTATGTCTTAGTAATTATTAATAATATTTTTTGGGATTTAAAATATTTCTATAATTTTAATTTAATTCATGAATAGCGTGCTATTAATCCAATTACTATAAATTTACAAATTGATTGTTGTGTTGCCAGCTAGTCAGACAGGCCATAGTGAAAATTTTAAGAGTCTACCCATAACGGTTTGAAAATAACGAAAAAAAAGGTCACCACCGGAATACCCTTTAATTTTTATGCTTGTTAATGTATAGCGAATATAATTTTATATAAATACTGTGTATAGATTTCAAGTGTCTGTCTTTTACGGTTAAGAAGATAAGGCAAAATACGGGGGTAAAAAAAGCTCTAGCGGAAATAGTGAAAATTTCAAGAGTTTACCTATTATGGCTTTAGAGATAGAAGGAAGCAAAACAATATTAGCTAAAGAGACAAGCTGAAAAACCACTTAATCTACAAAAAGTTCTAAAATTGAAAAGAAAACACTTAAATAAAAAAAAAAAAAATTTGAATGGATTTAACTGTTGATAACTTATAAAACAGATCGTCGAAAATATGAGATTAACATTAAAAAAGTTAAGAGCACATTTTTTTTATTAAAATATTATAAAACAATATGTGAGTTTCTTCAAAAACACATTCCAGTCGGGCATGTTTTCTATGGTCCCTTTTCAAATCTACACAACTTTTTCAATCTCAGAGGCACACTTAATCGTACTTTTCGTGCTCTTCTTTATGAGTTCTTGTTTATTATAACACAGGCGCTCTTCCTTAATCTACTTTAAACAATATTCAAACATTTGAAAAGTATTTTATACATTTTGGACGCCCTTGAAGATGATTAGAATTTGCAAATAAATGCTTATTTTTGGTAGGCAATTTTTACGATTGCGATTAAAATAAGAGCCAACTCTCGATTAAGAGCTATTAGAATTTCTATTGATTTTACTACTACATATACGAGGGAGAGTCGAAAAGCCTTTTAAAATAACATAGAAAAACACATTTTTGGTTAATTTTTCGCTTAGCTCGATGCACTTCTATCAGCAATTTTCAAACGTTTTTAAGTCTTCCTAGAAAGGCTGGAAAAACATACACGACCTCTTCAAAAATTTTTGTAGTGGAATGAGAAAAATAATAAACAGAAAACACAAAAATAATGCTGGTCAATAACAGGAATGAAACAATAATTAGAACCTAATGTATTATATTTGATTCAGTGTATGAAAACAAACAAACCGTTTCACAAACGTTTCATGCAAAAATATAAACATCAACTTTTTTTAAAACGTTTTCTACATCAGGAAAACAAATTCTATTTAAAGGAAGCCAACTGAAACGTCAAAACCTAAGTCTTTTGTCAAAAAATCTAAGTCTAAGAATGTATTGGTAGATAAAATTTTATAAGTGTTTGTTTTAAAAAATATTTCCCCACAGCAACTAAAGTGCACATAGTTGTATAAAATATGTCATGTAAAAAAATATATTTTTTACAATCAATTTTAAAAGTTAATATTAAATATTTCTTTTGTTTTTAAATAAATATATGAATTTTGTATTTTTGCTGATATTTTTAATTATTTTTTTATACTGTATTTAAAATTTGCATCCCCTAAAAGACAAAACAATACAGTACTGAGGGAATATTATTTACATCTAACGAATGTCAACAAAATTTAATTTATTTTTTGTTATTAACTTGAAGATACTTTAAATTGTGAATGAATTTCGAGTGAAATAAAATTACACACTGTGTAATTTTTTAAGTCATGGCAAAATAACCATATACGTACACCACTACGTGATAAAAGACCAAAAAAAAGTCCCTTGTCTCCCAGTTTTGCCCAAAGTCCTCCAGGTTTTTTTTTATGGGCCCTTAAAGAAGTGGGGCCTCGATGTCATTTTTGCAAAAAATGATCATTTACTCAAGCTAATATTTTCAAACCGTTTGAAATTTTGATATTCTCTCTGAGGCAAAGTTGTAGCTCTTGTCATAAAGAATAAAAATTGTTGACATATAAAATCAAAAAAACTTCATCTTCAAGATCAAAATCGCAAAAAACTTTAAAAAATTAAATTTTTTTTACCTTTTTTCCCCTGTTTAGGTCCATAGGTAGCAAACCGTTCAAAATTCAAGGAAACAATCAACTACAAAAATGAACCTAAGATATCAATAAACAACTTTCTAGAACATATTAACTTCTAGGAATGATTCTTAACAACGTTTAGGTAGCGCTTTTGTAGCCGATATGAATTTAAAAATTTTCGGGAAATTTTTCACTTTTGCCGAAATAAATTTAAAAATTTTCGGGAAATTTTTCACTTTTGCGGCTACCTAAGCGCTACCTAAACGGTGTTAAGAATCATTCCTAGGAAGTTCATGTGTTCTAGTGTCTTAATGTAAGTAAAAATACTCCCCTGTGTGTGTTGAATTTACATCGTACACGAATGTGCGAAGACATTTATAGCCACGTTTTTAACATTTGCGGAGTTGGCTCTCTATGTTATCTATGAATATTGCCTTTGGGGGTTTTTTATACCCGTCACCCCAGGTGGAAAGGGTATATATAAGATTGACATTCCGGGTGTAATTTATACAATATTCATTTCCGACCCTATAAAGTATATATATTCTGGATCCTTGTATGTACATAGAGAAGTTGATTAAGCGATATAAGTCTAACCATCCTTTCGTGTTCGAGTAGTAATGTCATTAGCCAAGGCACCAGAAGAGATACACAAAATTAAAGCACATCAATGTGTGAGTCATAGTTTCGAAAATTTTGGGATGCAATTCAGCAACATTGGATCATTCCTTTGGAGGCTGTGGGCCAAAAACCACGCCCACCTATATTTTTCACGTTTTTTCGGCTTTAACGATTCTCTTTTGCTTTTTTTTTGTCAATTATTAGACCGCGACAGGCAGATCGCAAGGAGTGCATACAGATCTCGGGGGATCAATAACCCCCTGCGGGGGGCGTTTTTTTTTTTTTTAGGTTGGTAGAGTTTATCTGCTTTAAGTTTTATTAAAAAGCTTTTATAGAAAGCAATATACATAGAGGTAGCCAATGCACCCACAGAGTGCCCAATGGTAACAAGAAACAGTTAAAAGGCACATGGGGGGGTCAATATAAGAAAATTTTTTTAAGGATCTTTTTTTGCTTTCTTCTGACCATTCTAACTCAATATAGATTAAAAAAAAAAAAATTCAATAAAATTAAAAAAAAAAAATTAAAATTAAAAAAAAATTCAAAACATTTTCAAAAAGATATTTTTAAAGAAAAATTTAAGAAAAACATTTTTGAAAAATTTTACAAAAAAATTGCAAAAATATATTCTTACAAAAAATGTTGGCAAAAATTTCTACAAACAATTTTCAAAATATTAAAAAAAATTCAATATTTCTATGAAAATAATGAGTGTAACATTACATATTTTTAATATTAAGAATATATGTATGTACATATTCTTAACATATTTTTTTAAATGCGTTTGATTCTTAAATAAATGAGATATTTGTCTTAAAACCTAGATGCATTAAAGACATAGACAACATCAGGATACCGACTACAAACTCTCAAAAATAAAATACACACGTTTATAGGTAAACGAATATTTTGAAGCCCGCAAAGCTACATGGCTACACGGCCACTGTTGTGGCTGAAGTCAACTTGGGCTAATTTCTATTTTATTCAACAAAAGAATATGTTGCAAAATTATAAATTACAAATTCATATACAAACAAAAATTTTGGAGAAAATATTTATTATTAAACAATTATTATACTTTTTGACCTTTTTAATAATTTTATAATTAAGTTTTTACGCTCTAGGTCTTTTTTATAAAAATATTGTAATTAATTTTATTTTTATAATCGTTATTTCGCTACACCATTGGGTAGCATCGTCAGGAATTAAAAAATAGTTATATAAAATTTTAATTGAATGAAAAAATTAAAATGATTGAAAAAAACTTTTTGTCAATCAGCTTCGGGTAGAATTATTAATTATTATTCTAAACAAAATAAACGAATAATTTTAAATACAGCAAAAAATTTCATAGAAAGAGTGTTAACCATTAGTGACAGAGAATTCCACAGAAAGAATATAGATGAAATTAAAAAGATATTAAGCGAAAACAATTTCCCAATTCAGCTAATTAATAGATTAATAAGGCAATACAAAACTAATAGAAAACCAAATACAATAAATGAGAGAGAACCAAAGATATATAAATCCATAACTTATGTACCGGTTTTATCTGAACGATTGGAAAAATCAAAAATATTTGATACAGTTAAATACAAGATGGCATATAGAACGTATAATACATTAAATAGATTATTTAGCAAGCCAAAAGATAAAATAGAAAAATTAGATATGTCAAATTTAGTGTATAAAATACCTTGTAAGGGAAATGACAAAGAGAACTGTAATAAAGTATATGTAGGTACAACGAAGAATAAACTTAAAACGAGAATAGCTGGACATAAATCAGACCAGAGATACAGGGATAACATCAGTTTACAAAAAACAGCATTGTCATCCCACTGTTCAAAAAGTAATCACTATCCCAACTTTGAAAATGTATCAATTCTAAATTTGGAAAATAATTATAAACGTCGTTATATGTTAGAAATGTTACAAATAATTAAAGTTACGATTGAAAAAAGAATAAATTTTAAAGCAGATACAGAAAATGTTGCACAGAATTATAGACATTTAGTACATAAAAAATAATAGTATAATATAATTTTTAATTCTTTGTAACTTTTCCGGTGTAATTTATGTACATATATGTATAAATGTGAAATTATTTTGGTTTTTCTAAAAACTGTTTAAACATTTTTAATATAAGAAATTTTATGTAAATATCAATAGGTTTAAAAATGTTTTTTATCATTCGTAGTAACATTTTATTTGCTTTTAAAAATTTTGTTTTTGAATGTTTTTGAAATGTTAATTTTTTAAATTTGATTGACAAAAAGTTTTTTTCAATCATTTTAATTTTTTCATTCAATTAAAATTTTATATAACTATTTTTTAATTCCTGACGATGCTACCCAATGGTGTAGCGAAATATCGATTATAAAAATAAAATTAATTACAATATTTTTATAAAAAAGACCTAGAGCGTAAAAACTTAATTATAAAATATTTATTATTTTTTGAAAATTGTTTTTTAATTTTATAAAAGCAAAATAGGTATGTTTACAACAATGTCAGAGTTTATGATGTATGTAGCTGTCATCTTTAATAGCATTAAGTAGCTGACTACACGGCGAAAATTGTAGCCAACGATTTTTTTTTTTTCATTTAGCTGTGTAGCCGCTGTCTTCTATTTCCTAAAAGCATGAATAATGAGTTTTTTCTCATATGACTTATTTTAATTTATATAAAGAGTCAACATTATGGATAATGTCTGTATAAATAAAATCACCATTGTAAAGGGTATAGAAGATTCGGCACAGCCGAATATAGTACTCTTACTTGTTTTGTTGTATTCATTTTTAAGGTATAAAACTAGTTGAGTTTATTTTGTAAGTATATTCTTTTTACTGGGGTGCGGAAAAAAGTGTTGTTAACTACTTAAATTTCAATAGAACTTTTAGGATAATTTAAACACTTTATTTATGCAATTTTAATATAAATTCTGTGAGTCCGACTCCCACTTGACCGATTTATTTATTAGTATTTTAATTGCTAAAATTAAAAAAATTAATTAAAATTAATTAATTAATTAAAAAAAATTAAAAAATTAAAAAATTAAAATTAAATTAATCATTGTAGTGAAAGGTATCTTACATTCGGCACAAGCGAATATAGCTTTGTAATTTCTTGCTTAACAATAAATTTATATAAAAAATTATTCCACTTTTTTAACAATGTGGGTTTTTGACATCTTAATCGTACTATTAATTTATTACGTGTCAAAGCAACGTTTACACAAACCACCATTAAATAACATTAAATAAAATACAAATGCTGTAAAACAAATTATTATTGTTTTTTTTATTATTTTAAATAAATAAATAAATACTTTGTTTTCATTCAAGTAGCCTTTGTACAAAACCTCCTACACCACTTCAAGTCGCCTTATCGGTAATGAAAACAAAAATTATTTTCGAAAATATTAAGTGGCCAAAGTGCACTTGATTAAATTTAGTTTTGAGATTTTTCTTAAGTTAATTAGTCATGAGTAAAGTTAAGAAAAATTATTATGTACAGACAATTTTTTTTTTATAGTAAGAGACACTACTGATAAGATTATTTTTTAATCAAGAGTAACAATTTGTATTCATATATTTCAGTTACAGTTTAAACATCATCAAAGGGCAAATAAAAAGAAAAAGAAAAAAAACATAAATAAAGTGGAAATGGCTAATGAAGCGAGACAGACATCAGGCAAAGAAAAACTTCATGATCATGTAGAGGTTGCTGATGATGAAATTGAAGCGCTTGAAATATCACATGCCGACACCTTTTACGATCGCCTTACTCATTTGATGGAAAAATTTGCCAGCACTCGTGTGGGCCAAATGATGATAGAAAAAACCGATCGTGTGTTGAAAATAGCAGAGGATACAACAAAGTGGAGTTTGCCACAAGGTGATTGATTAGTTAAATCAGTTTTTTATTTCATTTTCTGATTTTGTTTCTTTGACAGATGATGCTGACACTGCACTTGAACGTCCTTTGCCTTGGATATTTTTTCTGTTCCTAATTGTTGCGCTTCGCATCTTTCGTATATGGCTTTCGGTGGGTTTCTATATTATCGGTTTGCCACCCGTAACGCCATACTCTATGGTCTACTATATACAAACCAAACGCCGTTATTTGAGAGCTATACGTGTCCAAGGTCTCAAATCGATTAGACAACGTGAAATTGAAACAACTGCAATGTATAGTTCGAACAAAAATGTATCATTTATGGAAAAGTTCAGAAAACTTTTTAGCAGTGCCATTTGTAAGCCAGGACAACATCGTGACATATCAACTAGATGCGTGTTTGCTCGAGATGGCAATAGTGTTAAAGATATGGTAGGTATTTGTTTTTTTTTTAGCTTAAAAATTTACACCGAACAAAAAATAAATTTTAATTATAAACCTTAAGTCTGTTCGTTCTGTTAAGAGATCTCGCGATGAGGATGAGGTTGAGATACAAAATTTAACAGTAAGCGAAATGTTGGATATATATGCCAATGAAGAGTCTGATGATGATTCCGACTATATACCTAAAGAAGATGAAAATGATGATGATATCTCCATTTCACATTCTTCTGATTCTAGTAATGCAGAGTCGGAAAACGAGAATCAAGAGGTAATTATAAAATGTTATAGAAATTAGTATCAGCAATTTATACTTTCTTTCCATCCAAATCTATAATGGATTTCCCAAAGGAAACCAGTAAAACTCCAAAATTAGAGGAAATCAAAGAAAATGGTGAAACGAAATATATATCCAAACCCGCTGCTGTAGAACAAGGCCTAACTAAAATCCATGCTGAGGCAGACAATGAAAAACAGCAACTTCATACGAATGCAGAGAATGAACAAGTACATACGCCCAAAGCAGTAGCTGATAAGAAAAGAGAAACTGTGGCAGAACAAGTCAGTGAAACGCCAGCGGCGACAACAGTAGTCGGTAATGGTTTTTAGTATTTCATACCTGCTTTATTAAGCTCATCCTCTTGTTTATTTATTTATTTATTTTTTTATTACACATTAATGTTAACACTTACACAATACATATTTGGAAATTTAATCAATTGAAAATTTTATTTAAAAACTTTATCTAAACTTTAGATTTTAAGCAGATTTCAGAATTTTTTATTTTTCAAAAATCAAATAAACATTATTCATTGTTATTAATATTTGCCTTTTGGTATTGTTTTATTCTTATAAAATATTTCCTTCTCATCCATAATTTTTTTGCGACAGCCCCACAAAGTGCACTAAGTACTCCCAAAACTATAACCAATCGTTTGATAGTTCCTGAGAAGGAGGAGGAAAATAAAAAGAAGTCTACGCCTGGCCATGAATCAGCGGCAAGTCTTAAAACCTCTGTCCCCACAGCAACTACAGGTAAGTGTTTGTGTTTCTTTTTTCTTTTGTTAATTATTAAATAAGTTTCAAGTATGTAATCAGTTCCTTTAATCCCTCCTAAGAGGAGAAATCTTATAGAACCATAACCACACAAACCGCCATAGAATTAGATTGGACTATAATAATAAAAACCGAAATTACCCATAAGAAACACTATCCCAAATTGGAAAAAATAAATTGTTCGGTAAATTTAACACCGGCTTCGTCTACGGAAGATGTTTTCTATAGTCCTATGGGTTTGTAGGAATTGTATTTTTAAATAATGGTTGTTTGTTAAGATTTCTAAACTTTGGTTGGCATCATTGTTCATATCACTTGCAAGTAACAGAAAGTCACTTTGAAATATGTCTGTTTTCACTTAAAACCTTCAACATTATCACTTCTTATATCACAGAAACGCTTATGTTTGTCTCTTTTATTAGTGCCGAGTTACATTACGCAACTTTTGTCGCTGCAATTATTTCTTAGTAGACGAGGAATGAAAAGCGGTATCATTGGCGTATGACTACATATTTTCTAGGGGGACCATTTATATTGCAAAATAATGTTCTAAAAATAGATATACAGTACAATTTTTAAAAATTCTGGGAAGACAACAGCAAATCTGGTTAGACTGCACCCTCCAGAATGGCCTCCCTTTGCCAATGAAATTCGTTTTATTCTCTCATTCGTAGTTTTAATTTGAAATCTAAAATGTAAACAAATGTGTACAAAGTGATGCAATAAAGATTGCACTGACAAAAATTGCATAATGTTATTCGACACTTATTAATCACCACACTTCATTCTGCTATTAGCTTTGGGTCATATTCTGCATTCATATACGAGTACGTGTTGCCGTTTTTATGGCTAAAGGGGACACTAAGTACTTAAAAAAAGTACTTTGTAAAAGAGCTTTTAAGCAAGTGATAAAATAAAATGCTTGTATAAAATAATTTTTGAAAGAGTTACATTTTTAAAAGGTACGTTTTCCAACATGGTACACTTTTCCAAAAATTTAATAAACTTTTAAAAGAATTTTTTTTTTCAAATGTCATTTTTAAAAGGGTAATTTTAAAGCTATGGATTTTTGTTTAAAATATTATTTAAAAAAAAGGAGTTTGTTTAAACGTACTTTATTAGAAAGTTTCTTTGTTAAAAGTACTTTTTTGCCTTGAGCTACACACTGTGTAATTTTTTAAGTCATGGCAAAATAACCATATACGGACACCACTACGTCATAAAAGACCAAAAAAAAAAAAATACCACTGTCTCCCAGTTTTGCCCAAAGTCCTCTAGATTTTTTTATGGGCCCTCAAAGATGTGGGGCCTCGATGTCATTTTTTAAATAAATGATCACTTACTCAAGCTCATATTTTGCAAACCGTTTGGAATTTTGATATACTCTCTGAGGCAAGGTTGTACCTCTTGTCATAAAGAACAAAAATTGTGAACATATAAAATCAAAAAAACTTCATCTTCAAGCTCAAAATCGCAAAAAAATTAAATTTTTTTACGTTTTTTCCTCTGTTAAGGTCCATAGGTAGCAAACCGTTCAAAATTCAAGGAAACAATCAACTACAAAAATGAACCTAAGATCTCAATAAACAACTTTCTAGAACAAATGAACTTTCTAGGAATGAGTCTTAACACCTTTTAGGTAGCGCTTAGGTAGCCGCAAAAGTGAAAAATTTCCCGGCTACCTAAGCGCTACCTAAACGGTGTTAAGAATCATTCCTAGGAAGTTAATATGTTCTAGAAAGTTGTTTATTGAGATCTTAGGTTCATTTTTGTAGTTGTTTATTTCCTTGAATTTTGAACGGTTTGCTACCTATGGACCTGAACAGGGGAAAAAAGGTAAAAAAAATTGAATTTTTTAAAGTTTTTCGCGATTTTGACCTTGAAGATGAAGTTTTTTTGATTTTATATTTTCACAATTTTTGTTCTTTATGACAAGAGCTACAACTGCCTCAGAGAGTATATCAAAATTCCAAACGGTTTGCAAAATATGAGCTTGAGTAAATGATAATTTTTTTGCAAAAATGACATCGAGGCCCCACATCTTTGAAGGACCATAAAAAAACCTGGAGGACTTTGGGCAAAACTGGGAGACAGTGGTCTTTTTTTTTTTTTGGTCTTTTATCACGTAGTGGTGTCCCCGTATATGGTTATTTTTTTCCGTGTTGCACTGTGCTATTTGTTAAGGGCCACCTTAAGTTACTATTTGAGGAATACTTTTTTGAAGTGAACTATTTGAAAGCGCTATTTATTAAAATGGTATCTTTTAAGGGTACTTTTTCATAAATTTATTTATTATTTATATATTTTCCAAGGTTGCATTTTTTAAATAATTTTTTAAAGGTCCTTATATAAAGAACACTTAGTAAACCGTACTTAACTAAAAATACTTATTAAAACGTGTGCTCTTTTTAATTTATTTTAAGAATTTATTTGGTAAAAGTACTTTAAGCAGGTACTTTTTAAAAATAGCATTATAAAATGATTCTTTTTCAAAATTGAAATCAACTAAGATAAGATTATTAAATTACTATTTCAAAAGAAATTTTTTCTAAATGGTACTTTTATTATTTGAGAGTATTTTTTTTTTCATAATGAATTTCGAAGAATTTAGTTGCTACAAGACTCTTTAAAAATCATGCCCTTTTAGAAGGCCATTTTTTAAATGCACTTTTTTGTGAATTTTGAAAGGTACATTGCAAAGGAACATTTTTACAAGATACATTTTTAAAAGAACTTATTCAAAAGTTACTAGTATAAAATTTAAATCTTTCAAAGATACTTTTAGGAAGTCGTTTAAAAGTTACTTTTAAAATTAAATTTTTGTTTAAAGTTTTATTTTAAGTATTTTTTAATCATTTTCAAAGGTTTCTTTGAGAGTAGAATACACTTTTATTAATGCAGATTTTTTTTAATTCATATTACTTTTGATTTTGTAGTCTATTTTTCTATAAAGTACTTTTTTAAAAGGTATTTGTTTATAAAAATGTAAATTAAGCAACTTTTAAGCTTTTAGAAAGTCGTTTAAAAGTTACTTTTATAATAATAATTTTTTGAAGGTGTATTTTTAAAAGAAACAAATTTTTTCAGATGGTACTATTTCAAAAGTAGTTTTCAGTAGCGAGTTTAATTTAAGAATATCCTCTTTTAGAAAGCAGTTTTGAAAATGTACTTTTTTAACAACTTATTTAAAAATCTTTTTTTTTCAATACTTTGGAAGTAAACTTTTTTAGAAGGTACTTTTAAGAGAATAACTAATATTAAATATCTATAAGGTACTATTTTTAAAAATTAACTCTTCAAAAGTTTGTTTTGAAAAGTCATTTAAAATGTACTTTCTTACAAAAAGTTTTCTCTTAATGCTATGTTTAAAAAGGACTTTTGCAAAAATACAATTTTAAAGTAGTTTTAAATAGCGAGTTTTTACAAAGTACTTTTTTAATTTTTTTAATTACAAAGGTTCTTTTCAAGTGTACCTTTTTAGGAGGTGGTTTTTTAAGAAGTTACTTATTAAAATTTAAAATTATTTAGAAGTACTTTTCTAAAATAAAATTTTTTTTAAGGCGTTTTTTAAGAAGTACTTTTATTTAGTATCATTTTTAAAATTTTTTATAGGGAACTTTTATTCAATAGTATATTTGAATAAGTAAGTTTTTACAAACTTTTTAAAAAGATACGCTTTTAGATAGGGTATATGTATTTTTTCAAGGTACTTTTTTTTTTAAATGACTCTTTAAAAAAGAACTTGTTTATTTATAATTTAAAAAAATATAAAATATTAAAAAATTACGTTTTTATAAGGAACTTTTTAAATGATATTAATATATTTTAATGTACTTTTTTAAAGGTACTTTGCTAAGCGATCTTTTTATGTGGAACTTTTTTAGAAATTACAAAATTAAAGTTTTTTATAAATAGTTTTTTTCCATGAACTTTTTTAATAGAAACTTTACTCAAAGATTTTTTAAAAAAATATGCTTAAATAGAAGTCACTTTTTAAATTTTTTTTTAAATGCCTTTTAAGGGTGTTTCTTAAGGCTTTTGGAAATTATGGTTTCCAAAAGGGATTTTATTTAATGAGCCGTTTTATGATGTCATTTCATAAATGGAACGTTTTTAAATTTTAGTAAAATGTGTTATTTTTTTTAAATATTTTTTAACACATTTTTTTAAAGGTCTTTTATTTTAATAAAATTTTTAAAAGCTTTTTTTTTCTTTAGAAGAAATTTTTTGAAATATACTTTTAAGTGTTACTTTTTTTTAAAATTTTTTTAGTTTTTTTACGAAAAGTTACTTAAAGGTTAAGTTTTCATTCAGCATATTCTTTCAATGCTTTAAATTTAAATACTTTAAAACTAATATAAAAAAATTTTTAATTTGATTTTTTAAAGGGAACTTTTTTAAAACTGCCATCTTATAAAGGGATAATTAAATAATAAGAACCTTTTCAGGTACTTTTTACAAAGCTGCTTCTTAAAGAGTTAACCTTGTAAGAGGACCTTTAAAAATATAACTTTAGAAGCAGTACTTTCTTTTAAAAACAATTTTTGAACAAATACCATTTTTAAAAGCTTCTTTTGGGAAAAGGTTTAAAAAACGACTTCCTAATGCCAATACGTCAGATCGGTTTAGTTTCATGACTCACTAACCATTATTATCGACCTGCTTTGCTGTTTGTTGCATTTGCTTTTAAAACATATTTTCAATCATTAACCGAAGTACCCTCTGTACCTTTATAATCCTAGGCTCCCCCCAAGATTTCCATTCCATATTCCATCCAGCTCCCATTATTAATGGTGCCACTGATGCAGGTAATTCCTTTAAAAATTTGTTTTTCGTTAAGCTCTACTCTGTTTTTGTCATCTAATAGATTTTAATTTTAGCAAAATCGTCCACACCGAAAGAAGCTGATCATTATGGGAGTTCCAGTAGTGAGACTCCAGACCCCATGGCCACTAACAATCAGAAAAAATATATTAATTATAACACTCACAACAAACACAATCATCACCACAACGTCAAGAATCGCAGCAAAAATCGCCATTGATTTGTGATTTTTTTTTTATTTACTTTTACCTTTACTTTTTTTTAAATATAGTTTAAGGATTTTAAAAATACATTTTTGAAAATTTTAATTTTGAACAAAAAGATGAATAAATATTATGTAAATTGAACTTTATTTAATCGTTTTTTTATAAGAAGTTACAAGCCGGTAGGTAGGCTTTTCAAATTCAATTGCAATAAAATAAAAAAAATAAAATATAAAGTTAAAAAAAAAAAATTAAAATAAAAAATTTAATTAATTCTGTGGCAATAAAGAATAAGTGCTTAAGTCGACTTAAGCAAAAATTAAGTTACTGGAACCTTTGAAATCTCCGTACTTCAAAGTACCCATGTGCAAATTTTCAATTATTTTGAACTATTTTTCAGGAAGTTATAGCTAAAAAACTTTCTGCTGATCTTTTTTCAATGCCGAATCGTATTTGGAACAAAGCTTAAGAAACTACAAGGTGTTTATCGAAATCAAAGAAACTCCTTTTAAAACTTATTAATTGCAACGCCTGCGTACTTTTGGTAGATATAAAATATTTTTCAAAATCATACGTTTAAAATTGCTCTCTTACAAAACTTAAAAGTCAGACTTATTGCCACAGAATTAATCAAATCGTTTTTTTTTTCTATTAGTTGATATATTTTCAAATTATAAGTAAAAACCTCAGATGCACTACGATCAATGAATATTTGTACTGCTGGCAAGGCTATACTGACTTATTTAATCCTGCCAGTGCCGTCATTACTATACGGGTACAAGGGACTATAGGTCAAGCCACCTGAACTATGGAATATGGATTAACATAAAAGGTACCACGAAATAACTTTTAAATAATGGGTTTCTTAATTTTTTTGGTAATATAACATCCACATTTGCTGACGACACAGTCTTTTTAAGATTCATAAAAGTTCTCAAAAGTTTTCAAATAGCATCACTATATTTACAAAACCATATACAGATAACCCTCCTACAACGCGGTTATTTTTACAAGCGATTTCGCTACAACGCGGTTCGAACATGCGGAAATTTTCCTATAACGCGACTCTTACAACTCGATTTTTTGTTTCAAATATTTATTATTTTTACCATAACAAAAGCGGAGACTCAACGAATTCTTTCGACATTGTGAAACTGCCAGTAAAACTTTTCACTAAAAATTATCGAGAAATTATTAAATATAGGTAAGCAATTCAAGAATATTTTAGAGAATGATTGTCTAAGGAATAGAGTAGACACATTTAAACGAAGTCTTCAATATAACTTATCTGCCTATAAAGAAAATTATAAAAGTTTTCGAAGCAATGGCATACAGACTTATGGAGTTTTCTTTTCTGAAAAAATATTTTGCCTTATTAATAGGTTATAATTTTTATGGATCACCCAGCCCATGAAAAATGTGATTTCAAAAGAACACAAAAGCAAACTGATTTTACATGTAATATTTATGCCTATGTGACGTACATATAAAATAAAATATTTATTCACATAAAAATTTTATTCAAAAAAAAAAAAAAAAAATAATAAAAAAAAAATATTTACAAAAAAGTGCAATATCTCACCCCTAATAAAAGTTGAGTATAAATAATTCTTGCAAAAAAAACCGACTTCAAAACAGACAAACTTAAAATCATGTTTCTTGAAGACGGTAACTATTGCGACACCCTATAATTTCCGAATTCAAATTTTATACTAGTTATAGCGGTCGTAGCAATACAGGTTCATTGTAAATTTCAACCGTCTGTCTGTAACGGTTTAAAAGTTTTGTCATATACATCAAATTACATAAACTATTGCGACACCCTGTAATTTACAATTTTAAATATTTATACTTATTATAACAGATATAGTAATGGACATTCTGTCTAATTGTTAAGTGTTTATCAATAACTGTTTAAAAGATATGGTCATATATATCAAATGACGTCACCTATTGGGACACCCTTTAAATTAAAATTTTAATATAAATACTTTTTAAGGAGGACTATGTCATACAGATTCTTTTTAAATTTTAACTTTGTGTCCATATACATCAAATTACATCAACTATTGGGACACCCTTTAATTTCCAATTTTAAATATTTATACTTGTTGTTATACCAGACATAGTAGTGAACATTCTGTATATTTTTCAAGTGTTTGTCTATAACGGTTCCAAAGATGAGGACATAATGGTCAAATTACATCAATAATGGGGACACCCTTTAACTTATAGATCCAAATTTTATACTTCTTGTAATAGCGGACTAAGCAATATAGGTTCTTTATAAATTTCAACTGTCTATCTATAACAGTTGAAAAGTTTGGCCATATATATTACTTTTACATTAACTATTGGGACACCCTTTAATTTCCAAATTCATATTTTACACTTGTTATTTTAGCGGACTTAGCAATACAAGTTTTTTGTAAATTTCAACTGTCTGTCTACAACGGTTCAAAAGTTTGGCCATATATATATCAAAATAAACCAACTAATAGGACACCCTTTAATTTATAATTTTAAATATTTATACTTATTATAAGAGACATAGTAACGAACACTCTGTGCAACTTTCAAGAGTATGTCTATAACGGTTCAAAAGATAGGAGCATAAAGGTGAAATTAAGTCACCTATGGGGTCACCCTTTAATTTTTAATTTTATTTTTTAATTACATTTTGTTATTGGGAGCTATAGTGATATGCACTTTTTTCTAATTTTAAATGGGTGACCTATAAAGTTCATAATACACGTAAAAAACATGTATGTTGTATGGGGACACCCTTTAATTTTTAAACTTTTGAACTTATTTTAAAATGGGACCAATCTGTAGCCATAACCTTTGTAATAGTGCAAAAATTTTGAAAATCGGTTCAGAAATGACCGAGTTATGAAGGCACAAACATACAAAAAAAAAAAAAAAAAAAACAACACACAGACGAATTGATAACCTCCTTCTTTTTTTGAAGTCGGTTAAAAATGAAGCATATTTACGTGGTTTTGGTGCGACATATTTAGAAAAGAACATGATGTTTATTCACATTCGTCGAAAGGTTACGTGAATATGAAAGTTGATCAAGTTCGGAATGAATTAGCACGACCACTAACAAAACATTTGAGACAGATTAAAATCATACTAAGTGTTGAAGAGGAGTAAGAGTTTTATTTATTCAATTTTAATTTATTAATTAGATTTAAAACTCCATTTATTTTGTTTTTGTTTAGATAAATCAAGTGTTATCAAATTATGTTGTCATGACTCACTATATAGTTAGTGTACACCTTATAAAAACCAATTTTTCGATTTGAAACCAAACTCTGATTTTTGTATGAAATTAATGTCTTTTCTAACACGATTTCTTAAAACGCGGAAAATTTTAGGAACCTATCTACCGCGTTATTGGAGGTTTACCTGTACTCAATTTAGACAAATGGTTGACTAAATGAAGATTTTTTTTAAAGGGAGTAACACTCAGGCAATTAATGCCTATATTAACTGTGTTACTTTCTTTTGAAAGGAATAATAGTATATAAGACAGATGGTTAGTGTGATAGTAAAGCTTCGTTTATGGCAACACTGCAATTGCATGTTGTGATTATTTTTAAAATAGTGTTGCAAGCGCCTCTGGTATTATTTAGGCGAATTAGTTTGTATCTTGCATAGCCTATTTATAATTATTTTACTTCGCCGGCGATTTTGTGCTATATGGTAATACCGGCGAAGGAGGGCGCTGTGATATGCATTATTAAAGAGAAATTAATACATGTCAGAAAAATTGATGTTTCCACGGCTGAGTATTGAAGTCGTGACCATTGCTTAGTAGTCAACGTGCTAACCACTTAAGCTACAGCACCCATAAAAGAAGAAAAGGATATTCAAGATGAGTGACGTTTAACACCTTGGTATACATCTTGATCGGTGTCTTACTTGAAAACCCCATAGAGAATCAAAGTTAACACAAACAAGTAAGAGTGCTATATTCGGCCATGCCGTATTTTATATGCCCTTAACCATAGTAATGTTACTCTTTTTTTTGTAAAATTATTTTGTAAAATTTTTTTAGAATTTTTTGATAAAAATATTATTTAAAATTGTTTGTAAAAATTTTTTGCTATTTTTTTTTATTTTTTGTAAATATTTTTTGGAAAATTTTTAATAAAAAATTTTTACAAATTTTTTAGAAAATATTTTGTAGAAATTTTTAGAGAATTTTTGGTAAAATTTTTTGTAAATTTTTTTGAAAAATTTTTTATAAACATTTTTTTGATTTTTTTTTAAATTTTTTAGAAAATATTTTGTAGAAATTTTTAGAAAATTTTTGGTAAAATTTTTTGTAAACATTTTTTGAAAAATTTTTTATAAACATATTTTTGATTTTTTTTTAAATTTATAAGAAAAATTTTTGTTAAAATGTAAATTTGTAAACATTCTCTTATATTTCTTTCCGAATTATTTGTAAAAATTTTTGAAAATTTCTTTATAAGTGTTTGTAAAAATATTTAAAATTGTTTGTAAAAGTTTTTGTAATTTTTTTTTAATTTTTTGTAAATATTTTTTGAAAAATCTTTAGAAAGATTTTGTAGATAATGTTTTGTAAATATTTTTTAGAAAATATATTGTAAAAGTTTTTTAGAAAATTTTTGTTAAAATTATTTTGTAAATAATTTTTGATGAAAAATTGTTAAAAAAAATCTTTAAAAACATTTCCTCATATTGACCCCCCTTCAACGGGCCTATTGACTGCTCCTGGTTATTAGTAGGATCCCTGTGGTTATCTTAGCTACCTCTATACGTATTGCTTTCTATAAACCCTTTAATACAAATCAAAGCAGAAAAACCTTTCCAACATAAAAAACAAAAACACAATATCGGACCTCGCATGGGTTTATTGATCCCCCGAGATCTGCATACACTCTTTGCGAACTGCATATCGCAGTCTAATATTTATTTAACAAAAAAGCAAAAGAGAATCCCGTCTTCTATAATTCTTGACCACTTTTAACGACCATGAAAACTTCGTTTGCAGCAATGTCTTCTGTAACTGGGAAAATACCGCTCCTGGTTTTTTTTTTTGGTCTCTTCTGAACAATGGTAAATTTTAAGTTGTGATTTAGTGGACGATATGTTCATTAGGGGGTGTCAATTTGGTCGGGATAGAATAGCTTGACAAAGAACTTAGTAAAAATACAATCAAAAAAAATTTCAAGTTAATTTGTACAAGAAAAGGTCAACAATTTTTTTTTTAATATGTAAATCAAAACCCAGCTTCCTTTTTTAAGGAAAAAATTGTTTCTAAGATAAACTCAAAATTAAGAATATTGCATCATAAATAGAAAATAGTCCGTCTCATTAGCTCTGTTCAAAAATCCGCACTCTAGTTGTAGTGAAAAAAACCTAACGTTATGCTAAATTTAACAATTTAAGTTTTTCAAAAATTCTTAAAAAATCTTAAAAGGGAAGTACAGCATTTTCACTTTTACGAAATTTATCAAGGTTATAGCCTTTTTACACTAATCAACATCTAAAATTTATCATAAATTTGCAAAGATGTTCACATCTTTCCATAAAAATTACGCAGGACTAAAATTGAACATCTTGACAAGATGTGCCCTTCTCGTTTGTTCCATTTTATATCTTTCGATTATTTTAGTGTCATCACTAGAAAAATGACAATAAATAAGATTAATTTACTGGAACCACTGGAAAAATCGTCATTTATATAGATAAAAATATACCAATATTTGTTTAAAAATGAGCGTCATACCAATGTCCACTGCATCTTCTTTCTCTAAAATGCTTTCTATAACTTAAATACTCTACATTAACACACAAGAATAGTTCCAAATATAAATATTTGCTGTAAACCAATATTTTTTTTATTATTAGTTAAATTATGCATCTTTACTTTTAATTTGTTAACAGTTGAGTTGATGTTAGATGTTGCAGATATAAAACATTGTTTCAATTTTTCAACATGTTCCATACGTTTTACTAAGATGTTGGTCAGTGTAAAAAGGCTATAGGTTGAAAAACAAAAATTTTAAACTTTGCTAAATATGCTAATGGAGTAATACTGTACTTTTGGCATTCGCTATAAACCTAATTTAACACCACTTATACGAATGGCTAGACTTTTCATTTATCAAATATTTAAACCTTATGTTTAAAAGTTCTTAGTAGAGATGCAAACCTAAAGTTTATGTTCCACAGCTTTTATACATCCTACAAAAAAATTTAAACCACAGCTGCCAGATATCCCTTCGTAAAACTTTTAAAATCGTAATTTGGCGTCAGTTTAAATGAAAATACCGATTATTGGAAATATAGTAGAATTCTGGTTAGCGCAAATGACAAATAGCACTTATGAGCAAACAGTCATAATAAAATGTAAAGCAGGCGTTTTTTTAGTCAACTAGATCGTGTTTTAATATCGATTAAACACGAAGATACATACATACATACATACATACATACATACATACATACATACATACATACATACATACATACATACATACATACATACATACATACATACATACATACATACATACATACATACATACATACATACATACATACATACATACATACATACATACATACATACATACATACATACATACATACATACATACATACATACATACATACATACATACATACATATATGTATATTTATGGTCATGGGAGATTTTAATGATCAAATTGGATCTGGTGCCTCAAACCTGTAAAGAACGTGGGAAGACATGGGTTATGTAGGAGCACGGAGAATGTTCAACTGTTTATTGAGATGTACTCAACTAACTAACTTGTGGTTGATAGTTAACTCCTTCCCCACTTGGGTGTCACTAGATCTCGCGGTCGAAAAGCAATTTGCTCGCTTAGCGATCTTTTAGAAAATGGTGAGGTTTCCTTCTGGATGTATATAATAAAAAATGTGCTGATATCACGAAGAAACAACAGCTAGAGGTGGAGCTGCATTTTACATAGAAGTGTCTTTGAGGTGCCAAAATTTGAGGTTAGAAAATTAAAGAACTTAACATGGCTGTGTGTTCCGTCCTATCGAATATCTTAGGAGATTAGCTAGCGATAGGACTCTTAGACACGTCAAAGTTTAATTAACAACTTCTAAGATACAATAAATGCAACTATGAACCAATTTTTATAGGGACATGTTATCGGGTATGTCCTGATGCTAGTCATAACTCTTTAACAATTATATGAGACTGTTCTCATTTTCAATTGCCCTTAATATTGCAAACTTAGATGCTGATGCTAACAAATCAGCAGGTCCCGATAATATCCATCATGAATTGTTCTGATGCAATGATTACTTCAAAAGTAATACATCCGCTCATCGAGAGGTTTTGGTCCTTTAATACTCTACCGGCTTCAAATATGAATTTGATAAGTTAAACGATGCATTGAGAAGACATTAGAATGTGAAGGAGTTCGCTAAATATTGCAAGCATAGGAGGGTTTGGTAGGAGGGTTTATATATAAAAAAAATTAAGGAGGACTCTATATTGAAATTAATTTTTCTTATTTTGGTACACATGTGTTAGTCATTTGATTTTTGACTTAAAAAATGGATCAAAGAATATGTACTATATGTTGGGTTAAAAATGGAATAAAGTGCTCCAAGGCACTTGCAACTGTTGACTGTGGCATTCCGCGAGTCCATTTTGTCTCAAAAAAATGTTTATAAGTGGTACAAGCGCTTTACAGAAGGCCGAGAAGATGTTGATGACGATGAGCGTCCTGAACTTGCAACCACCTCAACAAGTGAAGAAAACATTGAAACAGTGAAAAAATTGTTTTCGAAAATCGTCGAATCACTATTAGGGAAGTTGCAGAGAATGTTGGCATATCAATCGGCTCATGTCATGCAATTTTCTAGAATGTTTTGCGCATGAAACGTGTGGCAGCGAATTTTTTTCCAAAATTACTAAATTTTGAGCAAAAGCAACGTTATCGTTATCGCTCAGGAGTTGTTGACTCAACATCAACGACGAGCCACGTGGGAATGAAACGTGAGTATATGATTATGACGTCGAAACTAAGGCCCAATTATACCAATAGAAGCAGCAAGATGAAGCACCGAAAAAAGCACGCCAAGTTCGATCAAATGTGATAGTTTTGCTCACTGTTTTCTTCGATCATAATGACGTGGTCCATCATGAGTTCTTCCAGGTCGCACAGTTTATAAGGAAATTGTTGAATTGTGAAAAAAAATCATGGATTCTGCATCGCGATAATACACCAGCTCACATATAAATGCTTGTTCGTGATTTCTTTGGCCAAAAACAACCCGCTTCATGCTTCAACCACCTTATTAACCAGATTTGGCTCCCTACTACTTTTCCCAAAACTGAAGAGACCAATGAAAGGGAAGCATTTTGCCACAATTTATGAGATAAAGTCAGAAACGAAGAACGACTTGATGGCCATACCGAAAAGCGCATTTCAGAAGTGCTTCGAGGATTGGAAGAAGCGCAGGCATAAATGCATTATATTGGAGGGGGATTACTTTGAAGGGGACAAAATGGATATTGATAAATAAATAAATAATTTTCAAAATTATTCACATTTTCGTTTGAACAGACCTCGGGTTTTCAGTTAGTGGATCTGAAGTAAAAGTCCCCAAGGAAAATTGTGACTTTTGGCTACACTACAAACACCAAGGCAAATTTATCGGGTGGCCTCACTATCAAGGCGATTATATTAAAGCGAACATTTTTAAATATGTTTATATGGAGTTTGACATTTAAAGTACCATTTAAGAGAAAAAATTGGAAGATTAACTGTCAAAATCTATATAAAAAAGTGTCAAAATTCATAAACAATTTTCCCCTTTATATTTCCCCTTCGTATTGAGACTATCTGATAAATGTGCCTTGACAAGCAACTAACAGTTGTACATAATCACTTTACCCCTAATTAAAAGCAGATGAGGTGTCAACATTCCAATTCTGTTTTCGTTTTAAAAGCAAATACGCTACACACTGACTGTAATATACATACATACTTATTAGTACTGGAGGTTAATGCGTATTTCGAATCAAAAGAAAAATCGTTCGAATTTGTATGTCTTATGCACAAAGTTTCGAAATTTTTTTCTCTCATATCGAAATAAGCAGTATTTCAATATCGAGCAGGCATCTGTACTTTACGACCGATAACATATCGAGTAAAAATATCGATACCATTAAGGTGAATTTTTATCCCTTACACTTTGTATGACAGGTGGCGCCAGGGAAAATTACTCAAATTGATGATGGTAGCAAAAATATTGCGAATGAGCCGATGAAGGATTGTTAATTGGTGCGATTAATTTCTGACTGGTGGCGCCACTAAAAATTACTCAAAATTAATTAAATCGTAAGCTGTGCATTTGATGATGGTATGATCTTTAGCGAAGTTGTTGCGCATGAGCCGACGGAGGTTCCTAAGTTGGTGGGGTTAATTTCCGACAGGTGGCGCCACAGAAAATTACTCAAAACGAATTAAATCGTAAACTGTGCAATTGATGATCTTTAGCAAAGTTGTTGCGAATGAGCCGATGAAGGATTGTAAATTAGTGCGATTAATTTCTAACAGGTGGCGCCACTGAAAATTACTCAAAATTAATTAAATCGTAAGCTGTGCATTTGATGATGGTATGATCTTTAGCGAAGTTGTTGCGCATGAGCCGACGGAGGTTCCTAAGTTGGTGGGGTTAATTTCCGACAGGTGGCGCCACAGAAAATTACTCAAAACGAATTAAATCGTAAACTGTGCAATTGATGATCTTTAGCAAAGTTGTTGCGAATGAGCCGATGAAGGATTGTAAATAGGTGCGATTAATTTCTGACAGGTGGCGCCACTGAAAATTACTCAAAATGAATTAAAACGTAAGCTGTGCATTTGATGATGGGATGATCTTTGGCAAATTTGTTGTGCATGAGCCGACGAAGGTTCCTAAGTTGGTGGGGTTAATTTTCGACAGGTGGCGCCACAGAAAATTACTCTTTTTTTCTGAAAAATTGCTGAAGGGAAATTTTTCGCGTTAGAGGTAGAGGTAGTCAAATAGAGCTAAAAATAGCGCGAAAACAGTTAAGTTGGCATCGCTGAATATAACAAGGACCAGCAACGCGGAACGGGTCAGCTAGTTTATTAATAAAACATTTTTTTATATTTTTATAATTTTTTTGTATTTTTTATTATTTTATTTTTTTTTTTATTTGATATTTTGTATATTTTTAGTTTTATTACATTTACTGAATTCATGCGTTAGAATGAAATTTAAATTAGCCATATAATTATAATTTTAATTTTATTTTCGACAGATTGTTTGTTTTAAATTTTACAATATTTGTTTTTTTTTTCATTATTTTTCGGAATAGTACATTGAGTAAAATGAAATAATTTTATAAATAAGAAAATAAATTTGAATGAAAGTTTTTAAATAGTTATTGAAATATATATTTTTGTTAAATTTAATTTATAATTTTGGATATTTTTATATAATATTTTGTGATACGATATGTTTTCGATAAAGATTTTTTTTTTTTTTTTGGTTTTCTTTAATGCCTTAAAAAGAGTTTAGATAGAGAAAAGGATATGTTTAAAGATATAGTTTAAGGTACATCAAAGTTACAAGTATGCGTAAGTTATTTTTATTTTTATGTTTCTATTAAGTAAAAGATACAATTTAGATGATTTATAATGAGAGTTAAAAAAAGTGTGAGTTTATGACAAAACTTATTAGACATTAAGTTTAATTAGATTTCAGTTGATTTGTTTTGTTGCGTAATCTTAAGGAATTTTTATGTTTTAGAAAGGATTTTTTTTTTATTTTTTTTTAATTTAATTTTATCTTTATTTATACTTTTTTGTTTTTTTATATTTCTCACAAATAAATTTGTTCAAAATATATAAATTATTATTTTTGTTATAAAATAATTAAAACGTAAAAAATAATAAACAATTATATTTTCGTTGTTTTAAATAATTTTTGGTTGGGTTGGTTAACAATTTTATCTTTTGGTTGCATTTGTTGTTATTTTCTTTTTGTTTTTTTTGTTTTTTTTTTTTGGAGGGTTTATAATGGACAATGATTTTATTTTTTAGGTCGAAATTGTTATGGTATTGATTTTTATTTTTACTTGCCAAATGAGTTTTATTTATTGAAGGGTAAGCAATGAACTTTGGACTAAATTTCAGCTAGTTTTTCTTTAAATTTTTATTATTTTATTTTAAAAAATTTATTTAAATATATTTATAATGAGAAATACTTGTATATGGATATCTCCTTATTATTCATATTTTATACGAATATATCACATAAACCGAATATCTCAGTATTTTGCGCCTCTATATTTTGTAGGTCATCTTTGAAGACGACAACTTTTATTCGTTGCCGACTCTCTAGTTTTCCCTTATCCTGC
This sequence comes from Phasia obesa, assembly GCA_949628195.1. Lineage (NCBI taxonomy): Eukaryota > Metazoa > Arthropoda > Insecta > Diptera > Tachinidae > Phasia > Phasia obesa. The sequence goes on along the minus strand of OX451219.1, from coordinate 113,118,571 downwards.
ACTTAAAAAAAAGTAAAAAATTACTCAATAAAAAAGGTCATATACTGGCCTGTTCTGAAAATCACGTGATTTTAAATCACGAACCGTTTTAAAATCACTTGTTTTATTTTACCCTGTTCTGTAAATCACATAATTTTTTATTTTTTTAAACGATTTTAAAATTGTAAAACCACAAGAAATATGCTGATTTTTATTATTTTTTTCATTAAATTTTACGTAATACGTAAAATAAAAGGAATCTGAAGGGTCAAGGGTAACATTGTGGACCCCCAAAGGTTTAAAATGAAAGCAGTATAAAAAATGGGCGTTTTAAGGCTTTACTTACGGAACCATTGCAATTTTTAAGCTTGGCCAGTGTAGATGTACTTTCTAAACACTTAATCTGCTGACAATTAAGAAGAAGCTGAAAAACACAAAATTTTTTTTATAAAATGTTACTGCAAAACATAAAATGTTACGCATTCAAAAATGCGCTATTTTCTTATATTTTTCTTATAATATTACGTAATTTAACTACAAAAATCATAAAAGAATAATTCATACTATCTATTACAGCAGTTTTTTTATAAAATTAACAACAAAGAACTCGCAAAAATAAGTAAGTGATTTGAAATCACAGAAACTTTCCTAACCGATTTAAAATCACGTGATTTAAAAATTTTTTGTATGTAGAACACCTTTTACGTGATTTCAAATCACTTTGATAAAAAGTGATTTTCAGAACAGGCCTGATATTTTTATTTCAAATTACCTGTGCCCGCTACTTCGTCAGCGTTCTTACAATATTTTGTTCGATTTTGCTTTTAGAGCAATACACAATCCACCAATGTACTCTTTTGGTGCCTCATATATGGTTTATGTATTTACTTATACTTATGTTATAAACGGTTTCATCCCTACTAAGATAGGCGCTGTAAGTATGCAATACCTTTAAAATATACCGCTTTCAAAAATAAAAGGCGCACTTTTACTGCGTTTTCTCCACTTTCTCTTGAAAATACGATATTTTTGCAGAAAAAATTATCCCATATTGGAATAAAGGTACTAAGATACCTCCTCACAAAATTTTATCGAAATTCATCCAGTAGTTTTTATGTGATGCGTAAACAGATAGACATGCATACAGACAGACAGGATACTATAGACTTTGAAAGTAGACCACACCAAATTTTAAGACTCTAACTTATTTAAATTATATAAAGATACACATCCCTGTATGAAATTCTTAAATTTACACAAAATTCTAAAAATTATTCTAAAGCTCTGTAAAATATAGACAGGAAATGAGTTACTCATTATTTTAAAACAGCGCCATCTGCTGCGCAACATTGCTTAAAATAAAAGATGCCCTAAGGTATGCAGTACCTTTAAAACGATAAAAAATCGGCGTACTTTCACTGTTGTTTCTCCACTTTCTCTTGCAGATAAGATATTTTTGCAGAAAGAAAGTATCCTATATTGGAATCAGGGTACTAAGGTACCTTCTTACAAAATTTTCTTAAAATCTACCCCTTAGTTTTTACGTAATGCAAACACAAATAAAGAAAGACAGACAGATAGACAGGAAATGAGTTACTATTTTATTATATGTATAGATTATGATTTTCTACATTCATCGCAGGTAATACGGGATTCAGAATGACTGTTATAAATAGATATTTATTACTAACCGAACACATGGTTGAATATTTCTTACTATTCGACCGATTTGGGCAAAATAGAAGTAGAGGAATAGCCTATTTTCAAACTATCATACTTTGAAGAATGTGAATCTCTTAAAAACTACATATACATTGTACTCCGATATATTCAAAATTTTTAACAGTAGTGCCTGAGGCGATCGAAAATTTGCTTTGGAAATTTGCATCCCAATAACGGCCGGCTTTTATGGTCTATCCATAAAATCTTCTAAGCTTCACAGTCTAACATATGCTTCAATAGTAATATGTACTATGGTCTACAGGCGGTCGGGTCGGACTTCTGAGTTCCATAAAAGCGTCTAAATTGGAATAACATATATTCAGATGTACTGCAAACTTTAAAGTTTTTCATTTTACCTTTTTTATAAAGGGGCAGCCGAAAATCCTATCCGTTTTAATGCATGCGCACATAGTGACAGACGTCACTCCAAAAATGGTTGAAATGACAGTTTAAAAATTCTGATTTTTTTTAAATAAAATTCTATGAGAAGTGCCACGCCTACTTCATCAATAATATTCAGTTTCTGGCAATAATAATATTTTCACCAAGTAATAAAAGCATGGGAAATTGCATATTTCTAGCTCCTTCCAAATAGAAGATATGACTTTTTGCCTTACGCAGCATTGAGAGACATTGCTTAAAGAGCTAGAAGTTCGTATTCTATATTTAAATACTTTTTGTTTAGGATTTTCAATAAATTTCAATAAGTGGTTGTAAAAATAATAGGCATTGAAAACTGAGTGGGCAATTTTGACCCATGTTTATAGGATAAGGGTTAAAATGAATTATTTTAATAAATTTTTTCGTATTTTAGTTACATAGTTTTTTTTTACTTTTTAAACTGACAACAAGAGTGAAGGAAAATATTGTAAGGCCAAGGCTAGACAATGAGCTGCAAGCAACTAGCGACAGAGCGGTGAGCGGCAAATAAATAAAACATTTCAAATACTATTAAAGTGGCTACAAAATAAGCGGCAGAGTGGTGGCGCTCAGAAATAAAACTTGCCATTTAACGAGTGATTTTTTAAGAGCTTGAGAACTTTTTTTAAAAAAAAAACGCATAAAATTTGCAAAATCTCATCGGTTCTTTATTTGAAACGTTAGATTGGTCCATGACATTTACTTTTTGAAGATAATTTCATTTAAATGTTGACCGCGGCTGCGTCTTAGGTGGTCCATTCGGAAAGTCCAATTTTGGGCAACTTTTTCGAGCATTTCGGCCGGAATAGCCCGAATTTCTTCGGAAATGTTGTCTTCCAAAGCTGGAATAGTTGCTGGCTTATTTCTGTAGACTTTAGACTTGACGTAGCCCCACAAAAAATAGTCTAAAGGCGTCAAATCGCATGATCTTGGTGGCCAACTTACCGGTCCATTTCTTGAGATGAATTGTTCTCCGAAGTTTTCCCTCAAAATGGCCATAGAATCGCGAGCTGTGTGGCATGTAGCGCCATCTTGTTGAAACCACATGTCAACCAAGTTCAGTTGTTCCATTTTTGGCAACAAAAAGTTTGTTAGCATCGAACGATAGCGATCGCCATTCACCGTAACGTTGCGTCCAACAGCATCTTTGAAAAAATACGGTCCAATGATTCCACCAGCGTACAAACCACACCAAACAGTGCATTTTTCGGGATGCATGGGCAGTTCTTGAACGGCTTCTGGTTGCTCTTCACTCCAAATGCGGCAATTTTGCTTATTTACGTAGCCATTCAACCAGAAATGAGCCTCATCGCTGAACAAAATTTGTCACATTTGAACATTTCGAACCGAACACTGATTTTGGTAATAAAATTCAATGATTTGCAAGCGTTGCTCGTTAGTAAGTCTATTCATGATGAAATGTCAAAGCATACTGAGCATCTTTCTCTTTGGCACCATGTCTGAAATCTCACGTGATCTGTCAAATACTAATGCATGAAAATCCTAACCTCAAAAAAATCACCCATTATATGAGTTCCAAAGGGAATAACGTAAGGTAGTCAAAAAAATCTTCTGTGGCATTTTTGAAGAGGATGCAGTGATAGCTGGAAAATGTCAAAAATTGTTTTCGAAATTTCGTTTGGGTGATTTTTCTTTAGAAGATGAGCCCATAAAAACTCCGCATTATTATTGTTTGGAACTCATCAAGCAATCAATCTAGATCACACTATCAGGAATTTTTTCTTTGGGAAAAAATCACAGGACTTTTACTTGAATAAAGTGTTTTTTAATATCAGGCACAAATATCAATTTATATTTTTCTTAGATTAAAATCTTGGTTTGTGAAAAACTTAACGCCGCTTGTAATCCACATTTAGTTTTTTGGCAAGCATATTTCTACGGTAGAGTGGAGAATAATCAAAATATTTTGGAAATAACTCAACCATTTGTAAAGGGCGAGGCCGATTGAAGAAATGCCAAGATCTAACAGAATTTGATGGGGCGATGTAACCAAATTTAAGACCACATAGCGCCATCTCTGGCAATTGGATTTTACTCATCTTCAAAACTTAAGCTGCAATACTCCTCTGCTATGCTCATGCCAAGTTTTGGATCAATTGGCCTAGCCCTTTACAAGTGGCTCAGTTATTTCCCAAATATTTTCATTCTACCCCACTGTGCACTGTAGCTCAGTGTTTTTAAGTAAAAAAAAAATTAAAGAACAACAAAGTATCAAATTTTCTAAAAATGACAAGTTCTATACAGTTTTGATTGAATTGTTTTTTTTTTTAAATAAAATTAAGCTAATGATATGTTTATGATGTAATATGAATAACATGTTGAATATCAATAATTTTCTTTTGTACAAACGTAACAACTATTCTTAAATTTAATTTTAATCTAAAATTTTTCTAAATTTGTAAAAATTTTAATTAAATTTAAATTTTACAAATTTTTTTTTTATACAAAATCATATAAAAAATGTGCAATAACAATTTTGTTTCTTTTTTGTTTTCTTTTTGCATTTAAGGCAGTGCAGTTTAAAAACTATAAACAACAAAATTTTAAAAAATTGTATAGATTTTCTAAAAAGTTTCAGTAAAAGTTGACGATATTTAGACGTTATTTACTATAGATTTGCTAGAAAAAAATTTTACATAAAAGTTTGTATAAATTTTTTAAAAAGCGTAGTTTTTTTTACAAATAAAAATAAAAGTAAAATTTTTTTTTAATTAACTTTAGGTTTTGAATAACAATAAATTATTTCCTATTTCTTATACCGACTTTTTGTTGCTGGAATAATCCAGCTGATATGTATCGATTTCTTTGGTTTCATTTTGGTTTTAGATTTTCAATATTCACTGTGGAATTGATATGTTTTAGTTAAGTTTTTTCTTTTCTTTAATTGTTCTCTAAATATCTATTTATTTAATTAATTAATTTAGTTAGTAACTTTATTTTATTATAATGTTTACGTTTCTGTTTAATTTGTTATTCTCTAAACTTTAAGGTGTACAACTTTGCTTATGCCATGAATATTTGTCTGGTTTGTGTTTCCAAAGATAAAAAGAAAATATTTTTTGTTATTTTATGTATTTGCTTAGTTAATATTTAAAATTTAAATTAAGTAGTTATTATTTTTTGATATTTATATCCATTCGTTAATAAATAAAATAATATATAATTGTGTCGTGTATTATAAAGTAAGTCTATATAAATGATAGATAGACTGATTGGTAGTTCGCAGGTCTGTCAGTATGCGGTTGGGGTTCGATTCCCGCCAAAGTCTCTGGTTATTGTTGTAGACAAGCAGATAGCTTTACAGATAGTGTTGTCTTAAAAAATATACAGTTTTTTTTTATCATATTAAGTTCATTAAATTCAACCATATAATTTGAGAATATAATAAAATTACACAGTGCAACACGGAAAAAAATAACCATATACGGACAACACTACGTGATAAAAGACCAAAAAAAAGACCCCTTTCTCCCAGTTTTGCCCAAAGTACTCCAGGTTTTTTTTATGGGCCCTCAAAGATGTGGGGCCTCGATGTCATTTTTGCAAAAAAATTATCATTTCCTCAAGCTCATATTTTGCAAACCGTTTGAAATTTTGATATACTCTCTGAGGCAAAGTTGTAGCTCTTGTCATAAAGAAAAAAAATTGTTAACATATAAAATCAAAAAAATCATCTTCAAGGTCAAAATCGCAAAAAACTTTAAAAAATTAAATTTTTTTACCTTTTTTCCCCTGTTCAGGTCCATAGGTAGCAAACCGTTCAAAATTCAGGGAAACAATCAACTGCAAAAATGAACCTATGATCTCAGTAAATAACTTTCTAGAACATATGAACTTCCTAGGAATGATTCTTAACACCGTTTAGGTAGTAGTTTAGGTAGCGCAAACGTGAAAAATTTCCCGAAAATTTTTAAATTCATTTCGGCTACCTATGCGCTACCTAAACGGTGTTAAGAATCATTCCTAGGAAGTTCATATGTCCTAGAAAGTTGTTTATTGAGATGAATTTTTTAAAGTTTTTTGCATCTTTGAGGGCCCATAAAAAAAAAAACCTGAAGGACTTTGGGCAAAACTGGAAGACAGGGGTCTTTTTTTTAGTCTTTTATGACGTAGTGGTGTCCGTATAGGGTTATTTTGCCATGACTTAAAAAATTACACAGTGTGTTATATTTTTTTATTATCTTATAACAAGTTTATACTTCAACATAATTATAATTATATTTTACATTATTATTATTAAGTTAGAAATTAAGGTTCTAACATGACAATAATGTTATGTTTAATAATAATATGATTTTGCTACGTATGGTTGTGGTTCAATCATTATTTGTTGCTCTAGGGTCATGTTTATCACAATCCTGTTTCGATTTACGTTTAGAGCTAAAACAAACTTACTGATTAAGCAAGACTCAGTGCCCACATACATCGCATGTTTTAAAATGGTTCTAGTTACATTTAAAGGCCGGTTCCTTAATGCTTTTCGGATTTGAAATCAGTGTGCCAAGGAACTTAACTGAAACGAACACATTGAAATGAAGAAACGGGCAGGAAAAAGGGTCTTACATCAAAGTAAACGAGTAAATGGCACAAAAATGATGATACGCCCCATAAAAATTTATACAATTGTAGTTTGGTGGCTAAAAGCCTTTTAAAATAAAATAAGGCATAAGTAGGATGGGGTTCAGCATTGCTTATATGAGTATATGCAATGCACATGGCATGGTATGAAGAGTGATGCCATTTGACATAGCTTTGGGTAGAACATCGGACATAAGAGTATTCTGGACTTAGTTAGTATGGAAATTAGGGAGCTCAAATGCCGATGAAACGCCGAAGAAAAATAGTCGAAGGACTGCAGCGTACACTTATTTAGGAAGGCGTTATATACAATGAGGGCATGGAGAAATATATTAGCTTTTTACTGACGGTTCTCTTATGGACGGTAGATCAGGAGCAGGTGTATACTCAACTTAGCTGAACCCGTTCTGTAGTCTGCATTTGAGAAACTACGTCTCCGTTCACCAGGAAGAATTACTTGGGTTGCTGCATGCATTAGATTTGTATATGTAAGGTGCTCAGATATACACAAAAAAAATTTGTTTACAAGTAAGGAGTTTAATTAGTTTTAAATTTAAGTTCAAATAATTTTTTAATTGATTCAAAAAAATATTTGTTTAAAAGAGACCAAAAAAATGCTAATTAAATAATTAATTGAATCAATTAATTATTTAATTGAATCAATTAAATATTTAATTATCTAAATAAACAATTCATTGAATCAATTAATTATTTAATTGATTCGATTAATTATTTAATTAAATTTTGATCTGAAACTAATTAAAACATTTAATTGGTGAAAATAATTTTTTCTGTATAACAGAAGTACCTTAAGCTGGACAACTGCATTAGAAACTGAAAATATCATCTAGCCAAGATGAAAATCGAAGAAGATGATACTTGCATACTGTTCCAGCACTGGCTTTCTTAAGCCTTAGGACGACATGCAGAAACTTGTTAAATGTGGATACTATGGCGGTTCTAAGCCCTAGACAAATGATAGCAATTACCTGGGACTCCTGGGATGAGAAAGAAGACCGACAGTTACGTGGTGACTTCACCTGACTTCATAACAGTAAGGTGAGGGACGAAAGGGTTCGGAATGGAAGCGGTTTATGCTTCGATGGAAAGATTAGTGCCTCGATAGACAGATTGTTAGATCGTTATTCTATCAGTCTGAGGGTTTTCTGCAGACAAGCAAAGACCTTCGCAGGTAGTGTTGTCTTTTAAAAAAATATCTCTCCTACATTAATAATGGTATTTAAAGACCGTTTGAGCGTTAGAATAGAGACGGTTTTAAAAGTTTAGGAATCTGTGGCAGTTTTTGCTCAAGATTATAAAGACTTTACGCGACGGGTTCGTCAATTAGATTTACCGATTTAAAATTACATAACTGATCTGAGAATAATTAGGAAGAAAGAAAACATTTAATCTTGTGTCCTTGAATGCCAAAATGAAGACATGACTTGAGGAAAAATAAGATCATTACGAGAACCTTTTTTCATTATGCTTCCACTGCCAGCACCACAAGATATTCTAGACTTCCAGATAATATTCTGTGTATGGTAAGACCAGCTTGCCTAATGTATTTTATTCTCTTCTGTTCTGTAAAACTGTCAAGGTTTAAACAACAAATGATCACACGAAGAAGTGTTATTACTTGACCACATGTTGCATAAGATTTGGAGAATACCCGATACACGATAAACTTGTTTTGCTGCTTTCATAAAATCTTTGGCTTAACAAAGCAATTCTTCTACAGACTGTCGACCCGAATATTTGCGCCTTCAAGGTCATGTATTTTTAATTATGATCTTAGGCGATCATATTTTACAAAAGTAATAAAGAGATGATAAGTGATATCCCACATATAAATTATTAATTTTCACTAGAAAATGCCCTGATAAAAATAAATTAAATACATCCTCTGTGACCAGCACTTCTGGACATAAAAGATATTGACATCATTCATAGAACGCTTTAAAAAATGTAGTATTTTTTAAGATTAAAAATACGGAATAGTAGGCAAGAATAGCAGAAAATAGACACATTTTGAACAAAAAGTTTATAATTAAGAAATAAAAAATGGATTAAGTTGTACACCTTAATATTATTTTGTATAATTTTGTTTTTCATTATTTTAGTTTCTAATTGTATTTAGAAGGTTTCTGCACTCATTTATTCAGCAACATATAAATTAAAAAGTTTTTTTTTTATATATTCTGTAATTTACATATTCTAAAATGTATGTGTGTTATTTATTTATTTTTTTAGTTTTCAGTTTTCGGTTTTAATTAATTTATTAAATTCTAAAATAAATTAAACTTAGTTACTAAATTAATCACATTGAGTTGCTTAATTTCTTTTTTATAATTATTTGTTTTTTTTTCTCTTTATTTTAATTTAAATCTAGCTTATATTTTTAATGATTTAAAATTATTATTATTATAATTTTTTTAATTTTAGGATTAAGAGTAAAATGTTTGTGTCTTTTAGCTGATATGTTTTGTTGTCAAATTTGTCAGTTTTTTTTAGTTTTACTTAAAAATTAAAATAGAATAATATATTGCTTTTAATTTTTCAAGTTTATTTATTATTATAAAAAATTTTAATTATAAAAAATTATAAAAAAATGAAAATAAAAATTTAAATAATAAAATATAAAAAGAAATAAAATATAAAACAATAAAAAACAAAACAAAAAATTTTAAACGGTAAGTATCAAAAATTATTTAGCCACTGTGCAGTAGAATATCAATATAAGAAATGTTTAATAAAAATCTATTAAAATAAATAAACATCACAATTGAATTTTGTTTCTTCTTAACCTAATACGACGCGTCGACTAAATGCATTCATTGACAGGGATGGAAAACTTAGTTTTATTGCAACAAGAAAAAATACTGCCGACACAAGAACTAGTTTTCACTATGACCTAAACCAACAAATACATTTTTGAAGTAAGAAAATTGTCTTACAGGACGATAATTTGGTATCAAATTCATTATCCTCTTGTGATAAGATATCGCCTTAGGATTTTTATGCCTAAAATTGGATGTCAAATGACATATGTACTTCTGGTTCTTGAAACTCATTTACTTATAAAAAGCTTGTTAAAAGTTAATATTTATATTTATTATGATGCTAAGTACCCATGTTGGTAGAGCATATTGTGGTTCGGCAATAATATTAAATACCGGACTCAAACACTATTTACTGCGTGAAATCTCTAGTAATTGCTAGCATTTATCTAAAGCTTAGGACCCCCATGGCATGCAGCTTTAACAAGGTTCTGCCCCACTTCGTAAGTCTTTAGCTGGCAAGTGATGGACATTTAGACACAATGTGCGCTACCGTCTCAGCCTCATCCAGGCACAGTCTGCAAGTAGCATCTTAATCGATTTTTATCTAAAGCTAAATGCAATTATGCAGCTTAACCTACATCTATTATGTGCACTTTCCGGCCAAAGGGCTTTTTGAGCACCCTACGAGCCTGTCTACATTCATTAGCCTCCCTCCAACATTTCAGGTTTAGAAGTTCATCAATTGTAGGACCTTCGCACCTTACTGGCCAAGGGGTTCTTTAAGCACTCTTCGAGCATGTCTACATATGTTAGCATCCCTCCACCATTTCAGGTTTAGTAAGTTCATCAATTGTAGGACCTTCGCGTTTTCCACTGCTATTTTGGGTGATGGTACACAGAAATTCACAGCAGATCTACTTTTGTTAGTTCGCAGCTACGTCTATGTGTCTTTTAACCCCTTTAACGTCACCCTGTTAATTGAGGCACATCTGTTACGTTTTAAAACACATTTCAGCACTAGATTAGAATACACGTTCACACGTTTTATAACCGACTGGTTGTCAAGTGTAATGAGAATCTTTCTTTCATGCCTCCGACCTTCCAACAGGTGATCCAACTCATGCAGCAGCCCAAGAAATGCTGCCTGGTAAACGCAGAAGTACTCCCCTAACGCAGATTACAGGACAGGTTCAGCTTAGCTGAGTATACACCTGTTCCTATTCTACCGCCCATAAGAGAACCATCAGTAAAATGCTGATGTCGTTCTCCTTACACTCATTGCATATAACGCCTTCCGAAATAAGTGTCCGATGCATTTCGACTACTTTTCTTTTACTAATGCGTTCCACCGGCATTAGTGCTGCTCAGTTATAGTTCAGATATGCTGACATTGTGGCGACTAGCTCAGAAATTTATGCAAACTTCAAAATGGTGTAAAGCCAACATATTGGCAAATAAGAGGACAATATTTTTTTTTTTTTTTTTTTTTTGGCTAAGAAATATAGGCTTTAGTTTAACTGCTGTTCCTCCGAAAACATATTATTTTGATTAATAGTTTTTTAATTCCTCCTTAAGCGAAGAGCGCTAGCCTATCAGTCTGGGGGTATGGGATCAATTCCCACCAACGTTTTTGGGTGTCTGTTTTCTCCAGATAAATGAGGAGCATCACAGCTGTGTTGTCTTAAGAAAATATAAGGTAGAAAATATTATTCTATTGTGAGTTCTAGAACTCAGCATCCACTTTTAGGTATCATCAACAGAGAAAAATAAAAAAATAAATTTAAGAGAAAAAAATATTTGCACCAATTAAAGCTTTTAATTAGTTTCGGGTTATGATTTAATTAAATATTTAATTGATTCAATTATTTATTTAATTAGGAAATTTTGTTGTCCTATTTTAAACAAATATATAAGTGAATCAATTAAAAAAATTTATTGGACTTTAATTTAAAACTGATTAAAGGCTTTAATTGGGGCAACTATTTTTATGTGTTATAATTTGTTGCACAAATTTTTAAGAGAATAATTATGTATATTTTCTGACGTGTTATTATTATATACATACGTATTACTATTAAATACATAATTAGTACTTGTTAAGTCTTTACACATTCAAAGAATTAAGTTCAAAAGAAAAAAGATAAAAGGAATAAAAACAGAAAACTGTAGATAAAAAATCTCAATTTATCTCATGTTAAACTAATTTTTTTTATTGAGTTTCACAAGAAAATTCGCACAAAATATAAACATGCATTTTTAATCATGCTTTTACTCTTATACTCAATTTCTTATTAAGAAATGTATTCAAATATAGACATACACACTCATATGCACACACACGCAAAAACCCAGCAGTGTACATATGTATAGTGGCTTCTCGCAAAAGTTTGTATCAAACCAATAATCAAATACTATCGACATGCTCAAATTGACATTAAACTTTTTATATATTTGTTTTAATTATAATCGAAAGTATAAAGAAAGGATATGCACGAGCACAACAGGACGATAAATGCAGAAATTGTTTAATGAAACTTTTAAAAATATTTTGCACGTACGAAAAATACCAATAAAATAATTGTTTAATTTGTATGTGGACGAGTGGGAGCGCTTTCAAAAAGCTGGTATTTTTGACTCTGTGAGATAAACATGAAAAGGATGTTGCGTTGCTAATGGAATATAATTAATTTATAAAGTTTCGAAATTAAGAAGTATTGAACAAGAAAACTAAAAACAAAACCAACAGAGAGATAAAATTTAATTTGCACGAGGAAAAATAAATACTTGCAGTCTTTATGTATAATGAAATTATGGCAAATTTTCAAACTTTTACATTTAAGTTAAAAACACCTTGGAGTATGAGGTTCTCTTTAAAGTTTTTTTAAATCCATCCATATGATACCACGTAATCCTAGCGGAAAAAAAGTATTTTTTCAGAAATCACAAAAAACCAGAGTACGGAAATAAGCAAAACGAAACGTTTGCTTTCGTTTTGTTTGGTTATTTGCCAAGAGTAAAAAAAAAAAAAATAATTACAACGAACTAGCCATTTGTTTTGTATGTTTTGTTTTTAACCGACTTCAAAAAAAGAAGGAGGTTATCAATTCGTCTGTGTGTTGCTTTTTTTGTATGTTTGTGTCTTCAGAACTCGGTCATTTCTGAAACGATTTTAAAATTTTTTGCAATATTACAAAGGTTATGGCTACAGATTGGTCCCATTTTAAAAGGTATGTCCCCATACAACATACATGTTTTTTAAAAAAAAGTGCGTATCACTGTAGCTCCCAATAACAAAAAGTAATTCAAAATAAAATTAAAAATTAAAGGGTGACCCCAAAGGTGATTTAATTTCACCTTTATTCTCCTATCTTTTGAACCGTTATAGACAAACACTTGAAAGTTACACAGAATGCTCGTTACTATGTCTGTTATAATAAGTATACATCTTTAAAATTAGAAATTAAAGGGTGTCCCATTAGTTGGTTTATTTTGATATATATAGCCAAACTTTTGAACCGTTATAGACAGACAGTTGAAATTTACAAAGAACTTGTATTGCTAAGTCCGCTAAAATAACCAGTGTAAAATATGAATTTGGAAATTAAAGGGTGTCCCAATAGTTAATGTAAAAGTAATATATATGGCCAATCTTTTCAACTGTTATAGATAGACAGTTGAAATTTACAAAGAACCTATATTGCTTAGTCTGCTATTAAAACAAGTATAAAATTTGGATCTATAAATTAAAGGGTGTCCCCATTATTGATGTAATTTGACCATTATGTCCTCATCTTTGGAACCGTTATAGACAAACACTTGAAAAATAGACAGAATGTTCACCACTATATCTGGTATAACAACAAGTATAAATATTTAAAATTGGAAATTAAAGGGTGTCCCAATAGTTGATGTAATTTGATGTATATGGACACAAAGTTAAAATTTAAAAAGAATCTGTATGACAAAGTCCTCTTTAAAAACTATTTATATTAAAATTTGAATTTAAAGGGTGTCCCAATAGGTGACGTCATTTGATATATATGACCCTATCTTTTAAACAGTTAGACAGAATGTCCATTACTATATCTGTTATAATAAGTATAATTTTTTAAATTTATAAATTAAAGGGTGTCCCAATAGGTTATGTAATTTGATGTATATGACCAAACTTTTAAACCGTTACAGAGAGACGGTTGAAGTTTACAATGAACCTGTATTGCTAAGACCGCTATAACTAGTATAAAATTTGAATTCGGATATTACAGGGTGTCGCAATAGTTACCGTCTTAAAGAAACATGATTTTAAGTTTGTCTGTTTTGAAGTCGGTCTTATTTTGCAAGAATTATTTTTTCGTTAGCACAATCTGTAGAAAAACGAACTCAGGTTGAAAAAAATAATAAGAACGAAATAAAAACGTTTTCCAAATTATTTCGTTATTACGATAGAGATTGTATCAAAGCGGTATATAACTTTTATTTTTCAGAGATACTGAAAGACAGCTTGTAAGATTTTTTTGATCTTATTGGTGCTTAGGTAAAGTACAGTAGCAGTAAGCAAACAAAATAAAAGTAAATCAAGAAATTCACTTAAAAATGCTATTTAAAAAAAATGTTTAAAATAAATTTCTATAGCATTATTCAAAGATAAAACTTGTGTTCACTTAGAAACTACGAATATTAATCATAAATAAAATTCGCATTCGAAAACCAATTACGAATTAAATTAACCACTCAAAAAAGACATTTCAGTATTTGTCTTATAAGCTTTCGCAATTGTACGATTGTAATCGTACATCTAAGAAAGCAAATGAGTAAAAACCAAATTGTTTTGCTTACGTTCTGTGTCATTCAAAACGTATTTGTTTTGGTCAAGTACAAAGCGATAAAAAAATTTGAAAATATTGTATTTTAAAACAAAACGTTTGCAAAGCATTTTATTTGTTATTAAAAAATTTGAAAACGTTTGCAAAACGTTTTATTTGCTTACAAACACTGAATACAAAGGAACACATTGAACTCCCACAAAGACTTTATCAGGAATGAAAGGAAAATAAAAGTCATGGTGATTCACATGTTTAGATGGATGAAGCTACTTAAGAAAGCAGGAAAAAACATGATATTATAAACGGATTTGAAGAAACTAAACTTTTTTAATTTTGCGGGTTTTTTTATGTGAGTACACGTTCTCCAATTTCAAGCTGGTTCAATACAAAAGAATTAGGTAAGAGAATTACACTTGTATAGCACATCCAAATAGTGCCACGATAGACTTATTTGTGACATAGACTTATTTGCGGGTTCAATTCCCGCCAAAATACCCAGAGTATTTTCGGCAGCCAAGTGCTTCGCAGGTAGTATTGTCGTTTTTTTTAAAGATGAGTATTCCAACGCCTTTGTAGCTAAAGTCAACTGGCTCAGTTGTCTTCTGCGATCTCAAAAGAAGTAATTCATATATATTTGAGATATGACAATTAAAAGCAGCAAGTTAAAGAATCTTTACTAAAATTGTCTAAAAATTACCTACGAGTATTCCCTTCTTACTCTGAGGTGCCGCTCTAGACTGTTAAAGGCAGAACTAGATGCTGTCTTACGATTGTAATGCCTAAAACTTTCAGACACACCACCCTAAATTGCGTTGATGTTCCCTTGATTTAATAGAGAGGGATACCTCATTGTCAAGAGCCCCCACGCAAACCCCTAAGGGTCTGTGAGCACATACATAATCTCAACTAGAATCTCATAAAGACAACAAAACATGTAAAAATTTTAAATCAGTAGCATACCAGCTTTCAACAAGGTAAGTTTGTGTCACTTTGCTAAATATTTAGCAAACCAATGCATTTTCATCTTAACCACTTTTTTTGGTTGGGGGCCTTTGCTCATTGTCATCGCAGATATTATATGTCATCAGCTCTATGCGGTTCAAAAGCTTCAAAATAGCATTGGAACGCAGGCCAGTATATGAGAGTTGTATTTGTCTTATGACTAGCTGGAGAGAAGTATATCTTATACCGTTTGCAAAAGCTAAGTCTCTTGGTGACTTTTTTTAATTTGAAAATATGTTTAGTCCGTCGAATATGAACCATATTTTCATGCCTAAAACATCTTTGATTCCTTAAGCCACATACACACGACATGTTTTTTACAGAATACTTTTACCCCCATATTTATAAAAAATAAAATATATTTGAAATTTTCATACAAAAGTTGTTCTAAAATACATTTTAAATAAGATTTATTTTTTTTTTGAATATGGGATCACAAACGTATATGTAAAATTACGTCTGACATAACTTATTCCTTTACAGCTGAGCTAGGCGAACATTTTAATTGGCTTTTTTTCCCTATTCAGGTCCAAGCCGTTCGGTAACAAAATGGCTTAAAGTCGTCTTAAAATATTTCTGTGTGAATTATAAAATTGTTGTCAAATAGACAAAACTGGTTAAAAGCATATTCATAATTGTTCTTGTTCAGCCGGCTAATGCTACGGCCAATGGTCCACCGCCGTTCATAGTTTTCACGTGGCATAAGTTTGTAGCAACACTGAAACGCTGCTGATGTCAGATGTTTTGTCAGATAAAAATAGAACACGTTCTAAATGAAATTTTGTCAGATGACTTTTCACATGTATTTTACAGAAGCACTATTTTAATAGCCTCACACGACATGTACATGTTTTAAAGTGGGGAATTTGACATGTCAGATGTAAAAAAACATGTCGTGTGTATGTGGCATTAATATTTATATTTCTGTTTAAACTGTCGAAGGCAGCTGAATATGATGCATTTGTGTTTATTAAAATAACCGAAAATTTTGAATGCACAGGATGGAAAAATGAAAAAAAATATACATCGATATATCTGTGGCAATAAGGAAAAAGTGCTTAAGTCTGATTTTTAAGTTTTGTAGGAGACCAATTTTAAACTTTAAAATAATTTTTTTTTAAAAAATAACTCATCTTTAAAGTTTACCTATGGGAGTCAAACGTATGATTTTGAAAAATATCTTATATCTACCAAAAGTACGCAGGCGTTGCAATTAATAAGTTGTAAAAGAAGCTTCTATGATTTTGAAAAATACTTGGTAGTTTCTTAAGCTTTTTTCCAAATACGATTCGGCATTGAAAATAGATGAGCAGAAAGTTTTTTTGCTATAACTTCCTGAAAAATAGTACAAAATAATTGAAACTTTGCACATGGGTAATTTGAAGCACGGAGATTTTAAAGGTGCCAGTAACTTAGTTTTTACTTTAGTCGACTTAAGCACTTATTCCTTATTGCCACAGATATATTGTATCCATATATATTATTTTATTGTATCGATTAGTTTATATTATATTAGGGTAAAAATGGCTTTGTCAGGTTTCAAAAATTTTAATAACACAGTTGGTGTATTAAATCACCTACAACTAAAAACTAAGTACTTTTCAGGTTCGAAATATCACAAAAAAAAAATCTGGAATGACCTACACTTAACTTTGCCATACATCATGGAAACATATATTTTTGTGGATTTAATACATAAAGAATAAAAGTTCAAGGTATATTTGAAACAAAAACTAATTTTTGTTGGCTGTTACAAGAAAACTACCCCTTACTCCCCTCCCGATTATGCCCAAAAACTATTTATCTCTTTATCTTCATATACCAAAGGCACATACTGAATTTTATTTCAATATGTCAAATGGTATGACCAGTACACACAGAAAAAACAGTGCCTAAATACCTAAGTAATAAAATAGAACAAAATTTATGATATTTATTTTTGT
Source organism: Phasia obesa (assembly GCA_949628195.1). Taxonomy (NCBI): domain Eukaryota; kingdom Metazoa; phylum Arthropoda; class Insecta; order Diptera; family Tachinidae; genus Phasia; species Phasia obesa. The sequence goes on along the minus strand of OX451219.1, from coordinate 113,101,300 downwards.
GGTGGTGGATGCCTGACATTTTATTTTGCCTTCATATTATCCTCTATTTTTCAAGGGTGTGGAAGGTCAGGGGAGCTTCTTCTGATGGATTGTCTAGGAGAAGTTGAACTCACTTAATTTCTTAAACCCGAAAAATTATGGTGAACATTTTTTAGTCCACTGCCGGGATCGAACCTAGTGTGCTTTGTTTTGTAGGCACACACATAACCACTACACCAAATGTATATTTTATATTTTATGTTTCACCAAACAGTTTCTATGTTATTTTATATAAACATAATAACAAGAAAGCTAATATAACACACTGTGTAATTTTTTAAGTCATGGCGAAATAACCATATACGGACACCACTACGTCATAAAAGACCAAAAAAAAAAAGACCCCTGTCTCCCAGTTTTGCCCAATGTCCTCCAGGTTTCTTTTTATGGGCCCTCAAAGATGTGGGGCGTCGATGTAATTTTTGCAAAAAAATGATCATTTACTCAAGCTCATATTTTGCAAACCGTTTGGAATTTTGATATACTCTCTGAGGCAAGAACATATGAACTTCCTAGGAATGATTCTTAACACCGTTTAGGTAGCGCTTAGGTAGCCGGGAAATTTTTCACTTTTGCGGCTACCTAAGCGCTACCTAAACGGTGTTAAGAATCATTCTTAGGAAGTTCATATGTTCCAGAAAGTTGTTTATTAAGATCTTAGGTTCATTTTTGTAGTTGATTGTTTCCTTGACTTTTGAACGGTTTGCTACCTATGGACCTGAACAGGGGAAAAAAGGTAAAAAAATTAAATTTTTTAAAGTTTTTTTGCGATTTTGACCTTGAAGATGAAGTTTTTTTGATTTTATATGTTAACAATTTTTGTTCTTTATGACAAGAGCTACAACTTTGCCTCAGAGAGTATATCAAAATTCCAAACGGTTTGCAAAATATGAGCTTGAGTAAATGATCATTTTTTTTTGCAAAAATGACATCGAGGCCCCACATCTTTGAGGGCCCATAAAAAAAACCTGGAGGACTTTGGGCAAAACTGGGAGACATGGGTCTTTTTTTTGGTCTTTTATTACGTAGTGGTGTCCGTATAAGGTTATTTTTTGCCGTGTTGCACAGTGTAATCAAGGATATGCTTATTAAGACAATTAAACAGATGATTTACACATGATCCTATAGGAACCTAATGATATTAATCAGGAACATCTTTTTGAAAAAGTCAAATAGGTACCCTAATGATATCAATAACAAATCCATTTTTTATACAATTCAGAAGAAAACCTAATAGAATCAAAAATTCTTCTTTATAGATTATTTTTTTTTGGTGCCAAAAATTGTAAAAAAAATTGTGAATAACAAGTTTTCTTATTGATTTAATGGGGTTTCCTTTTTGGCAAAATTAAAAAGATTTACCACATAAAAATATGATAAGGAATCTTTTCTAAAAACTTACCTTGTTTGGTATTTAAGCAGAAAGACATTTCATAGAGGAAATCTTTTTGATTCTATTAGGCATTTTTGGCTCTGTATAGAGCCTTCAAAAAAATAGTGGCATACACACCTGCCACAGACCCACAGACATCATCGCAAAAATAATCAAAAACAATTCAGGTATAAAATAAATCGATTTTTCCCGATTACTAAAGTAAAAAATAGTATATACATATTTGTACTATTTCAGAATTTGAACAGGTTATATTAAAATAGACGTAAGTTATTAGAGAATTAGAAAATAAAGTACGTTTTATTTGGATTCTTGTATATTTCACATATTATATATTTAAAATCTTTTTTGTACTGCTGCACAGTGTAGTGTATTCAATATAAAATTTTATCAAATAAAGCTGAATAAACTAAAGTAAAATATGTAAAAAAAAAAATATACAAAAATAAATTAAAACTTTCCTTTAACCCAAAAAAGTGTTAAAAACTTAAACCTGTGTACTTAAATAAATATTTGCATTTCAGTCCTTGTTTTCTTAATTGCTGCGCTTATTTTTTACTTTAATATTTACTTTTTCCTACATGATTTTCATGGTATGTTTGCTTGCTTTGCGTTTTCATACAGTTTTTCATTTAAAATTTTCTCTATGTAAATTTTTTGTATCAATTGTCTTTTTGTTGTTGTAATTAATAGTTACATTTAAACAGAATCGGTTGGTAAAATGAGTTATATTTTGTTCGTATAGCAATTTATACTTTCATTATCATTTGTTTACAATAACCAATTGCTAACTACGTGCTACGATAGTTTAATTATTTTATACATACTTTATACATACACTTACAAATAAGTCGAGACTGCCGATTGTTATTCTTTCTCTTTCTCTCGCTCTCTTACGTTCACACTCTTACTCCTCTGGCCAACCCAAATCCTCGCCTACCAATTCGTAAAATCGCTGATTGTGTTCAGCAAAAAATTTACGCAGTTTGGAGATGACAATTGGATCAACGTGAGGATGTTTGCGTCCTTTTGTTTCGCGTAAACACCGGTCACCGCTATCGTAACGCAAACAATAGAATCCTTTTGTTTCATTAAAATAAAAATGATTACTGGTAATGCGATGTTCAATACCTGCAATGCACAGAAGCAATAAGGGAAATAAGGACATTAATATAATACGAGTAAATTGTAATATGATTACACGCAACAAATAACAACAAAAACAATTTTTTTTAATTTAATTATTTTCTCTTATTTTCAACTGTTGACGCATGAGACCAAAGGCCTTTATAAAGAAATAAAAAGACATATATTTTTACTTAATTTTTTTATATTAAACTCATTACCTATTCTCTTATTTATATTAAAAACATAAAATTAATGTTTTTTCTGGTGAATGGTAAAATCTTTCTTTGTAAAACTATTTAAAATCTTCATGGATTTGGCACCTTAAATAAATAATTATATTTCGTTGAAGAAACTTATGAAAGTAAGATAATTTAAAAAGCATGATATCAGAAGTCATATCTACTCGTGTAAAATCTCTGTTCTTTCTCCTACACTATTTCTTATTTTTCAAAGTTACAAACTTTGTCAATTATTTTAATGCATCGGAAATATCAAAGCATACCACTTTCGTCCACTATGATTATAGACAACTGAAACATAATTACGCCTACCTTACCCTCATAGAGTCACGTGCTTCAGCCACCCTTTAAGCTTGACTTTAGTGATTTCAGACTGTCGACTGGTAACTGAGGGCCTTCCTCCTCATCACACTGTCTCTAGTAATTGCTAGCATATATTCAAGGCTAGTCTTATGGTAGCCGAACATTAACATACAATGTGCGCTATCATCTCAGCCTCCTCCAGGCACAGTTTGTAAGTATAATCACAGAAATTCAAGGCAGATCCCCTTTTTCTAGCTGCTCCGTTTCTTCATTCCCAGCTGTGCCTATGCGTCCCTTAACCCACTTTAACGTTACCATGTTAGCCGAGACACATCTATTAAGTTTTAAAACACAATCCAGTACTAGTTTGGAGTATACGTTCACCTGCCTCGTAAGTTTTATAACCGACTGGTTATCAAGTGCAACCCGACATTCCAATAGGTGATCCAACGCATGCAACAGCCTAAGCAATTCTGCGTGGTAAATGGAGACGTACTCCCCCAAATGCATACTACAGGACAAGTTAAGCTCAGCTGAGTGTACACCTGCTCCTACTCTACTGTCCATAAGAGAACCATTAGTAAAGATGCTGATGTCGTTCTCCATCTCCCTGTTAATCAAACTATCAACGATCTTTTGCAAATTACAGCAGCCTTTGCTATTCGTATTTATTCAGCAAACGGCTGAGCCGTTTAGAGATTAGAGCCAAAACATGAATACGCAATTACGATCTCGTAGCAATAGCTGATTGGAAGCAGGCGTATAGAGCCGAAGTTAATGCTCCTATGCTATTGTATGCTTAACTTGCTGGCTTTTAAAAATGGTGTAAAAGATATTTCACTCTATCTGATTTCCTTACTGTTTATTCCACCTACTTTCAGCCAAAAACGGAATACAATTCCGGTCTTTTTTGAACCTACTCGACCGCTTGAAGAAGATGACGAAGAATATGGTGTTATAGCATTCGTTTTAGGGTATTGCCTCAGCTTTACAGTTATATTAAAAACTTGACATTCAACTAAATATCAACGTGGCATTAGTTAAGGCAGAAATAGTGAAACATGCAGCAACGTATTTAATGAAGCTTAGAAGCGCCCATAACATGCTAAATGATCATGGTTACATTCGACTAAGAAGAAGGCCTAACATAACTACAATGAAAGCGCAAAAAGCGAAAGATGCAGTTTATAAAACTGTATTCCCCTCTTTAATAATATTTTTAAATTGTATGAAATCCTTGTATGTAGTTTAGCTAAATGATATCCATCCATTTGATTTAAAATATTTCTAAAAAATAATTTGTTTAAAAGCTACAACTTACCTAAAAAATTTTCAATCTTTTTTAACTGCGATACTGGGTCATCAATTAAACGATCACCATTAACAATTAGAATTTGTTCGCGTGGAAAGACTTCCAACCAACGATGTAAATGTAAATGGTACATTGATATGCTTAATGGACGATAGGACTCATTAACCGTGCCATTTGGAAATATGGCCAATTCCTCAAAGGATCTATGAAAAAAGGAAAATTAAAACATTTTTGCATCAGTTCATAAAAACGTTTTTGTGAAATTTTATATGGTAAAACACAAAATATGCAGAACAAAAAAACAAGCAGAGTAGAGCTTCATGATAAAAAGTTAAAACTTACTTGGACAAAATTTGTGCTGTTGAACTGGCCATATTTGTTTGTGGACTTGATGTTGTTGTCTCGTACTGGCGACGATTGTTGTATGAATTTTTAAAATTTGTTTTAAAACCACCAGCACCGGAGCCATAAACATTTCCATTACCATTACCACTCCCACGACCACCTCCACCGCCTAATGAATTGTCATAAACTTGCGATGAGGAGTAGCCAGCATTTAATTTGTTGTACAACATTGAATAGGAGGACACTTTACCCACATTTACCGCCAACAATGTTGATGATGCTGATGAAGTTGTAGGTTGTTGCTGCTGTTGCTGCTGCTGCTGTTCGTTGGCTAAAGGTAGTGTTGCGGTTGCTGCATGACTTCGTAATTGTGTATAATCAGAAATGGCTCTTGTCACCGGTTCTCTTACTATTAGCAACAATTTAATGCTGGCATTCATGGCTCGTACTCGTTCTGGTACCTGCATAAAATAAACAAATAAAGATAAAAAAAATTTGTTGTTGTGTAAAAAGTGCAAAACAAAGAAAACAAAGAATAAAGTTAATGAAAAGTTAAATAGAGTTTATGTTAGTACATACAGCATAGACGTATGCGCACGTATGTATAAAAAGGTTTTCCATTAGTGACAGGTGGATTTTTAACAGTTAATGAAAGTTATCTATTTAATTTTCAGACAAAAAATACAAATCGCTCTTGGCAATTTAAAGCGTACAGTGGGGCAGAATCAAAAATTTTTTGAAATAATTCAGCTATTTTTAAAGGGTTATATATTCCAATTGATGCAAAGTGGGATTCCCTGGTTTATATGTGGACTTTTTGTTCGCTATTTTGAGAATTTTGGTATTTCCTTTCTTAATGTTGTAGATTAATGATGTAGATGAACCGGATTATTCGTTTACAAATGGCTTAATTATTTCCAAAATATTTTGATTCTGTCCCACTGTGAGGGAGTGGGTTGAGTAATATGTATAAATTATTAAAGTTAATGATCCAAAGGCTTTCTTGCGACCACAATTAGAAAGTTTCACTTGTGGCTAGGACGTACTTCAGCGTTTGACTATAAATTCATACGGCAACGAAAAGAAAATTTCTCGAAGACATCACCATGGGTCAGATTGTATATAAGAACCCCAAGCAGTCATACCGAACCCAAGGACAGTGTATTTAATAGATATTAATATTCTAAACTTGGCTATAAAGGGCATTTGGTTCCTAGAGTTTGTAGAAAATTTCATACCACAATATGTAATTTTAACATCTGTTCGTTCATATTGGAAATCCTTTACAAATGAGTATTCGTCCATACATACATATGACCATATCAGAATTCACATATATTAATATTGTTTGCATTCAGACTTCTTTTTGCGAAAAGCCAACGGCAACTTAACAATAGTCTGGTGTATAGAAATAACAGCCAGAACTTTACATAATTAACTAATTGCCCAGCTATTGGGTAGAAAGTTGAACAGTCGAAATAGTAGAAACATAAGAGAAATTTGTTTTAATTTATACGGAAATTGTTATTTGGTTCCCCAATACGTTCATCTTGTTTTATAGATATTAATAGCCAAACAATATGTATATTGGAAAATAGATTCCTACACTAATAAAGATTTCTAATAATTCCTATCACCTTTATATCATTTTACTAAAAGCAACGAACTGAATTGAGTGAGACACTGAGAGAATTTTATACGTGTTTACCAAAAATGTTTGGTTTATCATTATTGTATATTTTTTTAAGACAACAATAACTGCGTAGCTTTTCTCACTTGTCTGCAGAAAATACCCAGAGTCTTTAGTGGGAATCGAACCCGCAACCCCCAGACTATTAGACTAGCGGTCTAGCAAATAGTCTATCGAGAAACTCTATTAATGTATGTATGGGGTATATTGAAGCATATACTGCTTTTTTAATGGGTCCTTAATTTTATTTCGGCAACTTTGCTTTTATTTCACACCAGTCTTTATTCTTGACTTTAGTAACCGTGGTCCTATGCCTTATGTTAGCCTAATCTTAATAATATGCAGTCCTAATCCTAATGTTAACCAGTGCTGGACACCTTTCATACAAAGTGCTCTTCCTCCTTAGCCTCTATCAAGCACGGTCTTGGCTAAATAAATAAATAAATAAAAATAAATGATACTTGAAGTATCCATGACTTGATACTTGAAGTATCCATGACTTGTCACTAATGCAGCTAAAGGTAGTTCTATTGTAGCTGACCATCTTACTGGAATTCCTTCCAAGAGGCCCTTTGAGTACCATTCGACCCTGTCTACATGTAGTAGCCTCCCTCCACCTTTCCCAGTTTAATGTTTAGTTTAGTAGTTAAATAATATCAAACAAATATTATGCTCAAAGTCCAATAGAGGCATCCGAAGTCAGCCATTCTATGATTATGGCGGTCTACATGTGGTGTTTCTATACTGGTAGACTGGAAATAATAATTGAGGTGAAAATGAAGGCTTAGTTAGTTCCTGAGGCATAACTATCATAAATATTATGAATGTTAGAGGATGGAATTTAAGTAAATAAGTTATAGGGACTTTAAAAAATGCATGATTTTCCTCTTCTCCACTTTAGAAAAAGTTAACAATGCCAGAATTGTAAAAAGTTGACTAGGATAAGCTTATTGAAGGCATGCCCGATAATTTCGTTCATCTGTTAAAAGCAGGGATCTTAAATATCCTCAGACAGATATGAAAAAAATAAGATGATTGTAAAATTTGGGGATTGCTGGCATAAACTCCCAACTTCGAGTAGCCACAAAAAAAGAAGATGCCTGGGCTGGTTAAATTGGGTGATTTTTTCGGTCATGCTTAATTGCCAAAACGGGAAATTGTGCTACTCCTTTACAATATTCATTGTGGTTCCCGTTGTGAGTGTGATTTGTGCCCCGCTCATTCAATTTAGGCAGTAAGCCCTGAAGTAAGCCCTGAATCGATCCACCGCTTAAACTCCTCACCACATTGTGTCATTAAGCAGATGTATTGGTTTTCCGTATATCATACGCAGATTTTCATTGCCTCAGAAACGAAGATTTTGTTTATTGAATGCCTAGTCGCTCATGATGATTTTTGCATACAAATCGCCCTTTTCGTTGTAGGGATTAAAGTCTCAACGCTCTGGCGTGTCTGCTTGAATACAGCTGCAGTCTAGTTGACAAATCTACATATCTATACACATAATAAAACAGTCACTGATTTCCTGTTTATCTTTCTGCCTTTTTGTCTGTGTTGGCATCACGTAACAACCACTGGATGGATTTTGACAAATTTTTGTGAGGAGGTACCTTAGTATCCTGATTCCAATAAATTATATTTTTTATTTCCAATAGAAAGTGGAGAAAAAGCTTTAAGATTTAAACAGATTTAAAGGTACTGCATACGGGATACTTTAAACATGGTTGAACAACAGATGGCGCTGTTTTATAGTAATGACAAAATATGAATTGAAAGCGGGATATTTTGAACACGGTTGCGCAACAGATGACGTTGTTTTAAAATAATGACAAAATATGAATTACTTACTGGCAAATAGCCAATTGAATAAAATTTGTATTTGATTTTTAGGGTTCCGTACACAAAGTGTAAAAACGTAACTCTATTGTTTTCGCTACAATGTCTGTCCGTCTGTCTGTCTGTCTGTCTGTCTGTCTGTCTGTCTGTCCTTCTGTCAGCGCCTTTTATCTCTGGAACCGTAATAGGTAGACTCTTGAAATTTCCACAGATGATGTATAGCCGTTCCCGCTATAGCAACAAATACTAAAACTTATAGGGTGTTCCGATAGAGAGGTGTTATTCACGAATATGTGTTTATTTCTTGAACTGTAAAAGGCATAGACTCAAGATTTAAAAAAAGTTATTAAAACTTAGTTCGCTGTATAAAAAAGTATAAAAAAATAAACTTAAAAATTAAAGGGTGTTCCGATAGTGGTGTGATTTGCATGTATAAAGCTTAAGATTTGAACCATAATAGGCAGAAATTGGTTTGAAATTGGTTTGAAGGTGTATAACTGTGGCCGCTATAGTAGCGAACTCTAAAATTTATAGGGTGTTCCGAAAGAGAGGTGTTATTCACGAATATCTGCTTATTACTTGAACTGTAGAAGGAATACACTAAAAATATGCAAGCAGTAATTAAAACTTATTTCGCTATATAAATAAGTGTAAAAAAATAAATCTATAAATTAAAGGGTGTTCCGATAGTGGCGTGATTTGCATGTATAAGGCCTAAGTTTTGAACCATAATAGGTAGACTCTTGAAATTTTCACAGAAGGTGTATAACTGTGGCCACTATAGCAATAAATACTAAAACTTATCGGGTGTTCCGAAAGTGAGGTGTTATTTGCCTTTATGTCTTTATTTCTTTAGCTATAGGAGGCAACCACTTAAAATTTGCAGACAGTAATTAACTCTATATTCCCTTTCTATTAAATTAAACCTCAAAATTAAAGCATGTTCCGAGAGTGACGTGCTTTGCGTGTATATGGCCTAAGTTTTGAACGAAAATAAGTAGACTCTTGAAGTTTTTACAGGAGGTTTCTTACTATGGAAACTATAACAAATAATAAAAATTAAAGGGTGTGCCGATAGAGACATGATTTTTACTTAAATAGCCTTATTTTTTGAACCGTAATAGGTAGACTCTTGAATTTTTTACAGTAGATGTTGTACTTCGGTCACTGTAACAATTACTAATTGCTAAAGGGTGATCCATCAGTGCAATGTTTTTCACGTTTATTACTTAATTTTTTAACCACAATAGGTAGGCCTGTTATTTTAATAGACAGTGTATTACCATGGCCGTAATAACAAAAATTGCTAAAATTTAAAGGGTGTTCCAATAGTGATGCAATTTTCACGAATATGACTTTGATTTTAAAAAGAAAAGGGTAGCACATAAGACATGAAAAAATAACAACTTGAGTTTTTAAAGGCGTACTAAACATAGTACGGAACCCTACGTGTGTGAGACTAACTCGCACTTGACTGATTTATTATTTTTATTTTTAGTTTGTAAAATAACATTCTTATTAAAATTTTCTAAACACCTTTTACAGAGCTTTACAATAAAAATTAGAATTTTAGAATTTTATATAGGGATGGGTATCTTTATATTAAGTAAATACGTAAGAGTCTTCAAATTTGGTGTGGACTACTTTCAAAGCAAAATCAAACAAAACATTGTCAGGACGCATACAACGTGTGTGGGTACAGCTAGGTTAAAAAATTATTAACGTATGACAAAACTTGTAAAAATTGTAACATATTTCGAAAGGGTAATTAATTTTTCGCCACCTTTTGGTATAAACTACTATGTTGCAAAATTCCTTTATATTCATAACCTCACCAGTTTTTACCATCCGTCTAAAAAATTGTTATTTTATTTATTCTTGTGCTACGAGAGATGTTATGTAAAATTTCTAGTTTAAATTACCTTCTATTTTCGACTCCTAAAATTCTTTTCAGTGTACAAAATTTTCCTAAACTGAACTACAATGCATTACAAACTTTTACATAATGTAATTAATTTTCATTAGACATACCACTTTATACTAATTTGGTTACTATTTCTTTATATTTTAAATCAAATTACACCCCAGGAACTTCAGACATACAAATTCTATTATTAAAATTGTGTAAAGGAAAGGAAATCTCTTCTCTTCTATTTGAATTTATTTAAGCTTATAGAGAAAATGGTGAGAAAAGGATTGAAAACATTAAACCAGCTTCTACTGCTTCTGCTTGTAATAAAAATAAAATACAAAAAACAGCAAAAATTTATAAAAATAATGTAATTTTATGCATTAATAATAGTGTGTATTAGAGTGTCTTTAATAGGTTGTAGTTACCCAGCAGTTCTTAAAATGGACGGTGAATCAAACTCTTGGCTTTGGAAGAGAGAAAACAGAAATTTCTTTATTAGTTATGTAAAGAGAAAACAGTGGGAAAAAGATTGAAAACCTTAAACCAGCTTCTAGCGCTTCTGCTTATAATGAAAATAAAATAAAAAGTGTGCCTTTAATGGGTTGCAGTTACCCAGCAGTTCTCAGAATGGGTGGTAAACCAAACTATTGGCTTTCGACAGGAGAAAACAGTGAGCAAATAGTGCGAAAAGGATTGAAAACCGTAAACCAGCTTCTACTACTTCTGCTTATAATAAAAATTAAATACAAAGACTGCCTCTAATGGGTTCCAGTTACCCAGCTGTTCTCAGAATGGATGGTAAACCAAACTCTTGGCTTTCGACAGGAGAAAACAGTGAGCAGATAGCGAGAAAAGGATTGAAAACCTTTAATCATCCTCTACTACTTCTGCTTATAATAAAAATTTAATACAAAGAGTGCCTCTAATGGGTTTCAATTACCCAGCAGTTCTCAGAATGGATGGTAAACCAAACTCTTGGCTTTGGACAGGAGAAGACAGTGAGCAAATAGTGCGAAAAGGATTGAAAATCTTGAACCAGCTTCTACTGCTTCTGCTTATAATGAAAATAAAATAAAAAGAGTGTCCTTGATGGGTTGCAGTTAGCCAGCAGATCTCAGAGTAGGTGCTAAATCAATCTCTTGGCTATGGTACAGTCAAAACAAAAATTTCTTTATTAGTAATACCCTGCGGTAAATTGGTGACATCGTACTTGTCCCATGACTTGTTAAATAAGAAGTGGTACAGAAAGTTATGATAGATTGTGACTGGCGAATAGAGGATAAATCACGTAATTGATTTAAAAGTGTTCAAAAATATGCAATAGACACTCAAATCAAGTAGGTTAAGGTCAGATCTGGGACCTGTTGCAGAGTATCTATACTAGAACACAACTTTGTTCCATTTCTCATAACATTATATAAGTGAAAGGATAAAACAGAACTAGCATTGAATTTTGCTCTAATCTAAGAACTAAAGGGTAATTTTGGAGTAAACTGTTTGTAAAGTTATTGTGTGTGTGTGTTGTAGTATATAAAGGAAACAGTTAGTAAATGCATACTAGTGGTCAAAATTGGTTCTTTTAGTTATTTTAATTCAAAAGACACTACAATATATAAAGCTGCCTTCTTTCATTCGGAAGCTTTTTTTCTCCTTGGCATTTTGTTCTCTACTCCTTTTCTTCGTATTAAAATTATTAAAATAAAAAAAATAAAAAATATTAAAGAATTGGTACAAAACCAAGTGTACGAGTATTTGTAAATTGTATTAATTTACCAGCATACTGTAGCTTTTATGAACAATTCTGTTTGTTCGAGTGTAATTTACAGTTATAAAGGCCAATTCTTTATTGTACGTAATTTTTGAAGGGGCCGTAACAACAAATTGAAGCGAAAGTAATGCAATTAAGCAGTTTGTAATAAATGGGCTTGAAAAATAAAACTTGAATAGGATTTTAATTAAATGTCGTAGTTGAAATAATAGATGATTTAAAATACTTGTGTTCATGCACCATGTTCATTTGGCCTTTTATTTTAACTAGCACAGAGAGATGAAAATAAGTATTAAAGAAATCCTTAAAGAATTTTAAATAGTTCAGCTGAGTTATTTATACAATTTTTTTTCTTCTTTTTTTTCAGTTAAGTTAAATTAAATCAAATAAATGTGTAAATTCAAAGGAATACTACAGACATATTTTCATCGCACCGTTTAGGATAAAGATTATAATTTTTCAGCTACTTCACGTATAATTTAAATTATTGAGACCTCCGTATTTATATTATAAAGGGTGATTAAAGTAGAGATACTTTTTTCAATAGCCTTTTTTTGACAGATCACGCGTGAGTCGTGTCATGCTGTCATGTTATTTTGGTTTAGTATTGGTTGGCATTTCATAATGGAAAGACTTACGCCTAAATCGCTTCGCTTTATGGGCTCTTGAAAAGTTCAAAGAAGATCTAACGTTTTCGAGGCAAATTTTGTTAAGCGATGAGGCTCATTTCTGGCTCAATGGGTATGTAAACAAGCAAAATTGTCACATTTAAGGCGAAGAGCAACCTGGTGAGATTCAAGAGCTGCCATTTTAATCGTCAATGGCGACCGTTAACGTGCCGTGATAACTGAATATTTGATGCCTGAAATTGAAAGTCGTGATCTCGGCGACATTTGGTTTCAGCAAGACAGTGCCACTTCCCACACATCGCATCAATCAATGGATTTATTGAGAGAATATTGGAGGAAAACATCACGCGTTTCATTCGCCAGTTACAAGTCGAAATGCTCGAACGAGTCATCGAAAATTGGACACAACGGATATTTGAGTTGAGAAAACTTTTAAGCCAGGAACGAACGAAAGAGTTCTTGCTAGTATTGTTCAATATACAAATCGCAAATGTGACTATGCTTATTTCAGACAAAAGATGAATCTTCGATTATATACCGATACAGGAAACGCATTAATAAAATGCACAATGGAAATACTAAGGTCCAGGTTCCGGACGCCGCACTGGTCTACTTTCTGGTCTTACTGGTCTATTTCAAAATCACCACAGCGAACAGGGTGGTCCAAAATAGACTTTATCTGCATTTTGTTAAAATAAAAAAAAATTAGAAAATTTTAATTTTTAAATGCCTATAACTTTTTTGTTTTAAAATATTTTGTTAGAAAATAAATTTTGTATAAGTGCATAACTTATAAGCTATTAGTTCCCAAAAAATTAAACCTTTGTGTCTTTCAGAAATTTTTAAACTTTTTTTTAAGGTCTATATCGCTTTAAAATCTCCGACTTAATAGATCATAACTCCTTGAGGTCAAACCAAGTCAAAAAATTCTTTCACCAGTTTATAGTCCGAAACCTCCCCTAGAATCCTATATCCCATATAAGTGCCTTTTTGCAACCGTGGGCTTCTCAACCATTTTTCTAATGAAAACACAAGTTTTACAAAACAAGTTTTGCAAAACCAATTATTGAAGGAAATACTCCACCCCTTTTTAATGCAAATCTAAAGACAACAACTTTTTATCACATCGTCTTCTTGAGTATTGGCTCTTATATGGCGGACCCTGCCAATAAAAACAAAATGTGACTCAATATTAGAGTAATAAATGTAAAAATCATATCGAAAAATAATTGTGTGCTAAATAAAAGTACTTTTGAATATAATAAATTTAACTAGTTTTAACCTGGTGCCATATTCTGTAATTCTCGTAGCTAAATCTATCGCTAAAATTCTAAAAATGCACCAACAAATTACGAGTATTCTTACAACAAAACTCATAATGTGTTTGTGCATTTTTAGAATTTTAGCGATAGATTTAGCTACGAGAATTACAGAATACGGCATTCAATATGCCCACTGTTACCATCTGAAATTTTTGTTGTTGGAATTCTCTTAGCTTGATTATAAACAAAATTGATCGTACTTGTGATTTGAAACATAATTTATTAAGTAGGGAACAAAACAGAAAAAACTGCTAATGAAAATTTCGATTCTATCAAAAGTTATGGATTTTTGACCGCCTTCTCCTGAAATGGTCCAATGTGCGCCGTTTATTTCTCTTTTTCCATTTGAGACTTCTAGGTCCATTGGTATCGCCGTAACCCTTAAGTAGCAACTGGATGAAAAAACTTTAAACTATACCAAAAAGGTTAAGAAAGACTGTTCTATATATAGGGTGATCCATTGCGAGGTTCCCTACTTTTTTAAAGAAAAAAACACAGAAAAATTAAATTTAATGGAGAATGTTTATTATCATTTGAAAGAATATTCTTTGGCTTTTATTTTTTGAAGATTGTGTCTATCAAACGTTGACCGTTGCTACGTCACAGATGTTGAGTCCAATTTTTGATGACTCCTTCGAGCATTTCGACTGGTAACTGGCGAATGACACGCGTGATGTTTTCCTCCAATGCTCTCTCATCCAATCCATTGATTGATGCGATGTGTGGGAAGTGGCGCCGTCTTGCTGAAGGCAAATATCGCCGAGATCACGAGCTTCAATTTCAGGCATCAAATATTCGGTTATCATGGCACGATAAAGGTCGCCATTGATGGTTACGTTCGCACCGGCATCATTTTTAAAGAAATATGGACCGATGATTACACCGGCCTACAAAACACACCAATCCGTTGCTTTTTCTGGATGAAGTGGCAGCTCTTGAATCTCTTCAGGTTGCTAATCGTCCCAAATGCGACAATTTTGTTTGTTTACATACCCATTGAGCCAGAAATGGGCTTCATCGCTAAACAAAGTTTGCCTCGAAAACGTCGTATCTTTCTGGGAACTTTTCAAGAGCCGATAGAGCGACGAAGTGTTTCAGGCGTAAGTCTTTCCATTATGAAAGGCCAAACAATACTAAACAAAAATAACATGACAGCATGACACGACTCACACGTGATCTGTCAAAAGAAGGCTATTGAAAAAAGTATCTCTACTTGAATCATATAATGTCATTGAGAGGTCTTTCAAGGAAAACAAAAAATCCTTGACATCGCACATTTAACAAATTTTACCATCTGACCATCCCTATTGGAACCTCTTTTAAATTCTTGTTGTATTAAGTTGTATTGTCAGTTTCATTCAAATCAAAAATTACATTTATTTTAAATATTTTCTGGGCCAAATTCATACAAAATATTTTCGGTTTTTAAAAAGGTTTATAAATCAAAATTATTTCTTATGAATTTAGCCCACAAAATATTTTTAGTTTTTAAAAGGTTTTTAAAACAAAATTCCACACAAAAATTGTTTAATAAACCTTTTATAGAATATAAATATTTTTATGAATACTTATGAGTATAATTGTTTTATTTTTCTACTTTCTACCTTCCGATAATCCCTCTCCACCGTGTTGTGTTAATCAATTTTTATTTGCATATTTTGCAATATTACACCAATTTCTGCATCATGTTTTAGTAAAATAAACATTTGAAAAAATTTCTGCAGAATTGAAAATTTGTGTTAATAACTGCCATGACATTTGAACAACAAAAAGTATTGCCAATAATTGTTTTGTTAAGGCTGATAACAAAATAATAAAACTAAAAAGAAACAATTAAAATTTTCATTTAGTGCCAAATATTTAAATAAAAACAAACACTAAAAAATTGTAAATGAAATTATTGCGACAGTCTGCCAAATAAATTTTTTTTACCGAAAAAAAAAGAAGGCCAGCAAAGTTTGATGTTTGGTTTGTGGTTTAAAGAAGCGGTTATAATTTGTTTTTTATTTTGGAAAATTTAAAATATATTTTGTAGCAATAACTAAAACAAATTACTTATTTAAGTGCACTTTATCAGTGCACAGTGGGGCAGAATTAAAATATTTTGGAAATAACTCAACCATTTTAAAGAGTTAGTTCGATTGAGCCAAAATTTGGCATTAGTATATGAGTATAGGAGTATCTCAGCTTAAGTTTTGACGGTGGGCACCATCTACTTTACAGGGGTGGCGCTGTGTGGCCTTAAAATTGAGATCTCTGCTGTCCTGTCATGCTGCCGGCAGAATTTTAGCAATCAATAAGTCAGACAGATTAGTACACCATATAAAGAATGGTTTTAACTTACGGTGGGACACCACATGCATTTGCATATTCCAAATAAAAAAGCTTTAAGCTCGTCGATTTTCTTTCTTCTCATATGTGAGCGCAATATCTAACAACGAGCAAAGATGTTGATACGTGAGGTAACGAAATAATAAAAGAGGATATTATTAATGTAGGCGGGATATGGGTTTCTTTTCAGTCTCCTTCGTTTCTCGAATTGATTTCAGGCTTCCGATTTGTAATTTACGACTACCTTAATTTTATTGAATCTAGTATTAACACGTGCCTTTACTCTTGACTGTGGTTATTTCAGATTATCCACTGGTAATCTAGTTTTCACCACGTGAAAGAGCGTCTCAAAAATTATCGAAACCAACAAAAAAAAAGTGAAATTTTTTTTTTTCAATCATAAGCCACCTTTTCATAGGCCGGGTCACATATAAAGAAAATACGTTACAGTCTTAGAATTGGGTGCGGATTACTTTTAAAGAAAAATCAAATAAAATATTGTCAGGATGCACGCAACGTGTGTGGGCACAGCTTGTTGTATATACTGCCTGACGCAATAACTGTTCGTTATAAAATTTCGGTTACTTTTTTTTCCACCTGCGTGTTCTATCGGCAGCTGAATCTCCCTCACCTTTAAACGTTTTGTTTAGGATTGCAATATTTCGATTCGTTTAACAATTTTAATATTACTCAAAAGTTAAACTTTGTTATTTTAGAATCATCTCCATACATGCTTTATGATTTAAAGCTTCCACTGTAGTGGCTTTAAACTTTAAACTGTTACAAATGTAAATGTTATGTTTCCGATTTTATTCAAAAAAACTTTTCTAGCATATCGGCAATTACCCGCATCTATGCAGTTAAAGTTTTATTATCAATTATTTACTATTATTTTTTTTATTATTAACTTGAACTTTTTTTGTTTAATAAATTTTTTATGATGGAAAATGTTACACGAAATATTAAACATTTATTTTGCTTACGACAGGTAAAATAAAAATAATAAATTAAAAATACTAGAATGAAAAAAGAAAATTGGAAATATTAAAGTACGTGTTCCAACAAAAAAAAAAATAAATAAAATAAAATAAAATAAAATAAAATCGGAAAAAAACGTTTGTCTAATAATCGCAATTTCAGCAGTTTAAAGCTGCCTTTAATTAAAATAAAATATTTGCTTATATTTTATTTAACAAATTGCCATAAGAGAACGAGAAAGTGTGAAATAAGGATGTCCGGTTACTTGTTGTATTATTTACACAAATACCTTTACAAACTCCAAAGTTTATTCGTATGAGTAACATAGCGTGCGTATGAGTAATAACATAAATTTAAATTTTTTTATTTGTATATTTATTAATCAAAAACTTCATTAGTTAATTAAAATTTTATCACTTTTTCGCAATTAATTTAACTGTTTAATTTTCATTTATTGCTATGTAGATTGAGTTTAAATTGATCTTTAATGTTCACTCATTTAATTGGTTTCAAGTAATTTTAATTTATCAGGATGTGTAATATAAATTGTGGTTGGTTGTATCTGTGTTTAACCACAATCCATTAACAGTAACAGCAGGGAATGAACTACAATTGAACATATGTTTTTTGAATCTGAACAAACCCATGTGTAGATAAGTCTGTGATTATGTTGCTATACGAGGTAGATTTAGGAAATATTTTTGTTTTCCAGGCATAAAGGCCTTGTTAAAGTTTTAGTTTAGTTGAGTTATTAAACATCTAATACATATTTTTAATATGTCTTCACTTTTTTTAACAACCCTCCAATTTTAAAATCAAACACCTTAAAATGCTTAGAGTCAAGTGTTTGTTGATTAAGTTAAATTAATTTATTAGAAGTATCCTTTTAATACAAGATGTTAAAATGAGATACAATATTTTGCAGGAAACACTCTCAAGCGATTAAGGATGAAAACGTAAAAGAAACGTAATATGAAACACATTTGTGTTCATGAAGATATATTTTTGTTTGTACGATATAAATGTATAAAAGCCAATTATTACAAACAAAAGAGAATTTGATTATGTTTCATAAAATAAAAAAAAAAGCATTTTAATTGTAGATGCTTTAGCAGGATAATATAGAACATACAGTGAGTATCGAAACTAGTTAAAAAATTAAATTTTCCCAATTTTTCTTTAATATTATCACCTAATTTGTAATTTAATTAATTCTTTCTTAGAGAGAATAAAAGCGAACTTAAGCTTGATTATAAAATTTCATTGTATGTAATACATAAACAGTTCGACTAATAATAATTAAAATTTTCAAAATTGAAAGCAATTAAAGCGAAATTTTAGTTAAAGAAACATTTTTTTAATTGATTTGCTGAGAAAAAATTTATGTTAATGTAGGGGGAATAGCGAAGCAGATTACTTCCTTAATCGGTCACTTTTCGAGAAATAAACTTTGGTTTGGGTTAATCAAATCAACAATAAGAAAAAGTAGTACATTAAAAGAACATTGCTATCTACAGTGTAGTGATATTGGACTTTTAATAGAAATGAATACTGCAACTGAAAAAGAATCCAGGGCATAATGCCAAAATCATACAGTGTATTATGCTGGAGCTAGGAAGTAAGATAGAGGGAGTAGAGTTTATGGATAATAGACTTGAACTTGCTCATATTGAATCTGGCAAAAAAGACATTCGCGCGAAATATATTTCCTTTACGAACTACACCAGCAAAAAATTAATTTACCCTAAAATGTGTAGTGCGACTCACTGGCCATTTGATTCAAATGGAAATTAATTGGGTATCGGAAGCAAGCTCATAGCGTATAGCGAAACAACAAATAGTAGTTTTAGAACGCTGGTGTTGAAGACTATCAAATTCCTGACAATTGATTGGTACCTCCTCCGTTGAAGTGCAATAGCTCGCCGGAAAAATTATCCTCTTGAGACAAAGGTTCAAACCACAACCAATACGTCTCCCCGAAGCGCATCACCAATAAAAGATCACAGGGATTAGGAAAATTCATATGGGGCTAAAATTGGTGTGGATTACTTTCAAAGCATATATAATGTTCTATATAAATTCAAGTTTAATAAATTAATTTCATATTCGCGAAAATTGCATCACTATCGGAATACCTTTTAAATTTTAGTAGTTGTTGTTATAGCGCCCATGTTAATACACTTTCTATAAAAACATACGTAAAATAATGTCACTGTGGATACACCCTTTTATATTTAGTAATTGTCATAGCGGCCGTGTCAGCACATCTTCTTTAAAAATTTCAAGAGTCTACATATTACGGTTAAAAAAAATAAGGCGTTATACGTTACTGTCGAAACATCCTTTAATTTTTACTATTTGTTATAGTGGCCATTGCAATGCACATCTTGTCTAGAGTCTACTTATTATCCTTCAAAAGTTAGGCCATATACATGCAAACCACGTCACTATCGGAACACCCTTTAATTTTAAGGTTTACTTTTTTATATGTATACATATACGTCACTGTAGGAACACCCTTTAATATTTACTATTTGTTATAGTGGCCATTGTAATGCACCTCTTGTCTACAGTCTACCTATTAGCCTTCAAAAGTTTGGCCATATACATGCAAACCACGTCACTATCGGAACACCCTTTAATTTTAAGGTTTACTTTTTTATACTTGTTTGTATAGCGAACTAAGTTTTAATTACCCTTATTACCCTTCGTACAGTTCAAGAAATAAACACTTATAAGTGAATAACACGTCTCTATCGGAACACCCTATAAGTTTTAGTATTTGCTGATATAGCGGCAACAGTTATACATCTTTTGTAAAAATTTAAAGTTTTACCTATTACGGTTTCAGAGATAAAAGGCGCTGACAGACTGACGGACAGACATAGTAGCGAAAAATAAATTAGTCAAGTGCGAGTTACACTCACATACGGAGGGTTCCGTACTATATTCAGTATAATTTAAAAATTCCAGTTGTTTATTTCTTTATGTCTTATGGGACACCCTTAAATTTAAAATTAAAGTAATATTCGCGAAAATTGCATCATAATTGGAACACCTTTTAAATTTTAGTATGTAATTGATTTTATAGCGGCCATGGTAATACACTTTCTATCAAAATATCAGGAGCCCACCTATTGCGGTCAAAAAAATAAGGTAATATTCGTGAAAAACACGTCACTAATGGACACACTTCAATTTTAAGTATTTGTTATAGCGGACGAAGTAACACATCTACTGTAAACATTTCAAGAGGGTATCTATTACGGTTTATAAAATCATGTCACTGTCGGAACACCCTTTAATTTTATTATTCATTGTATTGGCCATGGCAACTTCATTTCTATAAATATATTAAGAATCTACTTATTACGATTAAAAAATAAGTCACTATAAGTGAAAAATATGTCACTGTCGGAACACCCTTTAATTTTAAGTAATTGTCATATCGGCCATGGCAACACATCTTCTGTACAAAATTTCAAGAGTCTACCTGTTTCGGTTCAAGAAATAAGGCTTTATACATGCAAATCACGTCACTGGCGGAAAACGCTTTAATTTTTACTATTTGTTATAGTGGCCATAGTAATACACCTCCTGTAAAAATTTCAAGAATCCACCTATTCATTCAAAACTTAGGCTATATACATGCAAATCACGTCACTATTGGAACACCCTTTAATAACGAGTGATTTTTTAAGAGCTTGAGAACTTTTTTAAAAAAAAAAACGCATAAAATTTGTAAAATCTCATCGGTTCTTTATTTGAAACGTTAGATTGGTCCATGACATTTACTTTTTGAAGATAATTTCATTTAAATGTTGATCGCGGCTGCGTCTTAGGTGGTCCATTCGGTTCGGTTCGGAATAGCCCGAATTTCTTCGGAAATGTTTTCTTCCAAAGCTGGAATAGTTGCTGGCTTATTTCTGTAGACTTTAGACTTGACGTAGCCCCACCAAAAATGGTCTAAAGGCGTCAAATCGCATGATCTTGGTGGCCAACTTACCGGTCCATTTCTTGAGATGAATTGTTCTCCGAAGTTTTCCCTCAAAATGGCCATAGAATCGCGAGCTGTGTGGCATGTAGCGCCATCT
This sequence comes from Phasia obesa, assembly GCA_949628195.1. Taxonomy (NCBI): domain Eukaryota; kingdom Metazoa; phylum Arthropoda; class Insecta; order Diptera; family Tachinidae; genus Phasia; species Phasia obesa. Next base: position 113,079,981 of record OX451219.1, on the reverse strand, counting down.
TGTTGAAACCACATGTCAACCAAGTTCAGTTGTTCCATTTTTGGCAACAAAAAGTTTGTTAGCATCGAACGATAGCGATCGCCATTCACCGTAACGTTGCGTCCAACAGCATCTTTGAAAAAATACGGTCCAATGATTCCACCAGCGTACAAACCACACCAAACAGTGCATTTTTCGGGATGCATGGGCAGTTCTTGAACGGCTTCTGGTTGCTCTTCACTCCAAATGCGGCAATTTTGCTTATTTACGTAGCCATTCAACCAGAAATGAGCCTCATCGCTGAACAAAATTTGTCACATTTGAACATTTCGAACCGAACACTGATTTTGGTAATAAAATTCAATGATTTGCAAGCGTTGCTCGTTAGTAAGTCTATTCATGATGAAATGTCAAAGCATACTGAGCATCTTTCTCTTTGGCACCATGTCTGAAATCTCACGTCATCTGTCAAATACTAATGCATGAAAATCCTAACCTCAAAAAAATCACCCATTATATAAGTTCAATTTTGTATACTTGTTTATAAAACACACATAGTTTTAATAACATTCTGTAAATTGTAAGTGGTTGCCTCTTACAGCTCAAAAAAAGACATAAACGTAAATAACACGTCACTTTTGGAACACCCTACGTTTTAGTATTTTTTGCTATAGTGGCCGCAGTTGTACACTTTTGGTAAAATTTTCAAGAGTCTACCTATTATGGTTCAAAACTTAGGCCTTACACATACAAAGCACATCAATAGCGGAACACCCTTTAATTTTCAGGTTTATTTTTTTAGACCTGTTTATAAAGCGAACTAAGTTTTAATTACTGTTTGTAAATTTTTAGTGTATGCCTTCTACAGTTCAAGACATAAACACATATTCGTAAATAACACCACTCTATCGGAACACCCTATAAGTTTTAATATTTTTTGCTATAGCGGAGAGTCTACCTATTATGGTTCAAAACTTAGGCCTTATACATGCAAATCACTCCACTATCGGAACACCCTTTAACTTTTAGGTTTATTTTTTCAGACTTGTTTATATGGCGAAATAATTTTAATTTGCAGATTTTTAGTGAATTCCTCCTACAGTTCAAGAAATAAGCACATATTCGTGAATAACACCTCTCTATCGGACCACCCTATAAGTTTTAGTATTTGTTGTTATAGCGGCCACCGCTATACGCCTTCTGTGGAAATTTCAAGCACCTACCTATTAGGGTTCAAAAGTTAGGTCTTATATATGCAAATCACACTACTATCGGAACACCCTTTAATTTGTAGGTTTATTTTTTTATACTTGTTTTTATAGCGAACTAAATTTTAATTACTGCTTACATATTTTTAGCGTATGCCTCCAGACAGGGTTACGTTTTTACACTTTGTGTACGGAATCCTAAAAAGGGTTACATTTTTACCCTTTGGGTGCGGAACCATAATAAATTTAAATATTTTAAATGGATACGCTTAATTTATATGGCAAAAAGTATATGTAAATAATAGAAAATTATTTTATAATCTATGCATATAATAAATTGTAACTCATTTGCGTCTTTCTGCTTTTTTTTGCGTTCGCATCACGTAAAAACTACAGGATGGATTTTAAAAAAATTTTGAAAGGAGGTACCTTAGTATCCTGATCCTGATACTTTTTTCCGTAAAAATATCTTATTTCCAAGAGAAAGTGGAGAAAAAGCAATGAAAAACTCAATTTTCGGTTTAAAGGTACAGAAATTTTTAGTATAAAACTGGGATATTTTCAACAATTTTTACTTTTGATAGTGAATTTGAATTTGAATAAAATTTTAATTTGATTTATATTTTTACTTTGTGGAATTACATTGTTATTAAAATATTTTAAACACCTCTTACAGAGGTTTACAATAATTTTTAGAACTTTAGAATTTTTTATAAATTTCTGAATTTTATCCAGGGTTGTGTACCTTTATATATCCTAAATACATAAACCATAACTGAAGCACTATAAAAGTAATAAGAATCTTTTAATTGGTGCGGAATACATTCAAAGCAAAATCGAGCAAAATATTGTCAGGACGTCCACGACGTGTCGGGCATAGCTAGTATTAAATAAAATTATTCTATATGTTATTTAAATAAATAACAATCGAATTTATGTGTTGATATATTATAATCTATAAGGCTCAACAGATACTTAATAACCAAATATCTTTTTATCTCTAACTTGTTGAAAAAAATATAAAAAAATTAAAATATAAATTTGATTTTTTTCTCTGTGTTTCAGTTTCCAACTTCTTTTTCATATCGAAACATTAACAATTTCCCCATAATTTACTTTTTTCGGTTTTTTATTAAATGCAATTTATCAGCTAAATTGCGATTATTTCATATTCTCAATTTAGAACATATTTAAAAAATGTCATTTAATTTTTCTTTGCTGTCTTTATTTTTTTTTTAAATTGCGTTCAATAATTTCATCATTTTGCTTTATTTTGCTATAATTTTCAATTTTTCCATCATGCATTTAAATCGGTAGATGTGACAGTTTCAGTATTTTATACATCATTTTATACAACATGGAATTTCTTTTTGCAATTTTTTTTCAATATATTTTTCATTTTTCTATCTCTGCGCTTTATTTGTTATTTATAAAACTAAAGGCATGATCCCACACATTCGGTTAAATGTGCATATACTTGTATAGCCTCGCACCAATACAGACGCGTTTAAAAATATTTCACTGCATTTAAGTGTTTTTTTTTTTTTTTTTTTTGGTGCAACATTTTATTTCTACACTGAGCAGACAGACGAACACATTTTAAAAGATTCCCTAAGGCATTTCAACTATTCACAATTTTGTTGCTTTTTTTTCTGGTCGTAATGTAGAATGTATTATATAGAGTGGGGTGAAAATTGGATGATAAAGGAATGAAATCAATTGATCTATAATAAAAATTAATCGATTAATCTAGCAACAATTAATCGAATCAAATATATTCGAAAAATCGAATACAAATTTTTTACTATTCAAAAATTATTCAATATATTTTGCGAATTAATAAATTGATAAATTTAAAAAAAAATTTTTAAACAACTATAGACAATTAAAAGAAATTTAGAGAATCAGAAAATGTTCTTCTCGAATTAATTTAGGGTTATTAGTGATATTAGTGATATAAAAAACAGTAATTCATTTCCTCTCTATCTGTCTGTCTTTCTGTGTTCGTAGCACGTAAAAACTACCGAATTGATTTTAAAAAATATTTATAAGGAGGTACCTTAGTATCCTTATGCCAATACAGGATACTTTTTTCCGCAAAAGTATCTTATTTCCAAGAGCAAATGGAGAAAAAGCAGTGAAAGAGCGTCGATTTTTTTTTACCGATTTAAAGGTACTGCCTAGTTTAAGGCACCTTTTAATTTTGAAAACGGGATATTTTAAGCACGGTTGCACAACAGGTGGCGCTGTTTTAAAATGGCGCTCCTTATTGATTTGTATTTCAACTTTGTGGAATTAGATTGTTATTTAAATATTTTCAATACCTTTTAGAATTTTATATGAATTTTTCCCAGGGATGGGTACCTTTATATAAAGTAATTACGTAAGCGTCTTAGAATTTGGGGAGGATTCATAGCAAATTCGTCAGCATGCACGTTGTTTGCATAACTAGTATTTTAATAAAACTTGTGGCCAATTTCAGGATTACAACTTCACATCACCCCCCTAAGTCATTGAGGAATTATAGCAGCCATAAAACTACTTACGAATGATAAGGCCGCCGGAATTAATGGTATAGCTGTCGTAACCTGTAAATGCGATGCAACCTTTAATGCTCAACTTTTATAGCCTCTTATAACAATACTTGAGAAATGGAGTCCTTCGGAAAGCATCGATTTAAAGAATTGCAGCAACTGGAGAGAAATACAGACGTATGTTGCCAAAGATTAGCTGATAGTAGGCTTTCGCACGGGTTATTCATGTACCGATCATATAAACACCCTTCGTGAAATTTAACTCTAAGCTTTATCAATAAAAATATGACAAAGCTAAGAGTTAAATTTCATAAAAGCATTCGATACAAAATATATACCTATAGCGTTAGCACCCCGCAATGAAGAATACCCTGATCAGAGAAATCTACGACCAGACCGGATGTTTAGCACCCCGCAGATGAAAAATACCGGAAAAACATATATCTCTGATCAAACAAAGCTACGACCAGACCAGATCTTTTGTTCTTTACAAGGGCAAGCTTTTCGACTCATTTCAGGTACAATCCGGAGTTCGTCGTCTCTGTTAACCCTCGTTGTGATGGAAGATATCATGAGCGCAATAGAAAACCATAATTAAGGATTACAGTGGCAAACCAACTGTCAATATATGAAGTCTTCAGCATACCCTGACAATATATGCTTGCTTTCTCGCAGACCTTGCGGAAAAGAAAGCATACAAACAAATCTGAATATAGTATTAGATACTTTACATCCTGAAAATTTAGGGAACCAAAGCTATAGCAATGTTTCCATTTTCTGCTGGTTGACCCGTGAGATCGTTGCAGGTAGAGGTTTTGATTTCGATGTTTTTAAGAAAATCAAAAAGGCAAGATGACAACTAGCCCAAATATGAGAAAGTAATAAAAACAGTTTCAAGACTCAAATGCGAATTTGCGTAGCCAACGTCAAGACTGTACTTCGCTATGGCTGGACATACTGGAAATTCAATCGCAGTTTCAGCCACCGACTTCAGACTTTCGTCAACCGCTGCCCCAGAATAAAATAATGAAGATTTTTGGAATGCAGGCCGAAGATCTCTTGTAACAGAAATACGTAGGCAGTGATTTGATTATACTGTGCGTAAAAATGGCTATACCCCATTCAACAATTAGGCCGGAAAACTTGTAGACGCTCCACAGAATCCGAATTGAACACCCTTAGCGTATCCTTAAATGTACTTTGTACAAAATCGGGTTCGCTGATGATCGACTGTTATTGACACCCTCTATTCCAATGGGAGTTAGAGAAACTTATGTATACAATTACGTTACTTGACTCTAAATATGGATTATACTGGATTTTAAGCACTACTGAAACCGACACCACTTTACATCACTTTGGGCCAAACGGACATCTTAAGAGCTTTTAAACAGTGTCTTACAGTCTTGATTTTAATTTGAGGTGCCTTTCAAAACTAGTCATGGATCAATGCAGGGTGGAAGATTTACCATTGGGCGCTCGAAAAAAATATATATCATGCTTTATGTGATTATTTAATTTAAATAATCCTTCTTCTATATACATACACACATTTTAATTTATGTCAGCTATTCGAACAAATTAGGACAGTACTTGTATGCAACATGAAAACGTGTCATGTTTCTACACCAGATCGCTGGGACGATAATATTGAGGCATCCGATAATATTGAAGTCTGGAAGCTTCATTATTTTTCGAAATTAAATGGCCTTGAGGCTTTTTCCTGTATTTCAAGAATATAATATACGAAACCGAAGCCATTGAAAAAATACTCAGGAGATAAGGAATAAAATATTAGGACATCAAAACTTTGCTTTGCAGAAATGTCACAGTACATTATGAATGAGAACAGCCATTTGGCTAATATAATTGTCCGAATATTATGGTAATAAATTGGAAAGAAATAGATAACAAGACACACGTTGTGTGCGTCCTGAAAATATTTTGATCGATTTTGCTTTGAAAGTAATCCACACCGAATTATAAAACTCTTACATTTACTTTATACAAAGGTATCCATCCCTGGATAAAATTCTAAAATTTATATAAAGTTCAAAAAAATATTGCAAAGCTCTGTAAAGGACAGACAGGAAGTGAGTTATTCATTATTTTAAAACAGCGCCATCTGTTGCGCATCTGTGTTTAAAATATCCAGCTTTCAAAAATAAAAGATGCCATAAAGTATGCAGTACCTTTAAATCGGTAAAAAGTCGGCGTAGTTTCCTTCCTATATTGGAACCAGGATACTAAGGTAACTCCTTACAACATTTTGTTAAAATCCATCTAGTAGTTTTTACGTGATGCGAACACAAAAAGAAAGAAGGACAGTCAGACAGAAAATGACTTTTTATTAAATATATAGATGTATAATAATGTCTTAATTAAGATAATTACGTTTTTTTAAATTTGTCGGAGGGATACAGAAGCAGACCACTAAAGTCATGGTACCCTTTTCGGCCCCCTTCGTTTCTCACTGATTTCTGGTATCCGACTGGAAATTTACGAATACCTTACTTTCATTAAGTCTCGTGTTGTCACTAGCCTTTTAGTCTCGATTGTAGTAATTTCTCCACAGCATCTCCATATAACATGTATCCGCTGTATAACATGTGCCCATGCGTTTTCCAGAGCCTTTTTCTATTAGCCATTTTCCAAGCACAGTCTGCAAGTATCGTCTTACAGCGATTTTTAACTTGGCCAGATAATACTTGAAGGTACGTGAACTGTACTGACGCAGTTAACCATTTCTAGGTAACCAGATTATATCCAAGCTCCTTCTTGGTCTTCCTGCCAACTAGTATTGCAAAATTCTAAGTAATTGGTAGGAATCGAATCCATAACCTCGGACTGATAGACTAGCACCCTAACTACTAGCCCACCGAGGCCCTATGAACATTACGTTGATAAAAATTATTCCAACTGGATAAATACAACGTTTTATTGGTGCAAGAAAATTATAAATGAAATTCTATTTCATTTTAAAGAAAGCATTATTTTAAAACTTTCTTATTTCATCTACGACTATTTGTCTGTTATTTTTGTGTCGCTTTCAATATCTGTATTACTGACACTGTATGCGGATAGTATTTGTTGGCTCCTTGATGCGAGTGTGAATTTCAAGTGTTTGCTTTGCCTGTGAAAGCGATTGTGGCCAAGTGTTGGTATATGAGTAACGTCATATACTAATAAATATTAATAATGTCAATAATGAAGATTTATGAGTTAATTCAAACTTTTTCTACCCATACACTTTATTTTTAACCAAATTGTATTTTATATTTTAAAAATGATTTTCTTTTCTCTTCTACTGTGCAGAAATGTGCAACAGTGCAGTTAAGTGAAATGTTGAAAGGAATACTTTTTATATTTTAGAAAATATCTAACAAATGTTATTAGTTACTTGGAAATATGAAATAAATAGAATTTGGCAAACAAAATTTAAATAGGAATAGGAAAATTTTCAAGATAAATTGAATTTTGTTTTTATTGTTTTGAAGAGAATGATTCAATTGTTTTTAATGAATGAACAAATATTGTTGGAGTGATTGCATGATTATTATTGATACTGTAATAAAAGATTTTCAAGGGTTTTTGAAATCTAAATATAAAAGCTAAAATGCCAATGTATTTTCCCTAAAAATAAATCATTAAATTGGAAACAACTCCACATGCGAATACTTATTGCGAGGACTTATTTACATTCATACTATTTTTCATTATAAGTACCATACTAAAAAAAAAAACTATAGAGATCTTTATGTCCATATACCAAAGACACATACTGAGTTTCAATTTGAAATATCAAACGGTGTGACTAGTAGAACGTTTTCGAAATTGGGTTGTCCAGTAAAATACCCCTTGTCCCCTTCCGATTATGACAAAAACTATACGGCTCTTTATTTTCATATACCAAACGGATATACTAAATTTTATTTTAATATGTCAAGCGGTATGAACTGTAGAGCCGTTACAAAAAAGTAGCATAGAATCGCGGCAGGAGGGTATACCCAATACAGAGGGGCAAAGCACCAGCCGCGTATTCTGCTGTAACTTTCAAACTGTCTTAACCTAAGCGTGAGTAAATAACGTTGAAACGTTGCAAGGGATGGACTCCAGACAGTTGAAAAGTTGTCATAGGAAGCTATTTGTTGCCAATTTTATTAGTACCTCTTAAGTGGCGAAAAAAGGTACTTAAATGCAATCGTAACAATTCCAAGCAAGATAACCGCCCTGGTGAGCGTAAACGTAAACTTGAATTATTATATGACCAAGAGCTATCCCCGGGGGTTCCAATTGTCACTGCAGGAATATGGCAAATGCTTTGACGAGGTCCACTCGGGAAAAATAGGGGCACCAGACGCTAGGGTTCCTAGAGCCTAAATCTGGAAAAAAAATTCTGTGAGTAAAATCACGAGTTCTCTTCGAGGCCCGACCAGTGCCCAAAGGACTGGTACCACAGGAATCGGTGGCCCCACAGAGAGCCTGTCCTCTCTGTGACCGGTTATTGGTGAGGTCCCCTTCGGGGGTACACTTGATATTTGTGGTTTAAGATCGATTAAGTAGGTAAGGTGCAAGGTCGATCAAGTGTGCTGTTGCACTCTCAACAGACGGAGTTTGGATAGTCTCCAAACCCCTAAGCAAGAGGTTATAATATGGATCTAGGCTTGCCTTGGAAAGGCTTGCCATATTGTATAAATTGCTACTCATTGTGACTGTATGCACACAAATTGCGATTGGTGGCAATCGTAAAGTGTTGTTATACTACACAATGGGGGCGCTAGTCTACGCCTAAGTTTCACTCGGTGGTAAGACCACCGTGAGGTTAGGCCGAGTATGGCAGGTACTCACGTTAATCTTGTTCCACAATGACCAAGAGCTGTGCTTGTAAGAGACTTAAGCAGGACTTACGCAACAGTTTTTTTTTAAATCTACGGAATATTTAATTTTTTTAAGTAACGTTACTTTTTCATTGTCGATAGAAGTAGTCTTTACTAGCTGTGCTCACACGCATGTTGTGTACTTCCTGATAATATTTTGTTCGATTTTGCTTTGAAAGTAATTCACACCAAATTTTAAGACTCTTATAGTGCTTCACGTATACGTATTTATTTTATATAAAAGTACACATCCCTGGATAAGAATCTAAAATTTATATAAAATTCTAAAACCTTAAATTTATCGTAAACATCTGTAAAAACATCTGTCATTATATATTTTAAAACAGCGCCATCTGCTGCGCAACGGTGTACAAATTATCCAACTTTTAAAAATAAAAGGTGCCTCCTTAAAATATTTTTTATATTTTGTCATAATACATTTTTAAAACAGCGCCATCTGTTGCAAAACCGTGTTTAAAATATCCCACTTTAAAACCGGAAATTGCGTACTTTCACTGCTTTTTCTCCAATTTCTCTTGGAAATGATATATTTTTGCAGAAAAAAGTATCCTATATTGGAATCAGGATGCTAAAGTACCTCCTTTTAAGGACGGGCAGACAGACAGACAGAAAGACAGACAGAAAATGATTTACTATTTTATTATATGTATAGAATCAGTTCTTTATAGATGATATGAAAATGTAATTGCACCCATCCACATTTTTATTTCTATAAAAATGTCTCTTGACAAATTAAAATTAAATATTTACTTACACTCTAAAATAAATTAGAGACAAGGCAGTAGTACAAAGGCAAAGAAAAAAAAAGAAGAGATAAATAAAATAGAAATTAAATGCAATTACTTACCTCAGGCGACACAAAATAGCTGGGACTCTTTTCTATCGTTATTTGTCCACGAAATGAATGTGGCATTTTTTTGCGATACCACTCCAGTCCCTTCATATAGTTTTCATCGCGATCAAAAAAATGTACTTCGCCACCAGCCTTCTGTATGCGAGGATGTAAATACAACATTTCCAAAAGGGCACGTGTACCACATTTTCGTATGCCAATTATAAGGGCCTGGTACGTTAACGTCAACGTTTGTTAGTGGCAAACAAAAGAGAGAACATTATAAAATGAAATATATATTTAAATATTTATGTAATATTTAGTTGGCAAAAGATTATTTTTTAGGGAAATTTTTATTATTGTTTGCTTTAAAATGTTGGAGAACATGAAATGGAAATATTTGGTTTTTTTCTTAAAAAAAAAAACTGCAATTTATTATTTAGAAGCTGATTTGTCCTCGGCGTTCTTTAGTGCTAATTGACCCTTGTGAAGGGTTTCTAATTTTATCTTTCCTTTTGAAACTTTGCTGTTTGCTTTTAACATTTGCTTTGCAAATGACTTTTTAAAATAAATTTATGCAATTCGTTTTATGAAATTAGACAACTCTCCTGTTGCTACAAATAATTTTTGGCAGCTGTTTTTCTTTATTATTATTTTAATGATTTTCACGGTTTCAAGCAACAATCGTAAAGTTAAACATTAATTTTGCTTCCTTCATTAAACCGACACAAATGTTTAAAAATATTTATTTTCTCTGGGTTTTGTTTATTATCGACTCTTTATTTGTACTCCGGAATGTTTGTGCGTCTTGGTTGTATTTAATTAGATTTTTTGCACAACTAATTATCTTTTCTTGTATTGATGATTTGGAAATAGTAGTGGGAGAGAAAAGTTTTTATGTATATTATGAAATGAGTTGGTTTTATGTTCAAAGCAAGATGAACATAATAAACTTTAGTTGATCCTCATAATATTTCGTATTTGACTGGCCATATCTTTTTAAGTTTTAGAGTAAAAATAAAAATTTCAGGAGAACTTTAAGCGGATAGAGTTTTGCAAAGTAAATATTACACACAAAAAAAAATTTTTTGGCACCAATTAAAAAACTTTAATTAGTTTCACATACAATTTTAATTCAATTTTTAATTAATTCAATTATTTATTTAATTAGAATATTATTTTATTGTTTCTTAATTAAACATATAAATGACACAATTAACTCGTAAGAGTGCTATATTCCGCCGTGCCGAATCTTCTATACTCTTTACCACGGTGATTTTATTTTTAAAGATATAGGTACAAAATTGATTTAATTTAAGAGACAAACGAATAAAACCTGACTATGTAAAAATTTTATAGAAATTTTTTTTTTAATTTTTGGAATTTTTTTTTTTAATTTTGTAGAAATTGTTTTGGAAAAAAACTTTATTAGATTTGTAAAAAAAATTAAAGAAATTTTTTGGAAAACGTTTCTTGAAAATTTTTTTCTAATATTTTGAAAAAATTTTATAGAAAATTTTTTGGAAAAATTTCATAGAAATTTTTTTTGGAAAAATTTCATAGAAATTTTTTTGGAAAACATCATAGAAAATTTTTTGAAAAATTTCTTAGAAAATTTTTTGGACAAATTTCGTAGAAAATTGTTTTTGAAATATTTCGTAGAAAATTGTTTGGAAAAATTTCGTAGAAAATTGTTTGGAAAAATTTCGTAGAAAATTTTTTGGAAAAATTTCGTAGAAAATTTTTTGGAAAAATTTCGTAGAAAATTTTTTGGAAAAATTTCGTAGAAAATTTTTTGGAAAAATTTCGTAGAAAATTTTTTGGAAAAATTTCATTGAAAATTTTTTGGAAAAATTTCATAGAAAATTTTTTGGAATAATTTCATAGAAAATTTTTTGGAATAATTTCATAGAAAATTTTTTGGAATAATTTCATAGAAAATTTTTTGGAAAAATTTCATAGAAAATTTTTTGGAAAAATTTCGTAGAAAATTTTTTTTGGAAAAATTTCGTAGAAAATTTTTTGGATAAATTTCGTAGAAAATTGTCTGGAAAAATTTCGTAGAAAATTTTTTGGAAAAATTTCATAAAAAATTTTTTGGAAAAATTTCGTAGAAAATTTTTTGGAAAAATCTCGTAGAAAATTTTTTGGAAAAATTTCGTAGAAAATTTTTTGGAAAAATTTCGTAGAAAATTTTTTGGAAAAATTTTTTGGAAAAATTTCTTGGAAAAATTTCGTAGATAATTTTTTGGAAAAGAGTCTGGGTGATTTCTGCAGACAAGCAAAAAGTTTCTCAGGTAATATTGTCTTAAATAAAACAATATCAGTTGTAAACAGAAAACAATTTTTAAAGATTTTAATTAGCTTTAATTATAGATCAATTAATTTTTTAATTGATTCCAATATATATACATATTTGTTTAAAACTGAACAAAATTTGCTTGATTAAAAAAATAATTGAATCAATTAACTATTTAATTTAATTTTTTTCTGAAACGAATGAAAGCCATTAATTGGTGAAAATATTTTTTTTTCTGAGTAATGACATTCCTTTACATACATTTTTTCCTAAAAACTTAAATTTGTAAAAATTTTAGAGAAATTTTTTTGGAAAACGTTTCTTAAAATTTTTTTTCTAAGAACTTTTTGGAAAAATTTTATAGAAAATCTTTTCTAAGAATTTTTTTGAAAATTTTTTGGAAAAATTTCGTAAAAAATTTTTTGGAAAAATTTTGTAGAAAATTTTTTGGAAAAATTTCGTAGAAAATTTTTTGGAAAAATTTCGTAGAAAATTTTTTGGAAAAATTTCGTAGAAAATTTTTTGGAAAAGAGTCTGGGTGATTTCTGCAGACAAGCAAGAAGTTTCGCAGGTAATGTTGTCTTTAATAAAACAATATCAGTTGTAAACAGAAAACAATTTTTAAAGGTTTTAATTAGATTTAATTTAAAGTTCAATTAATTTTTTAATTGATTCAAATATATATATTTGTTTAAAACTGAACAAAAATTGCTTGATTAAAAAAATAATTGAATCAATTAACTATTTAATTTAATTTTATTTTGAAACGAATGAAAGCCATTAATTGGTGAAAATATTTTTTTTTTCTGAGTAATGACATTCGTACACAAACATTTTTTCCTAAAAATTTTATTAAATTTGTAAAAAATTTTGAGAATTTTTTTTGGAAAACGTTTCTTAAAAAAATTTTTCTAAGAACTTTTTGGAAAAATTTTATAGAAAATTTTTTCTAAGAATTTTTTTGAAAATTTTTTGGAAAAATTTCGTAGAAAATATCTTGGAAAAAATTCGTAGAAAATTTCTTGGAAAAATTTCGTAGAAAATTTCTTGAAAAAATTTTGTAGAAAATTTTTTGGAAAAGTCTGGGTGATTTCTCCAGACATGCAAGAAGTTTCGCAGGTAATGTTGTCTTAAATAAAACAATATCAGTTGTAAACAGAAAACAATTTTTAAAGGCTTTAATTAGATTTAATTTAAAGTTCAATTAATTTTTTAATTGATTCAAATATATATATTTGTTTAAAACTGAACAAAAATTGCTTGATTAAAAAAATAATTAAATCAATTAACCATTTAATTTTATTTTATTCTGCAACGAATGAAAGCCATTAATTGGTGAAAATATTTTTTTTTCTGAGTAATGACATTCCTATACAAACGTTTTTTCCTAGAACAAACTCAAAATTCAACTTTGAAATTTTTATCGCGAGTGTTCTTGTTATTAGCTCTTAAACGCATAAATATGCGAGTGTTTGCAAGCATTAAAATTGAAATTTGAAAATTGGTGAATTTTTTTTTTTTGGAAAAGATTTAAGAAGACATTTTAGTTTAAATTATTCGATTGTTAATTATTGTACCTTCATATCATGTTCTCTACTATTTTAACAAGGAAAGACCACATTAACTATAAACTCACCTGCGGTAGACGTCGACTAGTTTTTGGAAAATGTACACGATTTGATGGAAATACCATTGGATGACTAATCTGTTGATTTGATGATGAAATATCCGATGCATGTTGATAATTTGTGTTACTGCTACCCATACCACCGCCTCCACCACCGTCATAATCCTTTGGCAAATGATTGCCACGATTTGCCATGAAATTTTTTATACTACTACCAGCATTACCAGGACCACCGATTTTTTCAATACCTTTTGAACTCATAAAGGCTAAACGATTACGATGTTCATGTACAGCCTGTGCCGCTTGTATATTATAAACTGCGCTGTCGTACAAGACGTGAAAAGTTAAGAACAATGAAATTAACATGACGGTTAGAAAGACTACGGCTAATTTGGGACGGGAAACACCAACGACCAATATACAATCGGTATGTGATGCATCAGGGCCAACAGGCCTCATGGCGGATTTTGGTAACCATCTGTAAAGAAAAAATAAAAAAAGCGAGAATTTAATTATACAAGAACTTAGAATTTAAATAATAAATTTATAATCTTATGTAACCTCTACCACATGTAAATACATATTTTATACAGCTGTTGACAGATTTTAGAAATGCTCTTCTCATATTACATCGCAATGATAGTTAATAAGAAACTCGTAAATGTTTCCATTGTTATTTAAAACACTTGTATTCCATTATTTTCTTTTTTATTATTATTAAATAAATTCTTTTGTACTTCAACTGCGGTCACATTTTGATAAAGATTTTTATATCTGTAACTGATAACTTAATTTTTAGAAGTCAAAGACTTTGGTATACATCGTGAGTGGTGCCTTACTTGAAGAAAGAAGTCATATAGAATCAAAATCAACATTAATGAAGATAAAATCAGTTCAACAAAGCTGGCTTATTTGCATACACTTTACACTCAGCTTAAATTGCTATTATTTAAAGTACGATTCTATACTCAAACTAACATGGTGTTAAGCGGCAATGTCAGCTTCAAGTTTAAAAAAAAATTAATGACTTTAAAATAAAATCCTGTTAATGATTACAACTAGATAGTGGCGTAGCGTAGTGGTTAAATTGCTTGTCTAGAAACCCAATAACAGAAATCCATTCATCGATCCCACACAGAAGACCAACAATTTTCAACATTTTCTTGAGTTTTAAAATTACGTGGCTTCAACCCCACTCTAGAAAATCCATTAAAAGAAGCCCCTGACCAATTCTCCTGGAAAAATAAAGAATAACATCACATCATGACAAAAGCTCAGGCAGCAGCCTGAAATCAAACATCAGCAAGGTTTCCCACCCACCACTTCATCAAATACAAGGAGGGCGTTGTTTATAAGCAACAACAGCTAGCAACACCATTATCCCAGGATCAGCTACAGCAGGCCAATCATACACTTAGCTGGAACTACAACAGATTTACGAAACCGACACAAGTCAACAATAAAATTAGACTGAATCAATCTTATATTACAATGCTAAAAAACTGCGACTAAGATGAAGATGCTTTGCGTTGTTTCTAGAAAATGGCAATACCAATATCCTAGGACCAGCTACATCAGCTGGAACAACAATCATTTGTATTAGTCTTACACGACAATTCGAAAACAACTTCGACAAAGATGGAGATGCTTTGCGGAAGCCATATGCTCCCAAGAGTGGTAATGAAAAAAATATAAAAAAATATAATAGAAAACACGTTACATGCGTCAACGTATCTATAGAAGCTCGAACAATACCAATACCAGAGAAATCAGACATAAGGGATGTCAATTACAGTTTGTAATTAATTATATGTAATTGTAATTGAGATTTTTCAATTACAATTACATTACATTATTTGTAATTGTAATTGAGATTTTTTTTTCAATTACACATTATATTTAATTCGTAATTGAAAAACTACAAATACAATTATAATTACTTGTAATTTATAATTGGAATTACAAATTGTATTTAAAATTTGTACTTGTAATTAAAAATTTTTAATTGGAAATTCTCAACTACAAATAACATGTAATTGTAATTGAAAAAAAACACGATTATAATTACATTTAATGGAAAGTTTCAATACAATTTTGTTCAATTGAAAGCAATGCTTATTGTTAAATTATAATTAGATGAAATTTGTAATTGAAAATTTCCAATTACGATGACATGTAATTGAAAATTTTTAATTACAAATTTCAAGTAATTGTATATTCTCAATTATATATTACAAGTAGTTGTAATTTACATCAGGAACTGAAGTCAATTCCATGTAATTGTAATTGGAAATTTTCAATTAAAAATTAAATGTAATTGTCATTGGAAATTTTCAATTACAAATTACATGCAATTATAATTAGGCAACAAGCATTACTTTCAATTGAACAAAATTGTACTGACATTTGTAATTGAAAGTCAATTACAATTAAATTACTTGTAATGTGTAATTGAAAAATGCAATTACACATTACCTGTAATTTTAATTGTAATTAAAATGTAATTGAATCTCCCCACGTCTGAAAGGGATGAATCCAAAATGATAAATACCAACTATGAAATTAAATTTTTACTCAACACTGGCTGGACTTAATTAAGAAGAACTGAGACTAAAAATAATTCTTGCAAAAAAAAGCCGACTACAAATCAAATATATGTGCATCAATTCTAAACTAAAAATTTAAAAGGAAGTAATCTTTAAGAAATTGTACTCAAATCAAATACTTTTATACTTGTTGCTCTAACGGACATAGTAATATACGTTCTGTACATTCAAATGTCTATCTAAATATAACGGTTAAGCAGATAAAGCCATATACGACAAATTACGTCAGACACCCGTCGAGCACCCTTTATTTTTTGCACTGATTTTACTAACACAGTAATATAAAGTAACGGTTCCAAAGATATGGCCATATAGCTTAAACAATATCACCTAGGGGACACCCCTTTAATGTACAATTTTAAATTAAACACTTATTTTGAAGGACAGATTCTTTGTAAATTTCAAATGTCTGTCTAAAACCGTTCAAAAGTTTAGTTATGTGCATCAATTTACATCAACTATTGAGACATCCTTTAAAATTTTAAATATTTATAAGTGTTATTGTACGGGACATAGTAGTGGAGATTCTCTCTAATTTTCAAGTGTTTGTCTATAACGGTTCAAAAGATAGGGCTAGATAGGTAAAATTATATCAATAATGGGGACACCCTTTAGTTTCCAAATTTAAATTATATACTTGATGTTATAAAGGACTTAGATATACAGGTTCTTTGTAAATATCAACCGTCTCTCTTTTTGAAATATGTATCAAATTATATCAACTATTGGGACACCCTTTAACTTCTAATTATAAATATTTAATTTCTGATTATAAATATTGGACATTCTGTCCAATTTTCAAGTGATTGTCTACAATGGTTCAAATGGTCCATATATTTAAATTGACGTCACATGTGGGGACACCCTTTAATTTTTAAGTTTATTTTTTTTATTAATTTCTGTTATTGGCAGCTATAGTAATAAGCAGTTTTTTAAAATTTTAAAAGGGTGCCCTTTAGGGCATAATACACGTAAGAAACACGTATGTTGTATGGAGACACCCTTTAATTTTCAAAATTCTGAACTTCTTTCCTTTCTAATA
Source organism: Phasia obesa (assembly GCA_949628195.1). Classification (NCBI taxonomy): domain Eukaryota; kingdom Metazoa; phylum Arthropoda; class Insecta; order Diptera; family Tachinidae; genus Phasia; species Phasia obesa. Next base: position 113,062,956 of record OX451219.1, on the reverse strand, counting down.
AAGAAACAATTTTTAAAATCGGTTCAGAAATGACTGAGTTCTGCGGGCACAAACATAAAAAACTAACATTCAGACGAATTGATAACCTCCTTCTTTTTTTGAAGTCGGTTAATGAGAATACTTCTTATTCAATTATATTTGAACATACTATAGGAGAAAATGTCAATTAAAGTATTTTCATTAAATTTTAAATAAGGAGATGCATTACCTTATTTAATTGATTGAGATGCATTACCTTATTTAATTGATTCGCACTGCTTATGGAAGTAAAACTTCTGAATTATGTTGTTCTCAAAATTAAAATTTTAAGCTCTTCTAATTTGACTTTCCAAATATATACAATTAAAATGTTGCACAAATAAGATTTATTTGCAAAACAATGATTACCATATACACGCAACTGTTGTGAAACATTAAATGGACTGCCGGACTGTTATTTCCATGCGTGTTATATTTAACAATTTTATTCAAATAATTTCTAATGCTGACATATAAAGTACTGTGTCCAACTGTTTTTGCCAAACATAAGTGGTCTTCTTACAAATATAATGAGTTTCGATGTATTTTTGTTCCATTTTTATGTGATTTTAATTTAAAAGAAACTGTCAACGGAAAATATAAAAGTGAAGTATAAATCCCATGTTTGCATGCAAAATTTGCATAAAAACATTCTCTACCTTTGAACATATATGCATTTTGTACCATTTGTCTTTCATCTCGTTTAGTGTACTTGATCGTGCTGAAATAATGTTGACACATATTTTTAGCGTGTTTTCTTATGTTGTCGACTTACATGCATTGTTTAATATCTTTTCTTTGTATGGGAATGACATAATAAGATGGTTTCATATTTCAACTTATGCTGAGCTTAACTAAATGAAAAGAAAGATACGAAAAAAGTCTTGTTTTTATATAAAGTCTAAAAAATTAAATGAAATACATTTTCAGCCAAAAGTCACGAATGCGGATAATTTTATTTTTATTGTGAATTTCATGTCTGAATATACACAGAAAAAAATATTTCCACCAATTAAAGCTTTTAATTGATTTTAGATTAATTAATTAATTGTTTAATTAGGATTTTTTGTTCTGCTGTAAGCAAATATATATTTGAATCAATTAAAAAAATAATTGAACTTTAATTTAGAACTGACTAAAACCTTTAATTTGTGAAAAAATTGTTTTCTGTGTAAATGGAATAATATTAAATTATTTAATAAATTTCAGTAGGATTGATGTGGTTCAATCAGTACAAATGTGAAACCAAACTTTCAAACTAAAAGTTTACCTTGCTTTGGGTGAATGGTAATCCAAGAGTGATTGTCAATAAACCAATGCACCCACAAAGAGTGACTGTTTGGTGCAGTTTATGGGCTGGCGGCATCAGCGGGCCATATTTTTTCCAAAATAAGGCCGGTCGGGCAGTTACTGTGAATGGTGTTCGCTATCGTGAGATGATAACGAACTTTCTATAGCGCGATTTGGAGGATATGGATGTATATGTGGTTTCAAAAGGAAGGTGCCACTTGCCACACAGCTAACGAAACAATGGCGTTTCGTTAGCGAACGGTAAATTCCATGGCCGCCAAGATGATGTGATTTGACACCGTTGGACTTTTTTCTTTGGGGATATTTGAAAGAAAAAGTGTACGTCGATATGCCAGCAACAATTCTAGACCTAAAGGATGATGTGTTTAAGATTAACGTGGGCTCCTGCCACGGTGGCTTTATCCCACGGTGCTCCTAACACCGAGTGAAATAAAGACGTAGACTAGCGCCCCCATTGTGTAGTATAACTACGTCTTTGTTTCACTTTACGATTGCCACCAATGGCAATTTGTGTGCATACAGTGACAATGAGTAGCAATTTATACAATATGGCAAGCCTTTCCAAGGCAAGCCTAAATCCATATTATAACCTCTTGCTTAGGGGTTTAGAGACTATCCAAACTCCGTCTGTTGAGAGTGCAACAGCACACTTGATCGATCTTGCACCACATCTGCAATAATCGATCTTAAGCCACAACCATCACGTGTACCCCCGAAGGGGACCTCACCAATAACCGGTCACAGAGAGGATGGGCTCTCTGTGGGGCTACCGATTCCCGTGGTACCAGTCCTTTGGGCACTGGTCGGGCCTCGAAGAGAACCCGTTTGTTTTAACACACAGACCTTTTCTTCCAGATTTAGGCTCTAGGAACCCTAACGTCTGGTGCCCCTATTTTCCCCGAGTGAACCGCGTCAAAGCATTTGCCATTAATGCAGTGACAATTGGAACACCCGGGGGTAGACCTAAAGGATGATATAATTCGGAACATTAACGGCATAGAACCACAATTATGCCTCAACGTCATCAAAAATCTGGAGCATCGGATGGAGGTGTGCCGCCGAAGGCGCGGCGGCCATTTGGCCGATATTTTGTTCCATACATAATTGGACCATACCAAAATTATCAAAATAAAAGAAATGACAGTAATTTCCTAAATAATTTGAGTTTTGTTCAAAATCAACATCGGCCCTTAAAATTGAAGCACCCTTTAGTTTTTATCTAGTTTTCGATTAGTGATGAATTGAAATTTGCTTCGATTCCATACAATTCTAAGAAAGTGTTTTGACTTTTGCCTATTTGACATTTTTGCGTTTTTAGTGGTTTTCGAATTTCGTCCTACAATTCAATTTCTTATTATACCCTTCACCACAGGTGGAAAGGGTGATAAGTTTGTCATTCCGTGTATAATTTCTACAATATTCATTTTCGACCCCTGGATTCTTACACATAGAGAAGTTCATGTTGAAATCAACTTTGCCCATGCACCATAAGTGATACAGAAGTTTTAAGCCCACCAGCGCGCAAGGCATAGTTTCGAAAACTTTACTATTGAAATTCAGCAACATCAGACAATTCCATTCGAGGCTGCGTGAAAAAAAAAACAACGCCTTCCTATATTTTTTCAGTTTTTTTCAGGTTATTTTTATTTCATTTTGGTTGTAATGATTTTCATTTGGCGACTAATAGATCGCATACAGATTTTAGGTGGCAAAAATCCCCTGAGAGGGGCGATTTTGTGTTTGTTTTTAGGTTGATATGGTTTTTCTGCTTTGATACAATGCATTTAGTACAATGCCTTTATGGAGAGCAACAAACATATAGGTGGACAATAGACCCACAGAGTGGTCACTGGGAAAAAGGAGCAGACAATAGGCTCCTTGGTGGCCGAGTCAATAATGGCAAAATTTTTTAAGGTTTTTTTTCTTTAGTCTGACCATTCGACAAGGCAATATTGATTGCAGAACGGTCCTACGAAGCCTAGATGGAGAGCAAGTGGCTCCTTTCGAGGGGAAGGGTGTTCTTTGGGGTTCAGTTTTGTCGCTTCTAATTTTATTTTATATATATTTGAACCTCCTTCTAATAGAAGGCTAATATTAGATTCATTTTCTTTGGGTTATTATGCCTTTTTTGCTATGATTATGGGCACAGAACGAAAACCCTGTTTTAAGACCCATGAAACTCAGGTATATAAGATTCGGCTCGGCCGAATAAAGTACTCTTACTTGTGTTTATCCTTATATGGACTTTATATTACTTTAAGCGTTTCCTTAATAATTTCACAACAAGAATTAATTTGCTTTATAACATTATCTGCTCAATTACACTTTTGTCAGGTTAACTAATATTTGTTTTTATTCGTGTATATTTACTATTAAAATATCTGGTCTTTTTTGAAATGTTGCCTTTAAAGTTTTTTCTAGGACATTTCAACCGAATTTCTTTGTTTATTTTTTTCTTAAAGAGAAAACAATGACGATGTGTTTTGCATAAGTAAATGCCATTTTTCACCTCGGGTATTATAAGTTAATTGTTCATTTTATATTCCACCAATTCTTGCTGGTTCACATGCTTTTTTATTTTTCTTTATTTACTTTTTTGAACGGTCATGTAAATTACGAAATTTATCTTAAGCAAAATCTGAGTTAAACATTTTTCTTAAATATAGAACTTTCACATCCCACATTTTTCTTGGTGTGGATGTGTGTATATGAGCGTATCTTTGCAATTCCGCCTGATCATGCCGCTGTACTTAATAGCGACACCAATTATGTTCGCCTTTGTTGTGTCAACTTGTTTTCAACACTTTGCTTTTGATATGACAAGAATTAATGCGGCATAATGTTAAAGGATAAATGAAAAATAAGATATAAGGGGGTTTATGCTTTTTGTCTTTTGGAAATTTTGTCAAAGTGTTAAAAGGGTAATGGCATATTTAAAGTTTAAATTATAGTGCCTGTTTTTATAAATAATAATTTTGTGCTGAAAAAAGGGTTTGGCAAATTTTGTGAAGTTCTTTTTTTAAATAAAAACTATTTAAATCACAAATATTAGTTTTAGAATAAATGACCTTGTGTTTTTTTTTTTTTGTGTGACTCAATATGAAATATAACGTTTGACTAAGTATTTGGCTTTTTAGTTAAAAAATTATTTCCTAAAACACAGAAGATAAATAAGAGTTGGAAGAAGCAGACTGATAAGGGTAGACATACATATGTACGTATGAATAATATTAAATTACTGAAACCGAATATTATAAAGTATACGCAACCACGCACAATGTGACGACGTAGTGTATTTTGGAACAAAAATAGAAAGCGTGGTTCGATGTAAACCAATTAAGAAATCACCATTAAGAAAAAATAAATAAAATAAGCCTACTACCACTCTTCCTCCTTCCACTCGTGGTCTAACTGATTTCGGAAGATGATAGTCGTTATAGTAAAGAGATAAAAAATCCCCACAACAAGGTGGTCTAAAAGTAACGGTTCAGCCCTAATGTGTCGACTAACTGTTTTGGAAAAATCACTTGTACATACCAACATCATAATGCTCATATTTTCACAACACAAATTCAGTATATACTAAAGTATAGTGTTAACCGCAGATACTTCCCTGGAATCTGCATTAAATATTTGGTTTAGACTTGAACTTTAATGTTTTGCTTAACCTTGATATTTCATTTATTGTAACATTCTTTTGATTTAAAATAATTTACTGTAAATCGCACACGCAAGCGTACATAATATTTGCATGCAAACATACATACACACATATACATACATTGCCTTTTACAATTTCGTTTCTCTTATACAAGTAGTTCAGCAAAGAGATTTAATACCTAAAATAAATGTATGTATGATTGTTCACACACTTAATGCATCTTAATACATATCTCTTTTGAGAACTAATTTGTTTGTAGCATTGTATGTATGTATGCTTGCTTGTGTGTTTTAAATTCTTTGTTTGTGGTTCTTTTTATATTTAAGAAATAATTTTGTCATTCGACTTTAAACCTTTAAACAGTAAAAAGCTTCACTTCATTTGGAAGTTAAATAAAACTAATTGTGTTTTATTTAAAAAAGCTATAGCCTGCAAAAACTATTGCAGACTCAAACATATAGTAAATAGCAAATTTGTCAATATGAGTCCAAACTCCCCAAACATGAATACATGAATAAAATAGAGACAGTTTGAGATGGTTTGCCCAAAAGCCCAAAAACCAGTTTTCTTTATGCCAATCATATAAAATAAATTAATAATTAAGTATGTTTTATAGATTCGAAAATCTCACCAGATTGGAATCTGCAGGACATAATTCGATGACTGTTTGTTATGATACTTTGCAAAAACCATCTAGTTCTATATATAGTATGAAATAATATCGAGAGATCAAAAATACTAAAAATATTGCAGTTTACAATTATTTACCAATGGAAATTTTTTCAAGTCGAAGAAAGTAACAACGATTATTTCGATGTAGAAGGCGAAAGAGAAGCGGACTAATAAATGTACGCATTACTTTTCTACTCCATTTATTCCTTAACGATTACAAGTAATTTACGACTACTCTATTTTCATTGAGTCTCGCGCTGTCATTAGCCTTTGCTTTCGACTATGGCGATTTTAGACTATCACCTAATAACTATCGACCTTATTTTTCATAGCAATGTCTATTATAATTGCAAACATTTGCCAAGGCTAAGGTACTCTATAGCAACTAACAATGCCTGCTTATTATCCTTAGTATAATGCTTGCCGTTGCGGTACATTAATACATGACGTACGCTACCTTTCCAACTTCTTCCAGACATAGCCTGCGCTTATCGTCTTCTTCAATTTTCACTTCAAACTTCCAATATTTCAAATTTCAAATATCTTTCACTCAAGCAGTTATTTAGCTTAAGTTGCACCGATTAAATAGTGCAACAGTGAAAAAAATAATACAAGGAAGTGAGAGTAAAGGTTCGATTTTACAAACAAAGGGTAGAAAAACCCTAAACTCAGTTTGGCGAAATTTGTGACCAATTTTTATTTATGGGCATTGAAAGATTCGGAATATTAGTAGGCCCTTCTAAAAAGGGTGTCATCAGTTTTTGTCTTATATCTCATATAAACTTGGTCATACCTCGTAACTTTGTTCGGCAATAATATAGCCGAGGATTCGTTTAATAAATTCTATGTACATTTTAATAGCATTTAAATAGCACGTTCTACCTTAAAAACAAAAGTTTTTTACTAACCTGTACATTTCATTTCATCCTTGGTGTTTTCTTTTTTTGTTGTCAAATTAAATTCTTTAAGATTTAAGGTAAAAAGTGAGCAATTTAGAGTGCCTAGACATGTTCAAAATGTATTGGTATGCTCACAAAAGTAGTTCAGTCACGGTAAGTGACATAATATTAATGAAAATTTAAGAGTCCTGTAAGTTATGCTAAAAAAGTAAAACAAATTTTTTTTAAATTTTTTATTCCAAAAAAGTACAGGAATAAATAATTTTTTGGCATAAAATGTTTTATAGATTTTTTTCAGAGAATCCTCAGCAACATTATTGTCGAAAAAACTTCAGCGCTATAACTTAGTTTGAATGAGATATAAGACAAAAACTGATGACACCTTTTTTAAGGGCCCACGACCTTTCCGAGTGCCTCTGGAGTGTCTTTAGAGATCAGACCATTTATATTTTACAAGACATTCCTATCCATCTCTTCCATATACTTCCAGCGTCCTACAATAACTAAAGTAACTTCAGAATTTCTCTTCCTCCTGTGAGACTTACTTGACCACCTTTGATGGATTCTCACGGTCTTTTTTACAAAAATATAATTTCTAAAATTTCCATGATTAATATACAAAGGTAAGTCTCTATTAAAATTGGATGTCGGAAGGTATCCACAGTTCTGAAGCTAGCAATCAAGCTACTGTTTGACATTCGTGGATTCGGTATAACTTCTCTATGAATAACTTAATTTAGCCAGCCTCCTAGGAGAGACAATATCTAACTGAGAGACTTTTTACGGAACGACAAGAAGAGAGGTATAACTCGAACTGCTGACAGTGCAAAATGAAATCGCAAAATTTTACTTGATATCTTGCGCATAAGAAGTTACCATGTAAATAAATAATTAAGAAAACATGCCATGCCCTTGTGATTGTAAGCAAATCGCGGCACTGTGGTACATATTTTGAGAAGGCGGCCAAAAATCAATTTTTATGGTTACCGATTTCAAAACTATATTACACTTTTAAAAATAAATAGCAGAGTGTCACCTGAGCAATATTTTGGCTGACTGATCTATTTCAACATTATCATAGGGAATAGGGTGCTCCAAATAGACTTTCTCTGTATTTGGTTAAAATTAAAAATTTTTAGAAAACTTTAAATTTCCAAAGGTTATAACTTTTTTGTTTTAAAAGATTTTTGTTATAAGCTATTGGTTCCCAAAAATCAAGTGTTTGTGTCTTTCAGAAATTTTTAAACGTTTTTTAAAAAAAGATCCATATTGATTTAAAATCTCCGACTTAATAGAGCATAACTCCTTGAGGTCAAGCCAGGTCAAAAAATCTTTCACCAGTTTGTAGTCCGAACCCTCCTCTACATTCTTAAATGAAAATAAAATGTTAAACCCTCCATAACTTTCTTTCTTATCGGTCGATTAAAGACCTCAGTCCCCTACAACCCAGAAAAAAACGTGTATAGAAAGTCCAATCAAAAGTTATGCATTTTTAACTTTCTCGTGAAATGGTCCACTGTGCGCCAGATCTAAGAGTAATTATAATTTTAGTACCATTTTTCTAAAAGGTTTTCCTATTGGAATGAGTAGATTTTAATAGTGTATTGCGATTATGTTGCTTTTTTATTTAACTTTCGATGAGTTAAAATTCAGACAACATAAATGCGTATGGTATGTGGTTACATTTGGAGGATGTAACTAATGTTACTGTTACCAACCGCTCTGTGATAACCTTTATTATGAAAAATAAAAATATTTCACGATTAGGGGTACGAACGGATTTTTATACCAACTATGCCAGTGCGTTTATAAAATGTTATGAATTATAACTCCTCATAACACTTGTAATTATTTTCACCTTTAAGTACTTCACTTTAATAAATACTATGATAAAAGAACTTTATACTTCCACCATTTAACTGCGAGGCTTCTATGCAACGATAGAAGGGGCACAATATAAAATATCACTTGCAACAAAGAAACGTGTGTTATTAACTCAAAAAAGAGATGTATTTTGTAAGTAAGTATGTGGTAAATACATGGTTAAATAAAGTGTCAAAACAAGGGGACATATTTAGGCAACAACAACAACAACAACAAGACAAACGTCAACTACAACGCCAACAACAAAATTAAGAAAGGGACAAAAATGTAACAAGAAAATAAGTACTTAATGCAGTTTATTACAAGCATTTACACACATTCACTGTCATACATAAATGTGTGCTAGTAGTGGTAGGATCTACTAATTATTAGCATGAGTACAAATATGGTTGTAGAAAATGTGTTAGAATGTGTGTATTTACCACTTGTTTTATTTATGTTTCTTCTATTAAACGTGCGAACGGATATGAAGTTTTTAGTTTAATTTTTCAAATATTTTAGTTTCTAGCCTGTCTGTCACTCATTCATTTGAAGCAATTTGTTTTTTTATGCCTCTAGCGGTAGTGACATTAGTAGTGTTTAACACATTTAGCAGGTACAGGTTGTACGAAGGCAGGTTGAAGAGCCGGTGAGTGTTTTAGCTGAATAATATTTTTTATTCAAAACTCTTTTTCACTCTTGTTCTGTAAATCGAATCGTTTGGGAAATTGGTGTTCTATAAATTACGAGATTTAGTACACAGAAACAATTTTTGTTCCAATTAAAAGTTTTAATTAGTTTTAAAATATATTTGCTTAAAACAGATCAAAAAAATTCCTAATTAAAGAAATAATTGAATCAATTATTTAATTAAATTTTAATCTGTAACCAATTAAAACCTTTAATTGCTGAAAATATTTTTGCTATATAAATTCGAAATTAAGATTTAGGCTCACTATTATAACTTGATATTAATACCAAAATAAAAAGGAGAAAATACAACTGTTTAGACCATAAACTCAGGAAACCTATGATGAAGTTTGTCATGAAATCATAATGTCAAATCATAATTTTTCCTAAGAACCTAGTGTGTTAATAAAGTCCTGTATTTTCTAGTCAAATACCTTATAGGCAAGTCGTTTCTTCTTGTTTTGTAATGGAAAAAAGTTGCAAGGAGTAAAATCGGAAAAATAGTCTAGATAGGATTACAGCTTAAAGCTACACGCATAGAAAAAACATGGTTATAGTATGGTCACAAGAATCATCTTATGTTTTTTTGTAAGCATATGTGCCTGCGATGAACAACGAATAGTTTCTTTAATCATTACTATGGTCACGATAAACAAGGTTTTGATACTATTTGATCATTAAATATTTACTACACCCAAAAAATTAAACATGACTGGTTTGAACAGTATAATTTTGGAATTACAATCAAAGTTATATCAGTTTTTAAAATAATATTGTATCTGTAACCATAATATATTATTAGTAAGAAAATTATGATAAGTTTGCTTACATCTAATCAAAGACTAAAAACCAGACTTGGGGGATATCAATTACATTTTGTAATTAATTACACATGCAATTACTAATTACATGTAATTGTAATTGAAAATTTTCAATTACTAATTACAAGTAATTGTAATTGAAATAGGGACTAAAATCAATTACAATTACTTGTAATTTGTAATTGTAAAATTTCAATTACAATTACATGTAATTAGTAATTGGAAAATTAAATTACTAATTACATGTAATTGTAATTGAAATTTTTCAATTACAAATTACATGTAATTGAAAGTTTTAAGTAATGAATACTTTTTTTTTGTAATTATGTCAAAAAATATTTAATTACAAAAATGTTCAATTACATATAAATTATAAAAAATAATAACAATCCTATTTGAATAAATAAATTTGGCGCCTTAGTGTTAAAATAATACTAGCGAACAAATATAACCTTTCAACTGGTGCTGAAGATGTTAAGGGAGTATTAGACCGTAAAAAAGCCTTTAGTATTGTAGGATAGTTTTTGAGGTAATTTAGAAACGAATTTAGACCATGCAAGTAAATCTGAAGTGCAAATTTCGAACTATTTTATTTTTCACAATGTCAATGTCTACGGAATATTAAATGAAAAATGTGTATTGGACCGCAAAGTTTTCAAAATTTTGTAAGCGATAATTACCTTTATGAAGGTGTTCACCGTAATTGACCATGGATGCAGTTTTCGTATTGCTTGTTTGAATAACATTGTTGATCATGCAACGCAAGATAAGCTTGAAATTTTTAGGGATATAATTGAATCTCGTTCAATTGGAAGTAATGATTACTGCATAATTACAATTACAATTACTTGTAATTTGTAATTGAACTTTTTCAATTACAATTACATGTAATTAGTAATTGGAAAATTACATTACTAATTACAAGTAATTGTAATTGTAATTGTACAATTTAAATTACAAGTAATTGTAATTGATTTTGTCCCGGATTTCAATTACAATTACTTGTAATTAGCAATTGGAAATTTTAAATTACAAATTACCTGTAATTGTAACTAAAATGTAATTGAATCCCCCTATGTCTGCTAAAAGCAAACCAAGATTGTTTGGTTTTTTGAAGTTTTTTTTTTATTTTTATTAAATTTTTAGAATCTAATTTGACGAGCTTAACCATATTTCAAAATAATAATGTGAATTAAACCATTTCCCATATCGAATTCTTAAAAAATAAAGTAATACATAATTGTGTATTTGATTATAAGGTATGTTTATATAAAGCACTAAGGTATGTTTTTATAAACACATTTATATCACTATATTTATTCAATTTATTTTATTTTATTATTGAATTTTATATTTTAAAATGTTATCTTTAAGTTATACAATAAAATGATTCCAACATAACAATATCATTATATTAATAATAACATGGTTTGACTATAACAGTTAGCAACAGCGGTAACACTGTCGATAAAATTAATTTGGCAGTGTAAGCAATTTTTATATTTACTAAACTTTCGCACGCGCATCCGTTCCCATTGTAAACTGCTGCATTGCAATTATTTTATGCGAAACTAATTTTGCTGGATCAGCGTCTGGATACTCGCACATGTTAATGCAACGTGATCAACCAATCGAACAGCCAACATGTATGCAGAATTGAAGTCAGTCTTAGCTACGGAGACGAACGGATAAGTTGTGCGTATTAACTATTAAATCTAAGTTGTAAATCCTTTTGATAAATTAAAATACCTTAAATAAAGTAATTAAATTATAGTGTTAAAAATTAAAAATTGTTAAATTAATTTGTCGGCGCAGTTGGAGCGCCTTAATAAATTTTTTTAATATTCACCCACCTAGGATCCTTAACTTAACCATATACATAATTCAATCATAATATGTTGCTCTTAGATTATTTTCTTTTCGTGTAGTTACTTTAATTCGCCGGATGAGTTCGAATACATTGAAGCCTCTCATAACCCAATACTGATCGTCGTAAATGTTTTTGTCTGGTTATTATAGGTATCCGCATTTGTTTGAATGCAACAAAGACGTCTCTAGCAAAATTCTTCATTTAATACTCATGTTGACGTTTTTCAACGCTTCTGTCGTATCTCCCATAAGCGAACAATTTTAACAATATTTTTTTAATATATTACCCGAATCCGGTTGTAAGAGTGTCCGGTTATGGGAATGCATTTTGTATGAAAAATGAATGAAAGTGTTGGATCTACAAAACTTGGTACGGTATCCGGATATGGGAGGTTTCCGTTATGAGAGTTATCAATATATATCAAACAGCTGGTAAAGTCATTATCCGGTAACCGTTTTATAAATATCATCGTTTGAATTCTAAAATACTCTCACCTTGTTGTCCGACAATCCTTATTGGGCTTGTGTCGTAATTATATTTTGATCACCTGTATTCTAAAAAAATATCTATAATTATTATTAGTCGAACTATTTATGTATTACATACAATGAAATTTATAGTCAAGCTTAAGTTCGTTTTTATTCTCTCTAAGAAAGAATTAATTAAATTACAAATTAGGTGATAACATTAAAGAAAAATTGGGAAAATTTAATTTTTAGACACGATCAGGAGCGGAATGCACATTTCCTAGACAGCTACGTCCGTCATCAGCACCCTTCGTATCTATCTACTTAGGGTAGTGTTTTAGTTGTAAGCATCATCTATTTAAAGTTTCCCAATTTTTCTTTAATATTATCACCTAATTTGTAATTTAATTAACTCTTTCTTAGAGAGAATAAAAAGCGAATTTAAGCTTAATTATAAATTTCATTGTACTAAAAAAATATCGCTAGAACTTTATTATCCAAAAGGGGTTGTTTGTTACTTCACTACCTTAAGTTGTTAGAACCCCATGATTTTTTACTAAGACGAATCGGAACAATCGGAAAATCTAGATTGCAGTTGAACATTATTAATCACTACTCATCAGTCTCCCTATAGATAATTTATGCCAACTCATTCTCCGAACTCACAATAATATTTCATAGATTTATTTGGGCGCCCAAAATATTCGGCACTGCTTGTGTTAGTGTGAAAACAACGTGACACCTTTTTTGTTATTTGCCTACAACGTTCACTTTTTTTAAATGTAAATTAAATAACGTTTACTTAAAAGTTTATAAACTCAATCAGCAGAAATACGTTTATAAGTTTTGATTTTTCCGGTATTTTCAAAACCTCACGGAGTGAGTTTTTAGGCCACCCTCGTGCTGATGCGTTTTTAATTTGTTTTCAGTTATACAAGTTTCTAAATATTTAAAAATGGATATGAAATATTAATGGCTATTTTTTTTTAAATAATTTTTTATTCATAAAAAGTTTATTGAATAAATTTTGTATGAAAATGTGTGACATCTAACATATATACAATTTTTCTAAAAAAAAAAAAATAAAATTGTTTTTTTTTTGGTTATTTTTGTGGTTGTTGTAAAATTTTGAATTTTCTTTTGCTGAAATTTACACTTGTTAAAGTTTATACTTTGTTTTTTTTAGATTTTTTTTATCTTTGCTGGATTTGAATTTCCTATCAAGAAATTATTTTTTTTGTAGTAGACTATGTTAAATATTTTTTCTTGCGGGATGAAAGCACATATAATTTGGAAATTGTGTCAGTTCGATTTATGGTGTGTTAGTGATAGGTAACTGAATTAAAAAGTTTAAAGTTTCGAGTTGGTGAAAATAAATACATATACATATGTTTATAAGAAATAAGTTTTATTTTCTTAATAAGAAGAACATATATTTTGAACAAATTTGCAAGTTCCGGCAGCTGATACAGTTGGTAAGCATAACAAAAATGTGGAGAATGGCAATTTGTTGACATATTTTTCCTTCTTTAGCCGGAAAAATTTCTATTTTTTTCAACAAATTAAACATATATATTTTTTTGGATGCGGTTGGTTTTGTTTCCACAAATCCGTAGTTTGGTTGCCTGTTTCTCTTCAAGCCACACACATCCTCCCTCTAATTCTGAGAGGAGAGAAAGAACCACAATTTTATCACCGTGGACTATATATTTGGGTCGGAGCAATTTTTTTTTGGAGTAATCAATTTGAACGCATTTTTCCTTTTTGAGTTAATATATTATGTTATATGTGCATATACATATATACTTCATTTTTTTTTTGATGTTGTTTGTTTTTTTTTAATTATTTTTTTTTTTTGTTTTTAATTGGTTTTAACGCAATTTTTCCCATACATTTAATTCTTAATTGTAATACCATAAAAAAAAACTTGCACATGTTATTTGTTTAGTACATAAAACGTTCTTAAGGATTTTATCGCCCGAAAGCCCGAACCTGAAGTGAAGAGAGCTCTGTTCATCGTACGGAAAGGGGTGAGTACAAAAAAAATAGTTTTTATTAATGTGTGTGTGATTTTTTTGTGGTAAATGTGTATTTTAATTTAACGAATATTAAAAGAATTTGTCCTTAAAGGAATTAAAACGAATTAATTAATTTAACTTATAATTTCATTTTTTTTTTGCTTAAATTTTTAAATTTTATTTAATTGAATTCTATAAATAGATGAATTTTGTTGTATAAAAAAATGTTTTTCTTCTCGTACATTAAAATTTAGTGCTTTTTAATATGAAATAAAAAATCAGTTTTGTTGAAACAATGGGGTAAATAAATTAAGGGAACATTTGTTTTTTGGGAACATCTAGTTTTTGGGCCTTAAGGTGTTCATAGGTAGGGAGGGTAAGATGGCCTCATCAGCTGGTTATTGTTTTTTTTCAAATAATTTTGCTGATGTTCTGAACCAAAAGAATATATATTTGTTTTCGTTTCTTTAATTTCTTAATTTTTATATCGGTGTTACATTATTTTTTTTTTTTGTTTGTTTTGTAACTTAGCCAACTATACGGAAAAGACAAGATCCCACACCATCTGAGCACGAGCCGGTGAGCAAGGACACCGAGTCGTCTTTATAATTACACCTACCGTTAAGCTAGACTGTTACAAATGGCGCCCAACGTGGGGCGAATGAAAGATTGACCGCATATTTCTCATATATTTTATTTTATTTCGATAGTCCTGATAAAGAATTTCTTAATTTTTTATTAGTTGCTTCGAAGAAGCTATTTAGTCCTATTTTTTTTTTGGATATATTTATTCGAAAGGTAGTTGCAAATAGTTTTATTTTGTTTAGTAGTCCTGTTGCTGTAGTTTTTTTTTCAGCAGCTCAGTTGCGCTAAACTATTTTTATTTAGATTCATGTGGGTTTAAAAGCAATAATTCATTCGAGATTTTTTTTTCACAAAATTTTATTATTATTATTTTGAATATTCTTTTGGTTAGGAGGAATTTGAAGGGTTGAGTGATTGCATTTAACTATAAAATGTTCTTTTTAATTTATTGTAAATCCCCAAAAGTTTGCATTTAATTTATCAAATACATCTACAAATTTACTTTTTTGTAGTTGGTTTTAATTTGTGCTTCTAATTTTTAATATAATGTTTTCGACACCTCCGATGACTCGTAGTAGGACTAAAGGTCGTCCTTTAGTAGGATCTGATAGAAGACCTAATGAAATAAATGTTAATAATGTGAGCAATGGCAATTTAGATTCATCTTTGAGACCAGAATCGGAAGTAAGAAATATTCAAAGCTCTCCTATTCATTCAATTAATAATAATTTCGATATGACACATATTCAGGAAGCTATATCCAATAGTGTTGCTATGGGAATAAGTTCCCTATCAAATCAACTTCCTTCTTTAATAAATTCTGTTATTGACAATCGGTTTCGTCAAATAAATCAGTCTCAAAATCTTCACTCACCTGCTCCAGTTCAGGGGCAGAATAGAGCAAGTAATGTTATGATTGAAAATGATCATCATGGAGTTAGTCCTATGACTAAATGGAATTTGAAATTTTCAGGAAATTCTTCCGGTATTTCAGTTAATGATTTTATTTTTAGGGTGGAAACTTTAAGACAAATACAAAACTTATCTTGGAGTCACATTTGTTCGAATTTTCATCTGCTTTTGGCGGATAAAGCTGATGAGTGGTATTGGGTGTACTTGAAACGTCAAGGCTTGTCCACTTGGATGGATCTTAAGACGGCTTTAATTAAAGAATTCAGACATAGGGATTCAGATTTTGAAATTCTTAATTCAATAATGGATTATAAACAGGAAAGTAACACTGTTGATAATTTTATTATTAATATTATGAAATTGAATGAGCAAATGGTTGAACCACTTCAGGATGACAAATTATTAGAAATAGTTAAAGGTAATCTGAATTTCAAGCTCTGGCAGTTAACTTTTTCTGCTCGTATTAGAACTTTTGACGAACTGAAAGAATTTTGTCGAAATGCTGAACGCCAATTGTCTTCTCGACAAGTGATTCGTAAACAGGTTCACGAAATTGAAGTACCACCTCAAAATAAAATGGCTGTATGTGAGGAAGTCGAATTACAAGCTAAAAACCGTCAAATTCTAATATGTTGGAATTGTGATCAAAAAGGTCATTCTTATTTTGATTGTCCTGATCCACAACGACAATTATTTTGTTATAAGTGTGGTCAGAAAAATGAAACATCTCATAACTGCCAGAAATGCAAAAGAAAATATTTAAACTTTCAGCGGGAAAATTTGCATTCGGGGCAGATTTGTTTGAATCCCAAACCGGAGATTCAGCAAATAATAATATTAATTTTTCTAAGATTAGACATAAGTTTTCATTAGAGGACAGAATTAAAAATTATAAAAAAGTTAAGGATAAAATTTTTGGCACGGAACCAAAAATTTTTCGTACTAGAAAATTGCATAAGAAACTTAAGGCTTTACATAAACAAATATCTGAAGTAGTTTTGCTTGAAAATCTTCAAGGAAAGTATGACATAAGACCTTTCCAATCGATTAATATTATGGGGAAAAACTTGAATGGATTAATGGATATCGGTGCTTCAATCAGTTGTTTAGGAAAAGATTCGGAGAAATTTTTGAGATCAATTAATAAAAAGATTATTTCGTTTCGATCTTCTTTAAAGTGTGCTGATGGTAATAAACAAGACATTATAGGTTTGGTGTATTTACCAGTAACTTTTCTCGGTCAGACTAAAGAAGTGAAATTTTTTATTGCTCCCAATTTGACGCAGGAATTATAACTCGGATTTGATTTTTGGAATTTATTTAATGTGAAATTAGCGATTGTAGATGAAATTACACATGAAGCTAGTTCTGAAGTGCACGATTTAACTGTTCAACAACGTTTAAGGTTAGATAAAGTAATCCAAAAATTTCCATCTTCGTCCATTCTAGGATTAGGGGAGACAGATTTGCTAGAACATCACATTGATATTCAAAATGCTTCACCTGTTAAAAAGAAATATTATCCAGTATCTCCACCAGTCGAAAAAATAATTCATGCAGAAATCGACAGGATGTTGGAACTTGATGTAATCGAGGTTAGTAATAGTCCTTGGTGTAGTGGTATGAGTTTAATTAGGAAAGGTGATAAAAATCGACTATGTTTAGATGCTAGAGATATTAATCGTCTCACGAAAAAATGTGCATATCCAATTCCACCTGTGGATAGCCTTCTTTCTGGAGTAGATTTAAAAGATGCATACTGGCAAGTAAGATTGGATAAGGAATCTAGGGAAATTACAGCTTTTGCAGTTCCGGGTAGACCGTTATACCAGTTTAAGCGAATGCCTTTTGGGCTTTGTAATGCTTCCCAAACTTTCGTCTAATTGATGGATATGGCAATTCCACATGAATACAGAGATTGGTATTCAGTTTACATGGATGATATAATTGTTATAGCTCCAGATTTTGAGAACATGTTAAAAAGACTAGAAATTTTAGCAAACCTTTTAAGAAAATCGGGTCTTACAATTAATGTTCAAAAAAGCAAATTTTGTTTTAAACGTTTGAATTATTTGGGGTATATAATTGGAGAGGGAAAGCTGATGACAGATACCGAAAAGATTTCTGCTATTATTGATTATCCGGTACCAAAGAGTGCTAAAGAAGTTAGACGATTCTTAGGTATGGCTGGATGGTATCGACGTTTCGTACCAAATTTTTCCAGTTTAGCTGCGCCTATAACTGATACTTTGAAAAGAAGCAAGTCTTTTGTGTGGTCAAATTTCGCTCAGGAGTCTTTTGAAAAATTAAAAAGTGCTCTAACAACATCTCCGGTACTTTGGCATGCTGACTACCATCGACCTTTCATTATTCAGTGTGATGCTAGTAAGTTAGGTGTTGGTTCGGTACTTTATCAGATCGATGATGAGGGACAAGAAAGAGTAGTAGCTTACATGTCCAAAAAACTTAATTCAGCTCAAAGAAATTATACAGTTACAGAGTTGGAATGTTTAGCTGCCGTATTAAGTGTTGAAAAGTTTAGACCATTTATTGAAATGTTACCATTTAAAATAATCACAGACCATGCTTCATTAAAATGGTTGATGAACCAAAAAGATTTGAGTGGCCGTTTGGCAAGGTGGAGCTTAAAGCTTCAAAGATTTAATTTTGAAATTGAACACCGTAAAGGTTCAGACAATGTGGTGGCTGATGCCTTATCTCGTGCGTTTGTGGAAGAAATTTTACCGCCTATAAATATACTAAATGATCCTTCATTTAAATCAGAACAATATAAAAAATTAACTTCTGATATTGAAGAAAGTGCACATCGTTTACCAGATATTAAAATAGAAAATGGTATTGTGTATAAACGAACACATGTCGACCATGAATTAAATATTAATTCATTTTGGAAAATTTGGGTTCCAGATAGCCTGATACCTAAACTCATTAATATATCGCATGATGCACCTACGTCTGGTCATGACGGATTCTTTAAAACATTAAAACGTCTCCAGAGTTTGTATTTTTGGCCTAAAATGTCTAGTCAGGTTCGTGAATATGTAGAGAAATGTGAAACATGTAAGCGAACGAAAGCTCCAAATTATACTTTGAGACCACCCATGGGCAGAACGTTGCAGTAAGTTAGACCATTTCAACGCCTATTTATTGACTTCCTTGGCCCATATCCTCGTTCTTCGAAAGGCAACTGCTTTATATTGATTGTGGTAGATCAGTTTTCCAAATTTGTGTTTTTGAGACCCATTAAGAACGCTACAAGTAAAAAAGTTATTGAAGTTCTTGAAGCCGATATTTTCCTTACCTTTGGTGTACCCGAACTTTTATTATCTGATAATGGGAAGCAGTTTATTGCAAAAGATTTCGAAAATTTTCTTAAAAGTTATGGAGTGAGACACCAACGAACAGCAGTATATTCTCCACAAGCAAACGCATCTGAGCGTGTTAATCGAAATGTATTGACAAAAATAAGAGCATACATAAGTAAAAATCAAAAGGACTGGAATAAACATCTAAGTGCTTTAGCATGCTCAATGAGTCAATTGGGCTAGAACCATACTCACTAATTTTTGGCCAAAAATATGTAGGAAACGGAAACGAATACGAATTACACAGAAAACTAGATACCTTAAATGAAAGTGATATGCAAATTATTTCAAATGATGTTGGGAGAGAACTTTTACGTGAAGAAGTCAGGAAAAATTTAGAAAGGTCTTATGAGAGATGTAGGGATCAGTATAACCTTCGTTCTAGAAATATCTCCTTTTCTCCTGGCGAAATAGTTTTTAAAAGAAATTTCTACAACAGTAGTGCTTCGGACCATTTTAATTCTAAGTTATGTGACAAATTTTCTAAGTGTAAAATAATGAGAACAATAGGATCCTCTTTATATGACATTGAAGATTGCAATGGAAAATTCTTAGGAACATACCACGCGAAAGATTTGTTAAAAAAATAAGGCCCGGCTTTTATCTCAGGGCGTGGTCGAGCCACACGTTTGAAATACATTTCTTAACCCCTTGTCTAATCGTAGGACGTTTAGAAAGCTGTTAAGTTTGTTTTTTTTTGGTTATTTTTGTGGTTGTTGTAAAATTTTGAATTTTCTTTTGCTGAAATTTACACTTGTTAAAGTTTATACTTTGTTTTTTTTAGATTTTTTTTATCTTTGCTGGATTTGAATTTCCTATCAAGAAATTATTTTTTTTGTAGTAGACTATGTTAAATATTTTTTCTTGCGGGATGAAAGCACATATAATTTGGAAATTGTGTCAGTTCGATTTATGGTGTGTTAGTGATAGGTAACTGAATTAAAAAGTTTAAAGTTTCGAGTTGGTGAAAATAAATACATATACATATGTTTATAAGAAATAAGTTTTATTTTCTTAATAAGAAGAACATATATTTTGAACAAATTTGCAAGTTCCGGCAGCTGATACAGTTGGTAAGCATAACAAAAATGTGGAGAATGGCAATTTGTTGACATATTTTTCCTTCTTTAGCCGGAAAAATTTCTATTTTTTTCAACAAATTAAACATATATATTTTTTTGGATGCGGTTGGTTTTGTTTCCACAAATCCGTAGTTTGGTTGCCTGTTTCTCTTCAAGCCACACACATCCTCCCTCTAATTCTGAGAGGAGAGAAAGAACCACAATTTTATCACCGTGGACTATATATTTGGGTCGGAGCAATTTTTTTTTGGAGTAATCAATTTGAACGCATTTTTCCTTTTTGAGTTAATATATTATGTTATATGTGCATATACATATATACTTCATTTTTTTTTTGATGTTGTTTGTTTTTTTTTAATTATTTTTTTTTTTGTTTTTAATTGGTTTTAACGCAATTTTTCCCATACATTTAATTCTTAATTGTAATACCATAAAAAAAAACTTGCACATGTTATTTGTTTAGTACATAAAACGTTCTTAAGGATTTTATCGCCCGAAAGCCCGAACCTGAAGTGAAGAGAGCTCTGTTCATCGTACGGAAAGGGGTGAGTACAAAAAAAATAGTTTTTATTAATGTGTGTGTGATTTTTTTGTGGTAAATGTGTATTTTAATTTAACGAATATTAAAAGAATTTGTCCTTAAAGGAATTAAAACGAATTAATTAATTTAACTTATAATTTCATTTTTTTTTTTGCTTAAATTTTTAAATTTTATTTAATTGAATTCTATAAATAGATGAATTTTGTTGTATAAAAAAATGTTTTTCTTCTCGTACATTAAAATTTAGTGCTTTCAGTTTTGTTGAAACAATGGGGTAAATAAATTAAGGGAACATTTGTTTTTTGGGAACATCTAGTTTTTGGGCCTTAAGGTGTTCATAGGTAGGGAGGGTAAGATGGCCTCATCAGCTGGTTATTGTTTTTTTTCAAATAATTTTGCTGATGTTCTGAACCAAAAGAATATATATTTGTTTTCGTTTCTTTAATTTCTTAATTTTTATATCGGTGTTACATTATTTTTTTTTTTTGTTTGTTTTGTAACTTAGCCAACTATACGGAAAAGACAAGATCCCACACCATCTGAGCACGAGCCGGTGAGCAAGGACACCGAGTCGTCTTTATAATTACACCTACCGTTAAGCTAGACTGTTACAAATGTGTTTTGTAAACCTTTTATAAAACACAAATATTTCTTATAAATTTGGAGCTAAGTCTTGACAGTGACTATAAAAGTGACTTCATAAATCTATAATAATTTTTTTTAGTTCTTTTGATAAATGCGTAATATTTTGTTAACATAGTATTGAGTAGCGGTAGCATATTGTTATTCTTCTACACTGGCCAACACCAAGACATACACCTGTTTGCTACTTGCAAGAAATGCTACCCAATCTGGATATGCCTATTTTTTATCAGGGTTTTTCTTCACTCTATGTTAATGGTTGAAGATTTTTTTTTAGGAGATAAACTCTGATACGTCTCGTTTCCTTTTGCGAAGAGAACTATATATAGAGACTTTTATCTGTTGGCTAATGCAAAGTAATTGAATAAATTGTTAATAGCCAAATGTAATTATTTTGTTAACCGATAAGATGGAAAATATAAAACAGAATGGTATATCTAGAGTGTAAAGTCAGGTATTTAAAAAAAAATTGGGACTCCAGAATTTTTTGCTGGCGAAAAGTCCTTTCATTCAAATCGAACTGTTCATGTTTTATTACTTTATTTTATTTTTATATATATTTAAGTAGAAAAGATTAAATGCTATAAGCTGCTTTACATTTTCTTTAATATAAAAACCATTTTCAATTTACACTAAGTTCAAGTAGAGTTAAATAGTTAATTGCACCTACTTAGATACGAATACCCGACTTGTGTGTCTGATTTAATTGTTTCAAGTTATGAAACTGTTATTTTATACTGCTTTCATTATTTTTATGCTAAAGGGTTCGCCAACAAGGACAAGCAAATTCAAAAAGTTAAAAAGTATGACTAAAAACAAATCAGCACTCCTATTTTTAACTACCATCAGTTCTTCGAAAGATCAAAGATTAAAAATACGTGAGTTGGATGGGGTTGTAGACACATTATGTATTAATTTATGGTGAAACCCTTTTCGTGCGAAACTGTGTGACAACTGCAAAGAATTTTTTTTTCGATGTTTAACTGCAATTTACAGGAGTCTATTTCATTCAGCAACTGTGGATAAAATATATAAACAAATCTTTTCGAAAATAAACAAGGGACTTCAGAACGTTTGTAGGGAGATCTTAGGGTATGAAGGGATATGAGGACAAAAGAATGTTGACCGACGCTGTTTGAAAGTAAAAAAATAAGAAAAGGTGATTGACAAGAACACTGATCTTCCACCATTAGCTAACTCCGGCGCAAACGTGTATAGTCGCCATGAAAAAAAAAAACTAGTAAATGTGGACTACGAATTGTAACCCCATCCAACATATTTTTTATAGTTACTATATTCTGCTTATCTGACCACCGAGTGAAAAAAAATCATAGACTAGCTGCCCCATTGTGTATAATAGCAGCTATATCGCACTAAAATGTACCGCACAGTCACAATGAGTAGCAATTTATAGAACATGCGAGCCTGGACCCATGTTCTATCTTCTTTTTCTATTGAGAGTGCAACAGCACACTTGATCAACAATGCACCATCGATCCAAACAAGCTCATATTGTCGACGATTTGAAGCGTGTCACGAATTTAATAGTCTAGTTTTATTGCTCTTGCTTATACCGCAACTTATAATAAAGCACATATTCATATGTGGATTTTAAGCAAGATCTACAAAATGACAGATGACAGCACCATTTGCTATTTGTATTCATTCAGTAATTGACCAAATCAGTTAAAGGTGCAGTCGAAATGGCAAAACGCTCAATCACGATCTCACAGCAATTCCGAATGGGGGAATGTGAATAGAGTCGATTTTATTGCCCGTAAGACTGAACGTTGCATGCTTGCGCATAGGCGTACGTTCTGTTATTACGGGTGACATAAATCCTAAGCAATCGGAAGCTCTTGATGTTCTTAGCATGAAAATCCAGTGTGATGTTCGATGGATTAAACACTTTTTCAAGTCTTTAAAGCAGCTCTCATGTGCCTAGTTTTCTGAAATGGTGAAAAAGATTTTTCACTCCATCCGATCTTTTTTACTATTTATACCACCCAAAATGGATTACAACTCGGCGCCCCAAAGTCTATTTTGGAGCTTTCCTGTCACTGTCAATGTAGGAAATTTAAATCGAATATCCACAAACACTCCTCCCTCTTTCCTCCTTCCCATAACCTTCTGAAACAATGCGTTGCATGAGTAGTGGTCATCGCCTGATCATGCCGTGAGTGGTCCGAAAAAAGAAATTAGGAAATTCTACAAGAAAAAGGTAACGATCTCTCTTCTAACGCTACATTGGTATAGTGTAAGGTAAACATGTACACATATCGTTCGGTGTATAACAACATACTGTTGGAATTACATTTTCTACATTGATTCGATAATAAGACTAGGCTATCATCCATGACACTGATGTCACTGGACGTTTGTCGTATTATAGTAACACAAAAACCGCCATTTTGTCTTAGCAAAATAAAAACAAAAACTACGAAACACAAAAACATGAACTGTCGAAGTTTACTCATCCTCATTGGAGAACCTTTTATTATACAAATCATTCACTAATTTGCGCAAACTAACTCAAGTAGTAGAATAATTTTATTGGAGTGTAAATTTAAGTCAAATATTTAATTGCACACTTCAAGTGTTTTTTGTTGAGTGCAAGATTTCAAATGCTTTTAATGGGTGTGAATGTTTTTATTTTTCAAAGTCATTAGAATAAATATTTCATTGAGGCATTAAGTATTTAAATGTGACAATGAAAAATTGTTGTAACGGACATTAGCAGAGAGATGACCTTTAAAGGATATAATTATAATGTTTTAAATTTAAATGCATTCGTTGAGGAATATAAAATCGATAGGAGAGTCATTATATTGTATAAAATCGTTTATATAAATTGGAATATTAAATTCAAAATGACAGAAGGAATGGATTTTTTGAGGGGTGGCCAGCTATAAATGCTTACAATTGGGTTTGTTACATAAATCAAAAAAGGACTCAAAAATTATATAAAATTTTACAGTGGACCTGCTATCCCCGGTACGCTTCGCTACACCCATCCACAAAAAACACAATAAACACTTGGAAGAAAGGTATGACCAAATTTTAACGCGAAAACGCACGCTATTCTCAAGTCAAAAATGTTACCATCCAGCCTGTTTTTTGCTAGACTATACGTATTAACACGATAATAATTTTTTTACTTTTAATGGGATCTGCCACTCCCAGTATTCTTATCCAGTCTGTATTTTGCTAGACTATGCGCATTAGTATGAGGGTTACTTGTGCAAAGTTTCAAGACTATACCTAATGTAGTTCTCTAGGTACGCGATAATAATTTTTCATTTTGTGGAGGAGGTACCACGCCCTCTATTCAAATTCAGTCTGTGTTCCTCTATACCATGTATCTTAATATGGGGATGACTGATGCAAAATTCCAAGGCATTACTTATTGCAGTTCTCTAGATACAGGATAATAATTTTTTACGTTGTATGGAGGGTACCACGCTCACTGTCCCAATTCAGCCTATGTTTTTCTAGAGTAACTGCATGTATATGGGGTTTACTTGTACCCACTTTGAAGACCATACCTATTATAGTTCTCTATATACACAATAATAATTTTTCACTTTGTATGGGAGGTACCACGCTTACTGTCCCAATTCATTCTGTATTTTGGCAGACTATGCGCCTTAGCAGAAAGGCTACTCTTGCAAAGTTTCAAGGCGCTATATATTGCAGTTCGCGATAATAAAATTTTTTACTTTGTATGGGCGGCACCACGCCAACTATTCCAGCTATAACTCATGAACCAATACACATACAGAGGCCGTTTGTACATAAAAACCTTGGTATTGACGTCACCTTTCATATAATCTTTGCAGAAACAAAATTGGTTGACGCATTCCAGAGAACATCAATTTCTAATACAAAGCAACTTTTTGTTATATATATAGATTTTTAAGACCTTTCAACTATTTTTTGTTAAATTAAAATATATTTTTCTTATTTATATTTAAAAAATAAATAAATTTATCTAAACAAGGCCCATTATTATAACTTGCCAATAGCTAAAGTTAGGATTTTATCGGCGAGATAAGCAGTTTTTTATTATTTTATTTACTTTATATAAAGGTAAAGCTCTGTAAAAGGTGTTTAAAATATTTTAATAACAATGAAATTCCACATATTTAAAAATACAAAACAAATACAAATTGTATTCGATTGGCTATTTGGCAGTAAGTAATTCATATTTTCTCATTATTTTGTTTTGTTTAAAATATTTTGCTTTTAAAACTAAAAGGTGCTTAAAGTATGCAGTAAATCGGTAAAAAAAAATCGGCATGCTTTCACTGCTTTTTCTCCACTTTCTCTTGGAAATATGATATTTTTGAGGAAAAATGTATAATTTATCGGAAAGGTACCTTTGCACAAAATTTTGTTAAAATTCATCAAGTAGTTTTTACGTGATGCGAACGCAGACAGACAAACAGACAGACAGGAAATGAGTTATTGTTTTATTTTATGTATAGATAAGCTAACAGGTGCAATAAAATACTTATAGGTCAGTATGATTCTACTTTTGTGTGGTGTTTTCCTGGTTTAGCAATCAAAGTTATCAAAGGATACTTCTACTCTGGGGAAAAGAACGTAAGACGCAAAATGGCATTAAAAGCAAAACGATTAGTTGTTCGAACCATACGAAGCAACTCAAATGGTAACACTGCTAGTGGCTTTTTTGGTGTTCAAATCAATATTTTTTCATTATAACTTTTTATAACTTTTATAAATAACTAGGTGTGTCAACACAAGTTGTGTGCGTCCTAAGAATATTAAGTTCGATTTTGCTTTGAAAGTAATCTACAACAAATTATAAGACTCTTACGTATTAACTTAATATTAAGGTACCCATCAATGGATAAAATTCTCAAATTTATATAAAACTCTGGAAAAGATGTTTAAAATATTTCAATAGCAATGTTATTCCACCTCGTTTTTTATTGTTACCATCTGTTGCGAAACCGTGCTTAGAAAAAAAGTTGTTGCTAAAAAAAATCTGTATAGAATATTTATTTCGATAACATTGAACAATTTTCTATATGGAGTATTGTTTCTGTATATATAAGTTATTATTAAAAATTATTCTATAAAGAATATGAAAAAAATATTCTATATTTTTCGAAACAGAAAAATTTTGTATATAGAATATTTTTCATTAAGAGAAAAATTTTTAATAAGAATTTTTTTCGATAAGAGAAAAATGATCTATATAGAATATTTTTCTCTTAACGAAAATTTTATATAGAATATTTTTCTCTTAACGAAAATTCTATATAGAATATTTTTCTCTTAATGAAAATTCTATATAAATATATTTTTATATTTTTCTCTTAACGAAAATTCTATATAGAATATTTTTCTCTTAACGAAAAATATTCTATATAGAATTTTTTTCGATAACAGAAAAATTTTCCATATAGAATATTTTGCGATAAAGGAAAATTGTGTATATAGAATATTTTGTGATAACAGAAAAAATTTCTATACAGATTATTTTTCGATAACAGAAACATTTTCTATACAGATTATTTTTGGATAACAGAAAAATTTTCTATATAGAATAATTTTCTACAACAGAAAAATTTTCTGTATAAAATATTTTGCTTACAGAGAAAAATTTTCTATATAGAATATTTTTCGAAAATTTTCGAAGGTTGTGTGCACAGATCAAAATATATCATTTTTGACTGTGATACAGAGAAAAGAAAAAGAGGTTTTCCAGCCATCTTTTTTTATGAATAACATATTCAAATTACTTAAATTTATTAATACAATTCTCTATTTTTGTTTGATAAAACTACTCATGTTTATTATTTTAGTTAAAAGAATAATAAAATAAAATAATTCGTTGATATTTTTATCCATATAATGAATAATTTGAATTAATGTGAATAATAAATTAAACAGAAATTTATTGAATTATTCTTTGTAACTATTTGCTGGCGGTCAAAAAATATAAAAAGCGTCAAAAGCAACCAAAAGCAGGTAACCAAAAATAAATTCTTAATAAATTATCTATAATAAAATAGTAACCCATTTCCTGTCTGTCTGTGTTCTTTTTTTGTCTTGGCATTACGTAAAAACTACTTAATAGATTTAAACAAAATTTTGTGAGGAGGTACCTTAGTATCCTGGTTCCAATATAGGATACTATTTGTCTGATATCCAAGAGAAGGTGGAGGAAAAGCTGTGAAAGTACGCCGATTTTTTTTACCGCTTTAGATATACTCCAGTATATTTTAAGCAATGTTGCGTAACAGATGGCGCTGTTTTAAAATAATGAGTAACTCATCCAAAGATGGGTACCTTTATATAAAATAAATACGTAAGATTCTAAAAATTTGGTGTGGATTACTTTCAAAGCAAAATCAAACAAAATATTGTGAGAACACACACAACTTATTTGGGCACAGCTAGTAAGGAATAAAAATAACTCACAAGCATATAAACCAACATATTTTATATTCTATTTTATGATTTAAATTAAAAATTTATAAAAAAAAATATTCATATTTTAGGACATTTAGTATAAAAAGAGGGTTTAAATTGTTAAAGTTTTTCATACATTTTTAATACATTATGGATTTTTATTAATAATTTCTAAATATTAAAAAATCGTTTTTGTTCTTTCTTAGTCTATGATATAAATATGGTGAAATATGGTAAAGGCCAGTGTAAATACGGAGAAAAACAAGTGGTTAACAAAGTTGCCATCAAAGCATAGCATGAATATATTCTAAATAATATAATTGTATACAAATAGTTTTTATTATCTTTATCATACAACTAACTATAGTAGACACATAAAGATGGTTTTATTTTAAGCATGTGTGATTTTTCAATAGTTCAATTACAGTGTATTTTCGAAGCAAAGGCCTCCCTAATGGGTCACTTTTCGGCACCCTTCTGCCCAAAATAATATCAAGCTACCAAAATGTACTTATGGCAATCTAATTTTCATTGAGTCTACGTGCTACCACCAGCCTTTAATCTTTACTTTAGAGATTTGAGGTTATCGACTGGTAACGGTCGGAGTCTCTAGTAATTGATAGCATTTGTCGAAGGCTCAGGTCTTCCATGCCATCCCCATTTAATAAGCCTGAGCTGGACATTCTCACAAAATGTGCACTGTCACTAACACCGTTCTCCAGCTTAAGGTGCTTTTATTATACCAGAGCACAGTCTGCAAGTATCGTCTGGCCAAATAATACTTGAGAGTCCGTGATCTGTACTAACGCAGTTATCCATTTGTACTCAACCCGATTATATACGAGCTCCTTCTGGGTCTTCCTGCAAACTTGTAGTGAAAAATTTCAGAGTCTTTGGTGGAAATCGAACCCACAACTCCGAACTGATAGACTAGCCCCCCTAGGCTCCCTCATTGTCATATAATAAAATAGTAACTCTTTTCCTGACTGTCGGGCTTTTTCTTTGTGTTCGCATCACGTAAAAACTATTGGATGGATTTTAACAAAATTTTGTGAAGAGGTACCTTAGTATCCTAATTAGAATATAAGATATATTTTTCCGCAAAAATATTTTATTTTCAAGAAAAAGTGAGGAGTGATTTTTTTCTGATTTAAAGTTGCTGCATACTTTAAGGCATTTTTAATTTTTGAAAGAAGTATATTTTAAGCATTGTTGCGCAAGAGATTGCGCTGTTTTTAAATAATGATGAACTCATTTCCTGTCTGTCCTTTACTGAGCTTTACAATAATTTTTAGAATTTTAGAATTTTATATAAATGTTTTCCAGGGATGGGTACGTTTATAAAAAGTAAATACGTAAGAGTCTTAAAATTTAGTGTGGAATACTTTCAAATCCAAATCGAACAACATTTTGTCAGGACGCACACAACATGTGTGGGCACAGCTAGTTTCATAATAATTCTATAAACTCATTTCAACAAATTTCACATGTAAGTAATTTTCTCTTGCGCAAGTATAAAATATATTTTTATTTTTGCTAAATAATGTGTCTGAATATAATATTTTTTTTTTTGTTTGCAATGAAAGGAAATGAAATGAAAGGCTACAACAATAAATAATGAACACATTATAAAATTAACATAAACAGTTAAACTTACAGTATTGTGTAAGTAAGTGTAGGAAATTTTATTAAAATATACGGATAAATAACTGTAATATTATGTTTTAATTCTGTATTTCATTTACATTAAATACTTTTGTAATTGCTTTTTTTTTTTCTTTAGGTACTTTGACTCGTTTTCCTGCTAAGCTGCCATAGAAATTGTAGTTTAAGCGGGTAAATGGTGTAATTTATTGCAGTATTTTATTAACACATCATAGAAATTTGAAGGGTTTTTGCTGAATATTTGCTGGAACTTAACACGCAATTCTATTTATTTTAAAATTATTTTTTACTTAAAAGGAATATACTAAAAACTGGGAAGTAGGAAAGAAAATATATTAACACTTCAAGTCAATTGCTTTTAAAAAAATAGTCTTTTATATGACGGTTTATAAGGAAAAGTCGTCACACATGAGTTATATTTTAAATACATCTATTTTTTGCATAATAATTATATGTGTTTGTGTGACTTTTTAACTTTATATTAAACTAGATTTCCCCGATGCACTTCGCGACACCCATCCACAAAAAATACAATAAAAATTTGAAAGCAAAATATGGCCAACCTTTAACTCGAAAAGGCACGCTATTCTCACGACAAAAAATGTTTCAGTTTATATGCAACTGTCAATCCAATCTCTTTTTTGCGAGACTTAACGTATTAACACGATAACACACTGTGTAATTTTTTAAGTCATGGCAAAATAACCATATACGGACACCACTACGTCATAAAAGACCAAAAAAAAAGACCCCTGTCTCCCAGTTTTGCCCAAAGTCCTCCAGGTTTTTTTTTATGGGCCCTTAAAGATGTGGGGCCTAGATGTCATTTTTGCAAAAAATGATCATTTACTCAAGCTCATATTTTGCAAACCGTTTGAAATTTTGATATACTCTCTGAGGCAAAGTTGTAGCTCTTATCATAAAGAACAAAAATTGTTAACATATAAAATCACAAAAACTTCATCTTCAAGGTCAAAATCGCAACTTTCACTTTCAACTTTCTAGAACATATGATTTTCCTAGGAATGATTCTTAATACCGTTTAGGTAGCGCTTAAGTAGCCGAAATGAATTTAAAAATTTTAGGGAAATTTTTCACTTTTGCGGCTACCTTAGCGCTACCTAAGCGGTGTTAAGAATCATTCCGATGTTCTAGAAAGTTCTTTATTGAGATCTTAGGTTCATTTTTGTAGTTAATTGTTTCCTTGAATTTTGAACGGTTTGCTACCTATGGACCTGAACAGGGGAAAAAAGTAAAAAAAATTGAATTTTTTAAAGTTTTTTGCGATTTTGACCTTGAAGATGAAGTTTTTTTGATTTTATATGTTAACAATTTTTGTTCTTTATGACAAGAGCTACAACTTTGCCTCAGAGAGTATATCAAAATTTCAAACGGTTTGCAAAATATGAGCTTGAGTAAATGATCATTTTTTGCAAAAATTACATCGAGGCCCCACATCTTTGAGGGCCCATAAAAAAAACCTGGAGGACTTTGGGCAAAACTGGGAGACAAGGGTCTTTTTTTTTTTTGGTCTTTTATCACGTAGTGGTGTCCGTATATGGTTATTTTTTTCCGTGTTGCAGTGTGTGTTGCTAGACTATTAACATTAGTGTAAGAGTTTTTCCTAAATATTGTTTTACTTTGTATAGGAGGTACCACACTTACAATTTCAATTCTGTGTTTATTAATAAAGAGGTTACTGGTGCAAAATTTCAGGGAGCTACATATTTCTGTTAACAAGCAACACGCTCAATAAATATTTATTATATTTACTTTGTATGGGAGGTGGCTCACCCACGTCAAATATCCGAAAAAGAAGTACCATATTTTACAGTTGGTATTTTAGAAAAATCGGTCCACAGCACTATTGGAAATTTAACCCATTTTTTTGGCCAAAAGTTAAAATCAAAATTTTTGCTAAGTGTATTTTTTTTTCTGCTTTAGTATTTGTTTAAATTTTTCGAAAGAATTGACTCACTGTTACTTTATCACATATTTTGCTTGCGATTTGAAAATTAGTTATCAAAAAACGATTGAGTACAGTGAATTTTGTGATAGTTTGTAATAGAAGTTTTCATAATAATAATTTATAATTTGCAAAAACTAAATAATGGAAAATAATGTCGAAGGTGAGTACTTTAATGATATATAGTGAAATGTTGGTAAACTCGTCTATTATACCGTTTAAATTGGAAAAATTAAAGTGACTTTAAGATGATCTTATAGAATTATGAATTGGAATTTTATTTAGACTTCCAACAAAATGCTAGCATATGCTAGCCACAAAACCATAATATTTCTCTAGGACAATCAATTACCTTGTGGATTTAATAAATTTCAACTGCGGATATCTGCAAAATTTTTAAAAAAACGCATTTTTCCAAGTGACTACTGCGTGTCAAATTCAGAGTTATTCAATACATAGCGAAAGCAATACAACGAATATGACAAAAGAGCCGCTAATTGTGCCCATTTCTTTTCATAGTGAGAGTGATTGTTCCGATAACCTTAAACAATATATAAAGGAGCGGTCAAGAAAATTTTGTTCAAATATTAATATGAAATGGCATAAAAGTTGTAGGAGTTTCGAAGTTTTTACTACGATAAGAAAACCTGAAACGCAGTCTGCCTCCATGAAATCTAAGCCTAGATGGCCGCAATTAGCTTTTTGCCAAAAATATGAGAGAACAAAAAGACGAGTTTCAGCAGAAATCTCTAAAGATCAAAATAAAAAGTAGCTGCATCTACAGCTACTCGTAAATCTAACCAATCAGATTTAGTAGTGGTTTTGAAACAGATTGAAAGATTGAAAGAGAGCGGCACCAACTATCTGCTGAGGAAGGACTAGTCTTTCTTTTAGAAAGCAACTTTTCAAAAAGCAATATTGCGCTATAAGAAATGGGTACAAAATAAGTAATACCAATATATATCCTCTATACAAAGAACTTATATGTGGTAAATATAAATGCAGATCAGACGGCGTAATGGTTACTGAGACTTTAGCGAAAGTCCTTTTAAAATCCTTTTAAAACATATTTTTGTTTGTTAATTCTTTAAATTGGTAAGCTAAATTTCTACTGCTATCTTTGAAATTTAGAGTACACTCGTAGAAAAAATTTTGTAAAAAAACATTTTAGAACACCAGAGAATCTGTCGAAGATCTAAAAAATCTTGGATACGGAAACCTATAACCCTGGAAACCCC
This sequence comes from Phasia obesa, assembly GCA_949628195.1. NCBI lineage: Eukaryota > Metazoa > Arthropoda > Insecta > Diptera > Tachinidae > Phasia > Phasia obesa. The sequence continues at coordinate 113,030,205 of OX451219.1, read as the reverse complement.
TTTGGAACAAATTCTTAGTTAATTTTTTAGTTAACTTTACTAGCGTTTTTTTGTGTATGCAAAACTCTAAAGATCCCTCCCTCCCTCTTAATAATATTCCAAAAGTCATGTAAAAAAAAATCATTCAAATTAGTCCTGCCGTTTGGCTGTAATTAATTTTGGCCAAAAAAGGGGTAAAATTTACTATAGTGCACTTGTATAGGCAGCTTTAGCTTTATAACAAACAAACAAACATATTTTATGCTTTACATATATAGATAAGTCAAAGGTTATATTATAAAACAACTACGTAACGGTCTTTATTTTATTAATGATTAAATTTGTTTTGGGTTTTTTTTAATTTTACTCTAAAATTGGCTCTATCAGTGAATTCGTTTCGCTTTTTTAAATAAGATTTCGACATATCCCCGAAATTAGCGTTTTTATATAAATTAAATATTTCGCTGATATTTTTCTTAAAATTTGGGAAAAGAAAAATGTCACCCATTACCAAATCATGAGAATAAAGTGGATGGCGCAACAATTAAAAAAAAAAAAAAACACGATCATTTTTTTATCTTAAAAATTGCTCAAATCTAAATGATGGATGATATTCTCATTTTATTGCCTTTTTTCACACATTCCACAATAAGGTGGATATAACATTAACAGCCTATTTTTCTGATTAGATTTTCTTCGGTCCCGAAATTTCTTCAAGATATGTTCTCCACATACAGTTTTAACAGCGACAAAACCTATTAACTCTATAATGCGCAATGCGATTTACTGTGCAATCGATTACAAATGATTCAAATATTAATGAAGATTAAATTTTGATTTTGTTGGACCACGTTCCATTACAGTGGCGAGAAAATAAGTGGCGATGGTACAGTACACTGTACCATCATGATAACCATATTTGTCCTCTCCTGCACGCGGTCGGTCATTTCTCAAACATCCGCATTCCCAAACATGAGCATTGTATTCTATCAGTATGGGGGTTGCTGGTTGGATTCCCGCTAAAGACTCTGGGTGTTTTACTTTAAACTAATGAAGGTCTTTTAGGTCTCATTATTGGCCCGATAAATAAAATTTTTAATTAAAAAAATTAGTAAGGCTGGCTTGAAAGGTTAGCAAAAGCTTCGCAGGTAGTGTTGCCTTAACAAAAATATTCTGTGATGTGCATTGAAGAGTGTGTGTTCCGGGAAATTAAGGCGCTCGTGGAAACGAGATGCCAGGCGGACATTAACACCCCCTTGGCCTAAATTTCTTACATACAACGGGAATGGTCGCTAAAGTAAACAGCTTGCAGGTAGTCTACTAGTCTACATTAATAACTTGCAGATTGTGTAAAACTCTTTGGCCCACCCTCAATCGACAGGAATAGGACGAAGGCACTACTGACCCTCAGGTAAAATTCGGTTCTTCTAGGTATCATAACGCGTCACTATATGTATGATTGGAGATATTTCAGAGCATATGGGAATCTCTTGTGGAGGGAGCTACTTAATCTGTATTGATGATGAGCAAGAGAAATCAGTTCAACACCTTTTCTGTGAGTGTCCGGATTTTCAAGAATGCAGTCTCAAAGAGATTCTTTCAGGACCTGGACTTTCTAAGGTATGCGACGCTGATTAGCCTGTTAGATTTTGGAGTTAGGTGTATAGGGAATAGTGGTCGTCGGGGCATTACAAAGAGTCTCGTACCGTTTAACCTAACCTCACCTTACGTAACTTGATTACTAAAAATAAAACATAATGTGCACCTATTGTCTAATGAATATGAAGATTAGATGCTAAAGACAAGTACATTTGTAAGGATGACTAAGAAATATAGAAATAGAGTGGGGTAAAGTAACAGCGTAATCATTGCAGTAACACGGAATTAATCTTGAACTCATTTGATGTGATCCTATTAATAACTTGCATCTATAGCACATATAGTATTTAAGTCACTTGAGAGAGTTCGATAGCAACAGCAATAAGTTGATCATTGCACTCTCTATTAAATGGTATACAAATATAAGCAGCCTTCACCTCTCTTTCGCCGAAATAATGTGTAAATTAACAATATATTTTCTAGACGAAAGCTGGAAATTCTCCGGTAGAGCGTTTTATACCTTAATCTAGTTATCAAGTTTACCATGTTTTCCATTGCCTTACCAAGGGCAGAAAAAGTTACGATTGAGCGAAAATTTTCTGGGTTGTTTGCCTTTGTTTTTTTGTTTTAATTGGAATTCAACAGGCAACCTTCCAATATTTGGAAAATTTACCAGTGCTGGTTTTCCATCCAGATCACGGGGCGTAATAATGCTGAGAGCCGCTGAAACCCCCGTAACTGTAATAGCTCGAAAGAATATATTTGGCATTTGATTAGTGATTCTATTTTGCGGGCAGTGGTTGCTTGCTTTCCGGCTAAAGTCACTAAGTAACTTATCCTCAGAAATTGATGATGAAACATCCTTTTCGCTAATTTATCGTAGAAATCTCGAAAGCCTTGTTCAAGTGATACCCAGAAAAAAAATGATAGAAGAATAAGGAAATCATATTCAGTTTTTTTAGATGATTAAATTATTTCAACTTTCTCTGAAGTTTGAACTTTGTAAAAAACATCTGGTTAATTTTCAATACTTCTACTTTAAAATTAAAAAAAAAAAAAAAAAAATTTACGACCAAAGTTTTTATCTGTCGAAATAGATTATGGTAATATTTTCGGTGGAAATATAAAAATGATTTTCATTGGTTACTATCCTGTGTTGAATTCTTTATAGATAAGTAAGTATTTTTTTTATTTCGTGGAAGTATTTTTGAAGTACTCTTTTAAATTGGCTTAAAGGTTTAATTTTATATACTTATTCGAAAGCCAACATAGAGTTAATTACTGTCTGCAAATTTTAAGTGGTTGCCTCTTATAGCTAAAGAAATAAATGCAAATAACGCGTCACTTTCGGAACACCCTATAAGTTTTAGCATTTGTTGCTATAGTTATACACCTTCTATAAAAATTTCAAGAGTCTACCTGTTACGGTTCCAGAGATAAAAGGCGCTGACAGATGGACAGACGGCCAGACGGACAGACATTGTAGCGAAAACAATAGGGTTTCTTTTTAACCGACTTCAAAAAAAGAAGGAGGATATCAATTCGTCTGAATGTTTCTTTTTTTATGTTTGTACCCGCAGAACTCAGTCATTTCTGAACCGATTTTAAAAATGCTTACAGAGTGGTCCCATTTTAAAAGAAGTTCAGAATTTTGAAAATTAAAGGGTGTCCCGATACAACATACCTGTTTTTTACGTGAATTATGAACCGTAAAGGGCACCCTTTTAAAATTTTAAAAAACTGCTTATTTCTATAGCTGCCAATAACAGAAATTAATAAAAAAATAAACTTAAAAATTAAAGGGTGTCCCCATATGTGACGTCAATTTAAATATATGAATCATTTGAACCATTGTAGACAATCACTTGAAAATTGGACAGAATGTCCAATATTTATAATCAGAAATTAAATATTTATAATTAGAAGTTAAAGGGTGTCCCAATAGTTGATGTAATTTGTGATGTATATTGCAAAACTTTTGAACCGTAACAGAGAGACGGTTGAAATTTAGAAAGAACCTGTATATCTAAGTCCTTTATAACATCAAGTATATAATTTAAATTTGGAAAATAAAGGGTGTCCGCATAATTGATAAAATTTTACTTATCTAGCCCTATCTTTTGAACCGTTATAGACAAACACTTGCAAATTAGACAGAATCTCCACTACTCCACTACTTTAAAATTTTAAAGGGAGTCTCAATAATTGATGCATATGGCCAAACTTTTGAACCGTTTTAGTTAGACATCTGAAATTTACAAAAAATCTATCCTTTAAAATAAGTGTTTAATTTAAAATTGTACATTAGAGGGTGTCCTCTAGGTGATATTGTTTAAGCAATATGACCATATCTTTGGAACCGTTACTTTTTAATACTGTGTCAGTAATTATATGTTTAAAAAAATAAATATTGTCCTCATATCTGACGTAATTTGTCGTATATGGCTTTATCTGCTTAACCGTTATGGATAGACATTTCAATGTACAGAACGTATATTACTATGTCCGTTAGAGCAACAAGTATAAAAGTATTTGATTTGAGTACTATTTCTTACAGATCACTTCCTTTTAAATTTTTAGTTTAGAATTGATGCACATATATTTGTTTTGTAGTCGGTTTTTTTTTTGCAAGAATTATTACCCTTTGGGTACGGAACCATAATAAAAACTATTCTAAATCTACTTACAAAATATCCAACGGCAATTTCACCGAACATTCGCCACGCATAATGGAGGTCGAACTGGATGTTGTTGTTGTTGTTGCCGATATTGTCGCTGTAGTCGATGGTGTGGTGTTGCTCCCTGTTGCGTTATAATTGGGATGTTGCGTATGATGTCGTTGTATTGCTGTAGTTGAGTTAGAGGATGACGAGGTTGGCTCTTGTTGTAGCAAACGTTGATTTTCATGATTATTTTGTTGTTGATTGTAATAGTTTTGATTAAAGTATTGTTGGTGTTGGTGTTGGTGCTGTTGCTGTTGATTCAATGAACTATAATGATGATTGCTGTCGGCCACGAAAGTCGCGCTATTGCCAGTACGTCTTTTGGCAGTAGTCATCAGGTTTTAATGAGGGACAAAGTGAAAGAATGCAAGAAAAAGTTTTACGACTTTCTTTTTGTCTTTCTCTATTTTTTTCTTGTTGTTGTTTCTTTTTTACTAGATAATGGTAATTTATTTTTTATGGTGGGTAGTTAAAGGTTTGAAGTTTAGTTCTAGGGTAAACTTAAAAAATTTAAAAAGAAAGAAAAGGAAGTTCGAAACTAAAACTAAAAATAAAGATAAAAATAAAAATAAAATATGTTCGAAGTAACTGTTATAGTTTAATAGCTTTTTCTGCAAGCTATTTAGTTTAAGATGCAGGAAATTAAAGGTAATTTGTTGCTTTTAAATTTAGTAAAAATAAATTGATAAATGATACATTTCATATCCGTTTATTAGCTAAATTGAATTTGTAATTTGATCTTCAAAACTTGCATTTCCGTTGCAAATCATCATGATATGACATTTGCAAACTTGGTTATTTTTTATTTTAGGAAATAACCTTGAAAGGTTTAAACTGTTACGCTTTTAAGCTGCTGGCTCAAACTCTCACATATGTCAATGCGTTAAAACGAGCTGTAGTAGTGTTTGTGTCTGTGCCGGCTGTACATTGAATTAGTAGTAGTGGTAGTGGTGGTGGTGGTGGTGGTGATGGTAGTGGTGTTTGTTGGACCGCTGTTGACTATCACACACAGCAACGATATATAACAGACACAATATTGTTATGGCTTGTCAGTGGCCGTTATAAACTTCCGTCAACTATTTCCGGTTGCAAGAAAATTTCATTATTAAATGTCCGGCATGTATGAATACAAAAAAAAAGTATTGAAAACAGAAAAACACAACTAAATTGAACAATGTTGATTGTTTTGTAGTGGAAAATGTATTGGTATTTGTTTTTTTTTCAATTTCTGCCAGTATTACTTTTATGTTATTATTTCAACTGCATGCTTGTCTATAATATCGCTTTTAGCCTTTGGTAGCTGCTATTTGTAGAACTTTAAAGGATTTTAAAATCCACATCAACATCATAATGGAACCTTGTGTGCGCGTGTGTGTGTCGAGCCATAAACCTGCCCTTGTTAAAAGTTGCAAATTACTGATTCTCTTTGCGCTGTGTGTGTGTTTAACTTAAATTTTTTAATTCTAATTACAATTTCCTGTTGCTGTGTTGCTAATTTTATGTAGTTGCTAATTTTATATTACTTTATTTTACTGCTGCTGCTCTTGCCACTGTTCTTGATATTACACTCTTGTTTTGTGGCAGGAACAGTATATAAACTTTGTTGTAATAGTTGCTTAGATTGACTCCATTTTTTTTTCATCCATATAATGCTGTTTTTTTTCTTTATTTTAAAATATTGTTTATTTGAGTTCGATACTTAAGTTTCTATATATGTATATGGCACATTTTTTTGATATGTTTTAGGTTGTGATTTTCAAATTATTTTAGTTTAATTCGAACTAAAAAGTTTTTATTTTTATTTGTTTTTCGTTTGTTCTGAGAATCTTTTTTTGTTTAAATGTGGGTTAGATTTTCTTAGCAGTAAGCATAGTGCCTGAAAAGATATAAAAATAAATTTAACAAATTATTATTTCTTTTACATAACAATAAATATTTAAAATATTTAAAAAAAAAATTATTTAGCAATTAAAAATTATGTTTCAAGCTGATTGACTTTTTTTGTCTAGCATTATATGAACTTAATTTTCTAAAAATTTTTTTATTTTTGGACTTAATTGTACTTTCTGTTAGCTCATATATATTGAAGATACTTGAAAAAGTATGAATTACAAAAAAAAAAAAAAAAAAAATAAGAGTGCTATATCCAGTCATATCTAGACCCATTACCATAATAATTCTAGATATTGATTTATACTCTTATGTTTCTTTAAAAAATTTTTCGAGAATTTTGTTCAAATTTTTTTTTACTTTTTTGTATTTTTTTTTTAATTTTATTGTAAAAATATTATTAGAATTTTTTAAGAATATAAAAATTTTTCTTAAAGCTTTTTAAAATTTTCTCTTAATTTTTTTTAATTTTTTTTTTGGAAATTTTATGTAAAGATTTTTTGGAAAATTTTGTGTAAAAATATTAAAATTTTTTTTTTAAATTGTTTAAAATTTCTTTTTATAAAAATTAGGAACTTCCTGCAATCTATATTGCGTTAAAACGGTCTGAAAAAAATCGTTTTTGTGTAAAAAAAAAATTTTAAAAATTTTAAATTTTAAAAATTTAAAATTTTTTAATTTTAAAATTTTTTTTTCTAATTTTTTTTTTATTTTTTTTTAATTTTCTAAAATTTCTTTTTTGTAAAAATTAGGAACTTCCTGCAATCTATATTTCCTTAGAACAATTCGACTAAAAAAAATCCTTTAAAAAATATTTCCTCATATTGATCTCCCTAATGGGCCTATTGACTGCTCCTGGTTACCTCTATGCACTCTATGAGTCTATTGGCTACCTCTATATGTATTGCTTTCTATAAAGGCCTTTAATACAAATCAAAGCAGAAAAACCTTGCCAATCTAAAACTAAACACACAATCGGCACTCGCAAGGGGTTATTGATCTGTCGAGATCTGTATGTCCTCCATGCGATCTACCTGTAGCAGCCTAGTATTTATTTAATAATAAAAAAACGAAAAGAGAACAATTAAAACCGAAAAAAATTAGAAAAAAACGTGAAAAATATAGGTAGGTATGGTTTTCTGCCCGCAGCCTCCAACAGAATGATCTGATGTTGCTGAATTGCAACACCAATATTTTCTAAACTATGCCTGGCAGATTGGTGGGCTTAAATATTCTGTATCTCGCCTGGTGCCTTGACAAATGTCATTACTACCCGCACACGGAGGGAGGGATAGACGAACATCACTTAAAAAGCTTTTCTTTATTTTGGATCCATATGATCCAGAATATATATATACTTTATGGCTTCGGAAATGAATATTGTAGAAATTACACACGGAATGACAAACTTATTATACCCTTTCCACCTGTGGTGAAGAGTATAAAAACAAAACCATTTGACCTATAAATAACTCGAATTCGTTATAGCCAGTAATAGAGTAAGATATTTCCCTAATAAGAAGCTAGCTAGAACTAGCTGATTACTTAAGGCAGAGGTAAACTAAAGTATTCACCGCGTTGGCTATGACAATGACAAATATCTGTAGCTCGGAGAAAAGTCGCGAAATAGTGCGTTTGGAAGTAACAAACCCCAACAATTCTGGCTTAGACTTTTGCGAATATTCTAAACTTTATCATCATCCAAAAAGGGTGACTATTGCGACTGCAAAAATTTATTGGGTATAACGCTTCTTTCTATGGCTAAAAAGTACTTATGAATAACCGTCTATTTGTCTGCTTTTCGTTTGTATTCGCATCACGTAAAAACTACTGGTTTGATTTTAACAAAATTTTGTGAGGAGGTACCTTAGCATCCAGATTCCAATATTTTCAAGAGATAATAAAGGAAAAAAGCAGTAAAAGTACGCCGACTTTTTTTTATCAATTTAAAGGTACTGATATTTTAAACACGGTTACGCAACAGATTAGAATATTTTAAACATCTTTTACAGAGCTCTACAATAATTTTAAGAATTTTTTATGAATTTATCCAGGTATGGGTACCTTTGTATAAAGAAAATACATAAACCATAAATGAAGCACTTACAATTGGTGTGGAATACTTTCAAACCCAAATCAAACAAAATATTGCCCACGACGTGGCGGGCACAGCTAGTTGTAAATAAAGGACTATCCTTTGAGCTCATAGCTTAAGAAAGCAATTGCGACCACATAAACTGTAGTACACCTCTCTTCTCACTTTTACCCCCGAGGGTTCCAATTGTCACTGCAGTAATGGCAAATGCTTTGACGCGGTTCACTCGGGGAAAATAGGGGCACCAGACGCTAGGGTTCCTAGAGCCTAAATCTGGAAGAAAAGGTCTGTTGTTTTAACACGGGTCTTTTCGAGGCCCGACCAGTGCCCAAAGGACTGGTACCACGGGAATCGGTGGCCCCACAGAGAGCCTATCCTCTCTGTGACCGGTTATTGGTGAGGTCCCCTTCGGGGGTACACGTGGTGGTTGTGGTTTAAGATCGATTTATGTAGGTAAGGTGCAAGGTCGACAAGTGTGCTGTTGCACTCTCAACAGACGGAGTTTGGATAGTCTCTAAACCCCTAAGCAAGAGGTTATAATGTGGATCTAGGCTTGCCTTGGAAAGGCTTGCCATATTGTATAAATTGCTACTCATTGTGACTGTATACACACAAATTGCGATGGGTGGCAATCGTAAAGTGTTGTTATACTACACAATGGGGGCGCTAGTCTACGTCTTTATTTCAGTCGGTGTTAAGAGCACCGTGGGATAAAGCCATCGAGCCCACGTTAATCTTGAACACATCTCTTCTCACTTCTACATAAGCTTCAGACAGTCGGTAAAGTTTTGCAATCACTTGGTAAATATGGTCAACTCCCCTCCTCGATCTACAAAAAATACGTATCTATAATAATAAGCCATAAAACTGAGAAAGTTGGGCAAAAATTAAGACATAGTCGTGTTGGACATGGCTTAATTCTGCGTCAGGTAGGTTTAAATATATTGGGGGAGTAGATTGATTAGTTTACCCTTGTTATGCACTTCGATAAATAGTTTGTTGTCGAATTACCGAGCCAGGATGAGGGGAATTAGAACTTAGATTTCGATCTTTATGGATGGTCCAAAGGCAGATCCAGAAACTCGATCTGGGATACCCTGAGTATAGAAAAATCAAAACTTTTCATTTTAAAATGCTTATAACTCGCTCATTTTGAATAATTTTCATAATTTTCAGATGAAACCATCATTCTATAGGTATTGAAGATTATGTTTAATTTTTTTTTTAATCAAACAAAAATTGAAGAAATGTCAAGCTCTAAAGGACTTTGCAGGGGTGAGATATCCAACTTTGAGATAACATAGTGCCACCCCTGGCTAGTGGATGGTACCCACCGTCAAAATTTAAGCTGAGATACTCCTCTGCTATACTGGTGCCAAATTTTGGATCAATCGGTCTTGCCCTTTACAAATGGCTGAGTTATTTTTAAAATATTTCGATTCTGCCCCACTGTGCGGTTTACACATTATTTATTTTTTTATATTGATTTCAGTATAATTTTTTCCTAATTAATAAATAATATTCTAAAGTAAAGAAGATTCAATAAAATAATACAAAGCTTATAAAATACGTGTTTTAAAAAATAATGATATTTGAAATGGCACTCGAATAAAAACGATTTTATGTTGCTTTTAATTTTCTCTTCAAAATTTCTATCACCCAATTAAAACCTTATTATTATTTTATAAAAATTCCATAAAACTTTCTCGCATTTAATAACGAATTGCATTCCACAATTTTTATTTTTGCTTTTTAAGTGGTTTTTTGCCATCTCTGGGCCACACTTATGGTTTCAGTGTGAATAATAAATAAAACTCTACTTTATTTATTGATGCTTAGACATTAGTAGAAAATACACAAGTATTTTTTAATTAAAAATAAATATTATTTTTTAATTTTCCACATTTTATTTTCTCCTCTCAATAGTTTTGTTTTTGTACACAGGAACGTCAAGCTGTCTGGCATGAAATTTTTTGTGTCTTGAAAATATTTTTTGGCATCATTCCGTCTTTTTCGTTTTTTGTAGCATCATTTATATATATTTTTCTTGTATATCTAGACATTTTTGAACATACTTTCTTGGCTTTAAAAAATAAAAAAAATAAATTGTCAATATTTAACAGCAATTGCCGGCTGAGTGAATCAGAGCGTGCAAAAGACAGATGAGTATAATTTAATGGCATTGTCGAATAATTGATGAGCTTTTTTTTCGTAAAATATTGTTTTAGTTATTTTATAAGACAACAACAAAAATAACTTTCCAGACAAATTAGTTAGTTAGTATGTGTGCCATTCTTATTCTCGTAAAAAGCGTAATTTCATTATAAATTTGCTTAACACCATTTCTTACTTTCTAAGATAATTACCAGGGAGGGGGAATATAAACACAGAAAAAAATGTGTGCACCAATTAAAGGTTTTAATTAGTTTCAGATACAAATTTAATTACATTTTTAATTAATTTAATTATACACTAATTAAAGAAAGAAAACGCTCCTAGATTTATTCCATAAATAATTAAATTAATTAAAAATTTAATTAAATTTGGATCACAAACTAATTAAAATCTTTAATTGGTGTACACATTTTTTTTATATTCGAAGAAGAACTATTTAAAAATACTTAACATAGAGTTTTTATTGATTGTAATTATGTATGAGAAATCCAGACTGATTTCGATTGAAATAATTTTGATAACATGTTTGATATAGGATTGAAATAATATCAAAAGAATTCAAAGCTAGTTGCTAATACAACTCGCAGCTCTACTTATCAGGAAAGTCAATTCGAAATTTTAATAATGATTTATTATTTTAACCCTCATGCGTTCCTCAAAATATGTTACAGTAGATCCCCTCGGGTGAAAAATCACCCATGTGTAATATGTACTGATTTTAAAATGAAAATAATTTCTTTATTCATTTCATTCGACTTTTTTTATTTACATATGTTTTTTATTTTCAGTTTTCAATAAAATAATAAATTAAAGAATGAAAACAACCTAAATCATTTATTAAAAAATAAAAAATAAGTAAAAAAATTAAAAAAACTAAATTTTCTCGTTGCAATTGCTGCATACAAAATATGCAATTTTATGTTGCCCGAAAGTAAATTTTTCTCAGGTTGCACATGACGATCTTCACCAACGTAATTGCAGAATCTGACCTTGGTAAATGAGAACGCCGTTGAATTTCCGCTTTGACTAATTCAATTCTTAGTTTATGAAGAAACAACCTTCTTTTGTGTAATTTTCCTTTATCCAATCGTTGTTCATTTCTTGCCACAAAACGTACGCATTTACTGTTGATATGTCAATCATATTGCAAAACAATGCTTGGGGCCATCGATTAGTATTTCTTTTCACCGTATAAGTACCCACTGCCTGATCTAAGGTGTCTACTCCGGCTTTAGTTTTATTATAAAATATATATATAATCTCGGGAAACTTATTTCCTTCATTCAATACACATTTGTACTAAGGGCGTTGACAATTTTGTACTTTATTGGAATGTATTGCACCAGTGAAATCTTGTCGTTGAAAAAGAACATGCTAGAGAAAACTGCACGCTTAAGAAGTGCTTGTTTCGTTTATTGCGGCAATAACGTTTTATTGGAGCGTACTGTGCCCACAATAGTGCTTTTCTTTTTAGCAACTCAAGTGCAAGATCATATGATGTAAACAAATTATTACACGTTATATTTCGACCTTTTAGATCTATGATTAGGTCTAGAACCACACTTGGCGTTAAGATTTTTCGGGTGCTGCATCAGGATCTGACTTACCATTGTATATTTGCAAATTCCATGCAAAATTTGTCACACTGTCTCACAGAACCCACAGTTTTATGCCATACGAGTATTTTGCGGGTTTCGACGGCATATACTGTTTAAATGAACATCTGCCTCGGAATCCCAATAGTTGCTCGTCAACTGTAACGTTTTCATGTGGGTTATAAATACGTTGTTGGTTATCTACCCATTTATCCCATAGCTCTGTAATTGGAGCTTATTTATCACGAGCTCTGCGTTCACTTCTGCTGTTCTTATCATCAAATCGAATAACTCGACACAGTTTTTTGAATTATTTCAATGTCATCGGTGATCGGAATAAAGATCTTCCTGTTTCTTCACTCCACAAGCTGTCTAGTGACTCACCATGTGATTTATCCATGCCAGCCAATACAAGTAGGCCAAAATACGATTGTAATGAGACATCATCAATATCTTGCCAAACATTTCCATAAACGCGAAGCCGTAAAGTTTCTGGAAAACATATTAAAAATGCGTCTTTTAGCTAGAAATGCGACTTGAAGCATATTAAGTCATTCCAACTCGATGGCGGATAATATTTTCTGCACATGCTCGTCCAACAGATCTTGACAACTCAGTAGACCACGTAAATTTTTTATTTTTAGACAAAATACGGGAATAAGTATTTAATTTCTGTCATAAAGGTTACCATTATAAAATAATTATTACACAATTTTCTTAATGGGTGAAATTTCACCCGAGGGACTTTAAAGTAATTTTTCAAATACTTTCGAAATTATTTTTTTTTATTCATAGAATATTTAGAAAATTAGAAAAAGTTTCATTTGTATTAAGTAAAATTTGTAAAAAATATATATGTAGCTTTAAAATTGAAAATGGGTGAAATTTCACCCGAAGACCGTATGAGGGTTAAGTAATTTTTTATAATTTCGCTAAAGATAACATGTTTTTTAAAGTCCACAATGCTATTGAAGTTTCTGTTCATATTCTAGATCTTAAGGGTCATATTATAATATGCCGCAACTTTACTCCCCGAAGAGCTTCAGTTATAACCTGTCACAAGGCCTAAGGAGATCCGTGAGACACCGGTTCCCTTAGTTTGTACACTGGTTATACCTCGAAGGTTCTTATCTTCCACTTTCAGGCCTTGTGTCTGACTTTGAGGACCAGGTGCTCCATATACCACGAAAACATGGAAATCAAGGTACTCGAAGTCAACAAGACAACATGGCCCCAGGGGAGAGATGGATGCTGTTATTTTGCTTGAATGAACACAAGTTTGCAGTTGCTGGATAGTAGACTTTTAATACTTGTCGTTAAATCGCTGAGCTGTGTCGCACACCGCCGCCTTTGGCGTGACATGTCTTAGTTGATTTGAAGTTCAGCAGTGCTCAGGTTCTATCAACACTTGCCGAAGCCTGTTATTGATTGGTCCAGCAGAGTGGAATGCATTTTCTAGACAGCTACGTCCGTCATCAGCAAAAAATAGCAAAGCGAGCAAAATATTCTTAGGACGCTAACGAAGTGGCGGACACAGCCAGTTTAATATAAAAATATTAATTTGACTTCAACTGATACAAAATCTACATCACAATCATGACATATTTTAATAAAAATATATTTTTTTAAGTATTAAATAATAAAAATTATCACTTAAGAGATAGAAGATCTGAGAAATCTTAGAATTTAAGTGAAAATAAAAAAAAAATATATATATACAACTAGCACGAGCATTAATTGGTTGAAATATAGAAAGTATCTCAGTACTCACTGTTCGGAAAATATACCGCTGAGAAAACCAGAAGACGTGGAACAAAGTCTTATTAATTTTGATCAAATCCTCAAATCAGCTGCCCAACATGCAACAGTAACCCGACAATCAGCTAGATACAATCAAATTTACTTTCTAGATGTCGAGCGGCTCTTGGCTGAAAAAAGGAAAATTAGAAGAGAGTGGCAAGCACACAGATCTCCTCAACTCAAATCTAGACTTAAAGATTGCACGAAATGGCTAAGACAGCTGCTAGAATCTCGAAGAGTAGCATCTCTGAAAAATTACTTGGAAGACCTCGATGCAACTGCACAATCAGATTATTCATTATGGCGTGCATGTAGAAATCTTAAAAGGCCAGTCGTACGTAAGCCCCCCTTGCGAACTTCTTGTGGAGTCTGGGCAAGAAATGATACCGAAAAAGGTAATTTATTTGATGATCATTTGAAAAAGGTTTTCAATCCAAATATATGTACTGATATAGTTGAGTTGCCACCAGTAGAGACTAGTGCCGAAGTACACCTAAGATTTGGATTTAGCGATATTGAAAGGGCAATAGCGGATTTAAACACCAAAAAAGCTCCTGGGGTTGATAAAACAAGTAACAAGATGTTAGTTGAGTTGCCCCTTATGGGTCGTAGAATTATTCTGTTTGTTTTTAATGCCATCTTACGTCTTGAGTACTTTCCCACAGAGTGGAAAGTTTCTTTAATTACTATGATTGCTAAACCAGGAAAAGACCACACAAAAGTAGAATCATACAGACCTATAAGCCTTTTATCAAACATGTCAAAGTTGTTTGAGAGAATATTAATAACTAAGCTGAATCCAATTCTTAGCGCGAAAGGATGTATTCCGAACCATCAATTCGGCTTCAAAAACAACATAATACGATCCAACAAACACACAGATTAGTAAATGTAATTAAAACAACCTTTGAAGAAAAAAAATACTGTTCTGCGCTTTTTATCGACGTTTCTCAAGCATTTGATAAGGTTTGTCACGAAGGCCTAATATTTAAGCTAAAGCTGAACTTGCCCGAAAACTTGTATAAGCTTTTTAAAGATTATTTAACGAATCGCAAGTTTTTACTAAAAGAAGGTGACTTTTTAAGCTCGCCACAACTCATTGAAGCCGGAGTTCCCCAAGGTAGTATTTTGGGACCAATTTTATATTTACTGTACACATCAGATATGCCAATTAGCACCCTAGTGCACACATCAACTTTTGCAGATGACACAGATTTTTTAAGTATTCATGAAAGTGCCCAAGAAGCATCACAACTTTTACAAGACCACATACTCAATTTGGAAAAATTTCTAGATAAATGGAGAATAAAAGTGAATGAACAAAAATGTACTCACATAACTTTAACACTGCGTAGGGCCTCATGCCCTCCTGTTCGCATAAATAACCAAATCATACCACAGCTTTCAGACGTTAAATATCTGGGTATACATCTTGACCGTCGCCTTACTTGGAAAAGCCACATTGATTTCAAGTTAACACAAATGAAACTCAAAGCAGTACAACTAAATTGGCTTATTGGCAGAAACTCTACCCTGAGCTTAGATTGTAAACTTCTACTGTACAAGTCGATCCTCAAACCAATTTGGTGTTATGTGATTCAGTAATGGTGCACTGCCTCAGCTAGCAATGTAGAAAAAATTCAAAGGCGCCAAAATAAGATTTTACGTATTATTACATCTGCTCCCTGGTATATAAAAAATTTGAACATCCACAAAGGCCTAAACATGCCATCAGTTAAAGCAGAAATAGCAAAATATGCAGTCACATATCTAAAGACGCTTGAATCTCATCCAAACCCTTTGTCGCGTAACATACTAAATGAACCTGGTTACATTCGACTAAAAAGAAGAGATACTGCTTTTCTTGGCCGTGCATTTGAGGGATGACCCGCAAATGATTGCAAAATCCGTGAAACAAACATTATTTTTGTCTAGCACTGGCTGGACTTAAAAACTATATTTTTATTTTAGACTTAAGATATGAGTAATTATTGTTAGTTCAAAAATATTGAAGATACAATAAACAATTTATGAAAAAAAAATATAATTTATTTATTTTAGAACAACTTTTGTATGACAAATTAGTTCTAAAATAGATTTCAAATATATTTTATTTTTTATAAATATGTTAAAAATTACGGACGATAGTATCTGGCAGGCAGGGAAGGGAGTGTACGTGTAAATGGCTGCTGAAAAATTATAATTGAATAAATAATATATTGTCATCACCATTTTATCCATGGTTGTTAAATTAATTATTTTTAATTACCAAATATATAACGGTTTAAATTACAGAGATGTTTAAATAACTACTGAAGAACACAATTTGAAATTATAATCAAGACAGCTTATATTGATTAATTAAAAAAATTTCCATTACTAAAATTTAATCTTAAAATTTCCTAATTGCTTCATGTAGAGTAACAAATTGAATCACAATTTGCAAATATTTTTAACTTCACACAGACACAGACAGACTTACGAAAATGCGAATGTAAATGATATGTAAAGTGTAATAAATGCCAAATGGCAAAATGCCAAGAAAACTGTTTTATATTTTCTTCACACACAATTTAATTTTTACTGGCGGTGCACAGTGATGAAATTTGCAAAAATTATTATTATTAAGCATTCTGCAATAGTAGGAGAATTTAAAAGACTTTTAATGTCTT
This sequence comes from Phasia obesa, assembly GCA_949628195.1. Classification (NCBI taxonomy): domain Eukaryota; kingdom Metazoa; phylum Arthropoda; class Insecta; order Diptera; family Tachinidae; genus Phasia; species Phasia obesa. The sequence goes on along the minus strand of OX451219.1, from coordinate 113,013,677 downwards.
TATTAAAGACAAAATTTTTTGATAAGACAAACACAATATTGAAATTCTTATATTAAAATATAATATTGTGTTTAGCTTTTTTATAAATCAATGATTATATATTGTATTAATGTAGGGAGAATATCGAAGCAGACCACTTCCATAATGAGTCCCTTTTCGACTCCCTTCCGTCCTTTATGATTATAGCCAACTGAAATGTTATTTACGACAACCTACTTTAATTGAGTCACATGCACTTGACTTAGTGATTTAAGACAGTCGACTGTTAGCTGTCGGCCTTCTTCCTCATCACGAAGTCTCTAGTAATTGCCATCATTTGTTCAGGGCTCGAAGGTCCTCCATGGCATCCACATTTAAGAAGTTTCTTCCAGTGGTACTGAGTCTTATGCTAGTCAGTGCTGACATTCACCCACAAAGTCTCATCTTCACACACAATGTGAAGTATCATTTTCTTCGATTTTCATCTTGGCTAGATGATACTTAAAGTTTTCATAACCTGTCACCAACGCAGTTATCCAGCTCAATAGTAGTATTAGTAGTAGTAGTATTATATCAGATATAATAGTAGTATTATATCTGGACCTTGCTGGACCTCCTGCTCTTGGGCTCCTTCAGCCTCCACCTTTTTAGGTTTAGTAAGTTTCCCCGTTGTAGAACTTTAGCTCGCATTATGTCATTAGCCAGCGCTACTCTAGATTATGGTCCACATAAAATCACAGCAGATCCACCTTCTGCTGCAAGTTGGTCCGCCGTTTCATTCCCAGTTGAGCCTATGTGTCCCTTAACCCACATCTTAGGCACATCTGCTAAGTTTTAAGGCGCATCTGTAGTTTGGAGCACACGTTCACCTGCCTGATGCATTTCATAATCGACTGGTTGTCGTTTTCAGAAAACAAAATATCAAAGCAAGTTTAAGTGAAAGTTTTAAGTTTTAAGAGTTTTAAGCGAAATCTTCAACCTTAAATATATTGATGGTTGAGTATATGTATGTATATATGTAAGTCTAAGATGATGTTTTAAAAAAAAAAACTAAAACTAGGAAAAAGGTTTCCTGATGATCTGGCCTGAGCAACCAGTGAAATAGGTATAGGGACTAGCTCTTTTCCCCCAACAAACAAATTGCATTTTTATTATAAAACGTTATGGGTAATTAGCATAATATTAAATAATTAAAACTTATTAATTTTTTATAAATAATATGCCCGGTTTTACAATTTGTCTCGCATTCCTTTATCCGTGTTTGGTTGGTTCAATAGATAATGTTTAACACCACCCAAGGTAGAAAGATGCAAAGTATGCTGGAGACTGATGTAGTGATCCAGAATGTTCACTACATTTAATTTATAAAATTTATTTAATTTTGCCATCACTTGAAAACTTAATACTTTCGGTTTACAAAGGAACATCTCTTTTTCTTATACAAAACTTGACTACTAAATTTACGAATAATATCTATTTATTTTAAATCAAACCACTGTACATTAGAACATACATGCATACATATATTTGTATGATATCTGAGGGAAGAGAAGAAAATATAAATAAAATAATATTGAAAATAAAATAATAATCAACACTTAAAAGGTGGCAAATTTAATGTGTGAAATAAGAACTTTTGCAAATGAAAAATAATCAAAATGCATTTCACTATGAAATTGATCAAAAACACTTATGAAAAATTACATGCATATTGATTTTTTGTAGACGAAAAAAAAAACAAGAATGTACGGGTATATATCAAGCAAAAAGGCAACTTGAAACAATTAAAATATTTTAACTTCAAATTATTATTTGCATGTTTAAAAAAAAAAAATTAAAGGTTTGTTGTTATAGATATAAAGTTTCTACGAAATCTCTTATGCTCGAGATACCCAAATTTGGGTGCTAGCCCACAACTCTCTGTTGATCCGAGGGACCGACCGTAGGTCTATCTTAAGTGCTAAATCAGCTATCGAATTATTTTCAAAATAAAAAGTTTATAAATCAACTGGACTGTTTTTTTGTTGAACAAAACCCCGATTGACTAAAGATGTTAATTCCAAAAGATTAGTAACAGTTGAAGAACCCCTTCGAGAAACATGCTGAGCAGGATCCAATATAGATGTTACTTGATGGAAAAGGTGATCAGTAACAATTTTCTCAAAACGTTTAGATATGGCGTAAGTTTAGCAATACCTCTGTTGTTTGCAACATTATTCCTACAACCAGATTTTAATAATGGAATAATAAAAGAATCCTTACATAGTTTAGACAAATAACCAATCTTCAATGATATATTGAAAAGTATGGTAAGAGGTTATACCTAACTCATAGCACATTTGTTAAGATGGCAACTCGGAATACCATCCAGACCCTATTCATATAAAAATTTAAGCTTTTTTATACTGCTAAAAACTGTAGATTCATTAAGAAGTGGAATTGATATAGCTCGATATGACACCCCTGATAAGAGTTGATAATAGTTGGATTCGTCGAAATTTTCATCAGAATAGGTGGTATAAAAGAAAATTGCTTAATGTCAGCTCATCATCAGATTCAATTCACAGCAGATCCTCCTTTTGCTAGTTGGTCCGCTGCTTCATTCCCAGTTGTGCCTATGTGTCCCTTAACCCACATCAATGTTACCTCATTCACCGAGGCATATCTGTTAAGTTTTAAAAACCATTCCAGCACAAGTTTGTAGTAGTATACGTTCACCTGCCTCATACGTTTTATAACCGACTGGTTTGCGAGTGCAATGAGAACCTTTCTTCCCTGCACCCGACATTCCAGCAGGTGATCGAACGCATGCAGCAGGCCAATCAATTCTGCCTTGTAAATGGAGCCGTACCCCCTAACCAAATACTACGGGTCAGGTTCAACTTAGCTGAGTATACACCTGCTCCTACTCTACCGCCCATTAGAGAACCATCAGTAAAAATGCTGATCTCGTTCTCCATACGCTCATTGTTGCTAACGCCCTCCGCAGTGAGTTTCCGATGCATTCATTGGACAATTTTTCTTCTACTCATGCGTTCCGTTGGCATTTGAACGTCCCTTACCTCTCCACTAACTAGGTACAGGATTCTCTTATGTCCGATGTTCGGCCCAAAGCTATGCGAAATGAAATCGCTCTTCATACGCAGAGCTGATATAGTGGCCTTTGACCTAATAAATAAATCCAACGGCAGCAGTTCAATATTGTGTAAATGGTTTTTTGAAAAAATATAAATAAATCCGTTCGAAAGGTTAATAGTAGCTCATTTAAAGTTAAATGTTTACGACTATAAGCAAAATTTCCGCATTTGGAGCGAACACAGCACACCAGCCATTAACAAGCCACCATTAAAATTAACTGTTTGGTGCGTTTAATATGCTGGCGGCATCATAATCGGTTCTTATTTCTTTCGAAATGAACAAGAAGCTACGGTGAATTTTTGCTTTAGAAAATTAATCAGCTAAATGTCAACGACACTTGGTTCCAACAAGACGGCCCAACTTCCCATACAGACTTCTTAACCTTGTTAGACTGATTGGTAGCGCGCTAGTTTGGGGGTTGCGGGTTCGATTATTGCCAAAGAATATGGGTGTTTACTGCAGACAAGCAAAAACTTCGCAGGTAGTGTCGTCTTTGAAAAAAAAAGGAAAAACAAAATAAAAATTTATTGAAAAACCAAATTGATGACAACTTTGTTTCCAATTCACTTGGCCCCTTGTTCATGCATTTTAACGGCTCTCCAGTACTTTTTATTGGGATTATTTAACATTGGTTTATGCCGCTAAACCAGCAACTCTTGAAGCATTGAAAGCCGATAGTTTTATTTATTTAAAAAAAAGTAGTATGAAACTGAACCGGTTGGATGGACAATGGATTTCGTAGCCGTGAATGACACATGTCGGAAATTATATTTAGTGTTATCAGATTATAATAAAAAAAAAATTATTACAACCTTATTTCTGTCTTGTATTATTATTTGAAGTTCTCATGCAGCTAAAAAAACACCCGATATATAAATTTATAACTTGGATCGTAAACTGAATGAGCTGCACTTAGTGTTTGCTCATTAAATGATTTTTCTTTTACGCGCTCTTTTTAAGCTATTTTCACATTCATATCACGCTAAAGAGAAAATTATTTCAACTCCCATTTCTTAATATAATTAATTAATTATTTCCAAATAATTTTGTGTAATTAATTTTCTTCTCTTAAAATACTTTTGAACTCATTGTAATTAAAAACATTTAATACGAAATTTTGTTTGCCTGCCTTTGGAGTAATAAGATTCTTATGAATGTCTTGCTCGGTAGATTTCAAGTACTACTTTTGTTTTAATTATTTCACAATTTTATTTAATTTTATATGTTTTTGTTTCCTTTTAACTTGTGGCACTCGCAAACAGTTTCCCTCTGTGATATTTTTATATCATGAGTTCGCCTCTATCGTCCTTTTGTAGGCAATTAATTCAAGAGTAAAATGAATTGTGACAGAAACGAACAAATGAAATTTGTAAGAAATAGAAGAAACATTGACTTCAATTAAGATGAAGAAAAACAAATGAAAAATGTGAAAAGTAATTTAGCAAGGAATATATTTTAGTATTGAATTAAATAAATTAAAAAGGAAAGAAAGAGAAGTCGTGGTAGGAAAGCAATTTCATAAACATTAATGGTGTTGCATTTGAGGTCCAAAATCATCGTTATTGTTTTTGTTTAAATTAAAACGACCAGACGGTTCAAAAATAAAGGGCCGCTGTTGATTTAAAAAAAACACTAATTATTTTGGAAATTATTGTCATTTCTTTTTATTTTGATAATATTGGTATGGTTCAATTATGTATATAACAAAATATTGACCAAATGACCGCCGCAAGCTCGGCGGCACACCTCCATTCGATGCTCCAAATTTTCGATGACGCTGAGGCATAATAGAGGTTCTATGACATTAATGTGCCGAATTGTCTCATCCTTTAGCTCTTGAATTGTTGCTGGCTAATCGATGTACACCTTTTCTTTCAAATAACCCCAAAGAAAGAAGTCCGACAATGTCAATTCACATGATCTTGGCGGCCAATTGACATCGCCACCACGTGAGATAACACGGCCATTGAAGTTGTCGCGCAAAAGAGCCATTGTTTCGTTAGCTGTGCGGCACGTGGCACCGTCCTGTTGAAACCACATATCGTTCACATCTATAGCTTCCAGTTCGGGCCATAAAAAGTTCGTTATCATCTCACGATAGCGAACACTAACTATTCACAGTAACTGCCTGATCGGCCTCATTTTGGAAAAAATACGGTCCGATGATGCCGACAGCCCATAAACCGCACCAAACAGTCACTCTTTGTGGGTGCAATGATTTTTCGATAATTACTCTTGGATTATCATTCGCCCAAATATGGCAATTCTGCTTATTTACGTATCCACTGAGGTGAAAATGTGCTGAAGATGAATTTCTTCGAAAATTTATTATCCACTGTTGCCATTTCTTGCCGCGTTGCTCGATTGTGTATCTTTCCATGGTTCAAATTGAGTTAGTCTCAAATTAAGAAATATCAATTTAAATGCAGAAAAAAACTTGCCGTTTAAGTGTGGTTTGTATTCAATATCGGCCCTTAAAATTTAACAACCCGATATAAAGCTATACTCCTGCGTATTTCTGCGTTGAGTTTGAATAAATTGTGTCTGAAAATTTTTTTTTTTTAAGGGAAAATCAATTCAGATCTCTTTACTCAAAAAGAGTGATAGGAATAATAAGGCGTAATAATAATTTCGCAGAATAGTTTTTTAGATGTTAGCAATGTTGGCACATCACAATCTAGCATCGCACGTAGCGTAGTTCTGTTCAAACTTAATGTCGATCACATTCTTATGAACCAAGGAGCTGGCTCCGCAACTAAGTTGCGAAATTTCCATAAGTAGTCATGTCCTAATTAGAGCTGGCAAACAGACAAAAATTCGATACAGTAATAAGTAGATTTACAGAACATCACTAATGAGATGTAGTTTATAAAGCCTTACGTTATTTTTTGTATCACTGCAACTTCCACAGTATCCGAGAGTATGATAAGCAAAGCAGCAACGATATTTTCAGATAGAAGATCTTGCTTAAAACCAAAATATATTGATATTTTTTTATTTAATGAATATCATTATAAATTATATTCTAACTTATTTTACTGAGCATAGTAACGCTTGGTTGCTGTGAGGGAGGGAATCAAACCCACAACTCCCAGACAGATATCATAGCACACTTCCTACTAGCCCACAAAGAAAACATTTTTTTTGTTTATACTTAATCATTCAATGGTTATACGCACCAAAAAAGCAACATGGTTGATTTGTACCTCTTAAAATTGAAACTACAACCAAATTTTTTTTAATATTTAAAAATAAAATTATATTTGTAACCATAATATATTATTTTAAACATAGTATTTTAAGTATGATTAAAAATAAAAAAAAATAATGTTTGGTTTTAAAAATACATATTTTGGTTTTGGCCTTTTTTCAGTTCAGAAATATCGGTTCATCTAAAACCATAAAAACATTAAATATACATTTGTTGTCGACAAATAAATTTTTACTTTACCATACATGTATAAGGTATAGTATGAGGTAAAGTATAGTAATCATGAACAAAATCGAGATCGGAATTTCGACGGATTTATACGTTTTGAGGTCTCCTGAATCAATTTTGGCTGTTTTCGTGATAATGTCTGTGGGTGGGTGTTTATGCCACTATTTTTGTGGAGTTTGTATAGATCATACCGTTTAACTTTAAAAATGAAATTTTGTATGTGCATTTGGTATATGGAGGTGAAGAGCTGTATAGTTTTTGGGCATAATCGGGAGGGGGCAAGGGTTAGTTTCCTTACCCCCAAATTTTGTAAACGAGTAGAGGTCATACCGTATGACAGATTAAAACGAATTTAACATGTGCTTTAGGTATATAGAGAGCAAGAGTTGCGTAAATTTTGGGCATAATCGGGATCGGGCAAGGTGTAGATAACTTGCTCCCAAATTTTGTAAACGCTCTACAGGTCCACTGTATGACATATCAAAATGGAATTCAGTATGTGCCTTTGGTTTATGGAGATGAAGAGCTGTGCTTTAGGTATATAGAGAGCAAGAACTGTGTAAATTTTGGGCATAATCGGGAGAGGGCAAGGGGTAGTTTACTTAATACCCCAAACCGAAAATAATTAAGTTTTCGATTCGAATATACTTTGAACTTTTAATCTTTATGTAATATATCCATAAAAATATCTGTTTTCATTGGGTATGGTAAAGTTGAGTGTAGGCCACTCCAGTTTTATTTTCATTATAAATGATAGTTCTAAATTAAAAATACACAGTGCAACACAAAAAAAAAAACCATATACGGACACCACTACGTGATAAAAGACCAAAAAAAAAGACCACTGTCTCCCAGTTTTGCCCAAAGTCCTCCAGGTTTTTTTTTTATGGGCCCTCAAAGATGTGGGGCCTCGATGTCATTTTTGCAAAAAAAAATGATCATTTCCTCAAGCTCATATTTTGCAAACCGTTTGAAATTTTGATATACTCTCTGAGGCAAAGTTGTAGCTCTTGTCATAAAGAACCAAAATTGTTAACATATAAAATCAAAAAAACTTCATCTTCAAGGTCAAAATCGCAAAAAACTTTAAAAATTTCAATTTTTTTACCTTTTTTCCCCTGTTCAGGTCCATAGGTAGCAAACCGTTCAAAATTTAAGGAAACAATCAACTACAAAAATGAACCTAAGATCTCAATAAACACCTTTCTAGAACTAATGAACTTCCTAGGAATGATTCTTAATACCGTTTAGGTAGCGCGTAGGTAGCTGCAAAAGTGAAAAATTTCCCGAAAATTTTTTAACGGTGTTAAGAATCATTCCTAGGAAGTTCATATGTTCTAGAAAATTGTTTATTGAGATCTCAGGTTTTGCGATTTTGACCTTGAAGATGAAGTTTTTTTTTTTTATTTTATATTTTAACAATTTTTGTTCTTTATGACAAGAGCTACAACACTGCCTCAGAGAGTATATCAAAATTTCAAACCGTTTGCAAAATATGAGCTTGAGGAAATGATCATTTTTTTTTGCAAAAATGACATCTTTGAGGGCCCATAAAAAAAACCTGGAGGACTTTGGGCAAAACTGGTAGACATGGTTCTTTTTTTTTGGTCTTTTATGACGTAGTGGTGTCCGTATATGGTTATTTTGCCATGACTTAAAAAATTACACAGTGTGATATCAAACATATAAAAAGGTAAGCAGAAATATTCGTGTATTTGTTTTTTGTTATTTATATGATTATATTGTTATTTATATAATATATTCATACGTTGTCACATATAACCATTTACATGTTTCACATTATATTATAGTATGATAATATTGTGATCATAATTATTGTTGTATGCAATGTTATGTTATTGTAAGACATATAATTAAGATATAATATACAACCATATAATTCAACCATAACAGGTTGCTCTTAAACTATGATTTTTCTTTGCGTAGGTAAGTCGAAGTGTTGGCGATGATCTCGATTGGGAAATGTTCTACACCAAAATTTGTTTTCGACATCCGTACAAGAATCTTGCAAGGAAATCACATGCTACATAAAATAAAAAGACGCCAAGAGGCACAAAGAAGTCACAAAATTAATTAATTTTTGTATCGAATTATTATAATGGTAATGAAAAGTAACGAGGTCCAAAAATCGTATATTTAACCCGGCCACAAGAAACATCGATACTAAAACCGAATATCTGTGTCATTTAAATTTAAGTTTAATGATTAACGGATACGATAGTCCTTTGACATTGTAATTGGATTTTGGTTCTTATTTCTTGCATGAAATTTGTTATTAAAATATTAAAATATTTTTTCTAGGTTCATAAGCTTGCAAAAAAGAAAGGACATGAGTAAAAGTTGATTTGTGTAGTGAAATTAATTTTTGTTGTCAACACTAAAATAAATCGAAAAATAAACAATCCGCAAATTAGTATGGACATGCTACATGTGGGCAATTGAGGAATAAGTTGCCGTTTGCGAATGTTTCTTAATGTACAAGACAAGTAATTGAACTCTGGATTTTGCTTTAAGTCTTGTACTTACACACTTCAAAAGAATAAAACAAAAAAGAAATGAAAAACGCAAAACGTGTAAAAGAACTACTCAGGACGATTGTATTTGTTTTAACCATTAACAACTTTTATTTGTATATGTGTGTTATTAATGTTTCTATGTAAGTGTTTGACATACATATATATACATTTAATTACAAACATATAAGGAAGTGTAGAGCGTCTATGCTTTATTTCAAATTGTTAAGTTTTATGTTGTTAATGTTAAATTCTTTAGCTCTTCTTTCAAGAAACCTGCAGAGTGTTTTGGTTGCTTTATGTCTGTCTAACTTTTGTTTTGTTGTGTGTGATGATTTTTCCTTTTTTATCCTCTGGTCTATATATATGTATATTTTTTAATTTCTGTTTTCTTGCACAAAACTAGTAGACATGCAATTAGTTTTGCTTTGCTACGTGCTTAAGCACATTCTTTTAATTCCACCGATAACTCTGTGACCCCATGAACGAACAACGACTGCAGAGAAATGGAGCAAAATGCTCCACAAAAAAAAATAGTATTAGTTGAAACTAAAGAAACAATAAAATAGACAAATTAAAAAAGTTTTTTCTATTTCTTTATTTTATTTTGTACTCTCTTTCTTTTCCAGACCCATATTTAGTTTAGTACTATTGGTGATGAAAGAGATTTTGTATTTAACAAATCTTATATTTAAAGCGTGTGTATGTTCAAATTTAATTGCACTGTAGTTGTTGTTAATTTCAAAGTGGTTCGGTTTTAAAGCCCATAATTAATTATATAATAAGAAATTTTAGTTATATTTACTTTTTAGAAAATCGAAGTTTTTTGTCCGAGCGTTAAGATTTTATGATTGGCTTCCTTCACTTTCATTATATCAAAAATTTTTACAAAACTTATTGCTAAAAAATTTTCTTCGAGAAGAAAACTGTTTTCTACTTTAACTGTGATGCATCTACTAAATTATGTTATAAATTTTTTGTTCTTATAACGCTTCGCTATACTTATCGACAAAAAAAAAAATTTAATAAACACTTGGAAGAAAAGTATAGCCAACCTTTAACTTGAAACCGATTCTAATCACAACCGTTCGGATGCCTACTAGGCACGATATCGAGTTTTTCATAAAGACCAGTAGTGCTTTCGTCTTTTCATTGTCAAAAGAGGGCCAATGGATTTTGGAAGATATGCGAGCTGTTTTATTAAGCGCCTAATTCTGTAAAGAGCTTTACAATGCAGCCACGAGCGTTTTTTATGGCAGTATGCATTTACCACCTATACAAGGATGTATGAGACAGGATCTCATAAGAACTGAAGCATGGTGCGATGAGCAGGGTAAATGCTAGTAACTCAGAGGCTATGCTCTTCTCTCGTAGGAGGAAGGGTATAGAGGTTGGATCCTTAACGCTTTTCGGTTCGGAAATCAGATTGTCAAGGAAGGTGAATTATCTGGGAGTTACTCTGGATAAGAACTTACCTGGAACGAACATATTGAAATGAAGATACGGAAAGCGAAAAGGATCTTGCATCAGTATAAACGACTTTGTCGCCGTAAGTAGGGAATCGCTCCTAAGGCAGCATACTGGATTTACAAAATGATGGTGCGACCCATAATAACTCATGCAATTGTGGCTTGGTGGTCAAAAGCCTCTCAGATTTCAATAAAGCGTAAGTTAGATGGTGTTCAGAGGATTGTTTGTATGAGTATATGTGGCGCAATACGTACTTCTCCAACACAGGCAACTGAGGCAATGTTGGGATTGCAGCCGTTGGACTTCTTCATTAGGTCAACGCCTGCAATGTCGTCTTTGCGTATGAAGGCCGATGCCATTTGTCATGCCTTTGGGCCGAACATCGGGCATAAGAGCATCCTGGACTTAGCAAGTAGGGATCTTAGGGAAGCTCAAATGCCGATGGAACGCATGAGTATAAGAAAGATAGTCGAAATACTGCATCGGACACACATTGCGGAAGGCCTTCTACTCAATGAGTGTATGGAGAACGACATCAGCATCTTTACTGATGGTTCTCACATGAATGCAGCTGAGCTGAACTTGTCCTGTAGTCTGCATTTGGAGGAGTGCGTCTCCACTTGTTAGGCAGATTGCTTGGGCTGCTGCATGCGTTGTATCACCTGATGGGATGTCGGGTACGGGGGAGAAAAGTGCTCATTGCACTTGACAACCAATCGGTTATAAAACGCATGAAGCAGGTGAACGTGTACTCCAAACTAGTGCTGGAATGTGTTTTAAAGCTTAACAGATTTTCCTCGGTTAACGAGGTAACATTGATGTGGGTTAAGGGACACATAGGCACAACTGGGAATGCAGCAGCAGATCAACTAGCAAAAGGGGGATCTGCTGTGAATTTTTGTGGACCAGAACCCAGAGTAGCGCTTGGTAATGGAATAATACGAGCTGAGGTCCTACAATGGGAGGATTCATTTAACCTGAAAAAGGTGGAGGGAGACCACTACATGTAGGCAGGCATGTTAAAAATCGAAGATAATACTTGCAGATTTTGCTGGAAGAGGCTGAGTCTGTAGCTCACATTGTATGTGAATGTCCGGCACTGGCTAGCATAAGACTTAGGACCACTGGTAGAAGCTTGTTAAATGTGGATGCCACGGGGGTTATAAGCCTTGAACATATGATAGCAATTACCAGAGACTGCGTGATGAGAGAGAAGGCCCACAGTTATCAGTCGACAGACTGAAGTCACTAAAGTCAAGATTAAAGCTTTTTGTAGCACGTGACCTCTATGAGGGTAAGGTTGCCGTAATAACATTTCGGTTGTCTATAATCATAGAGGACAGAAGGGGGTCGAAAAGGGACCCGTTAAGGAAGTGGGCTGGCTTTGATATTCCCCCTACATTAATAATAATGCATTTTCCACGTTTGTTCCACGTTCGTTCTATTTCTTGCATATCTGTCAACCATCTCTTTTGCATGGATGTGCTTATGCCTCCGTCAACAAACGATTCTTATACAGTGTCGTACGAGTAGGATCGGAGAATGCTCGCATGTACACATTTAAAGTTTTATCACTATGGAACGAGAGACCTTAAGCTAGACTGTCCAGCAAAATGTCCACAGCCGTCTCCTCGGTTATAAGTTCCTTAATTCTTCTTGCAGTTACTAATCTAGCAGAAACTTCTGCCTATTTTAGACTTTAATAAAATAATTTATTTATTTTTTTGTTTACATAATATTGATCTCACTTTAATTAAAGCATTTGCAAACCCTTTTTGTTCCTACAAAATAGAAAAAGGCAATAGTTTTGTATATTGTGCATATGTTGAAGTATATAAGTTTGTGTGTGTGTATACGGCTAGGTTCCTGTTCCTGAGTTTGCATGTCTACTATAACTATTTGTTATCCTTTATAAAGGTATATTTATATTTGTATGTATGTGTGTGTCTGTGTTAAACATTAATATAAAACTAAAACAACATTTTAATAATGCCAACAGCAGTGATATTAAAACAAAGAAAAATTAGGTGATAAAAAACCAAAAAAACAAAAACTAAATAAATATATGTACATATACGAGTATGCAAGTGTGTGTCTGTGAAAAGTCTGTGTGTGTGTGCATGTAATAGTGTTGATATATATTCTAGCGTGTGTATGAACAAATGAGCTATTTTTACTTTAATTACAACATCATTCTCTTTTGCTCTTATTCGTTTAGTTGCAATTAACACTTTTATTTAAAACAGCTAACTTTTATTATACACAACACAACCAACAACAACCAAATATTTTCGTAAAGTGTAAACTTTTTTTTCAGAATTCATTTGCAGTGCTTTCTCTACTTAACATACTTCCTTTATAATTTTAATTAGTTTTTTCTTTTTTTTTTTGGTGTTTAGAAAGATATGTTTGAATTACAGTAATAATTAAGAAGTTCTGTTTGATGATTAATGGGAGTTTCGTTGAAAAAAACGTGTGCTTTAATGTATTTATATCACGAATGGTAAGTGGAAGATAATTTTTTATTCACGTATTTTTCTTTCTTTATTAAAAGTAAATAAATTTAAAAATTAATAATTACAATTTTTCTATTTTTTTAGGATGTGTTTTAATCAACGATCACTTTATTAATAAATTCAGTTGTGTATACTTATATGAGTTTAAAAACAGTATTTATCATATTTGCTTATTCTGACATTTGTTAAAGATAATTTAGGGTTTCGAACAGGGACCTAACAATTATAAGATAAATCACAAAAAAGTAATTTTTAATCATTAATATTGATTAATTTATAAAATGGTTATATTTAACCATTTCTGTAAGATATATTTTATTCTGGTCATCGCAACCAGTTTTAGAGAGAGTTTTATTTTTTTGGTTATAAATAACCATTATATCAACCAAACGTTTTTTTTTTTTGTTGCAGATAACCATTATATCAACCGAAAAGATTTTTTTGTTACTATATTTGTAATTACTACTTCCCATGCATGATTTAATTTCGTTTTACTATTCTGAACAACGTTACCGTTGCTAAAAGTTTTAATTATTCAAAAGTAATATATTATCTCAATCTTACCAAAATTAGCTATAGCCTACCATTCTAAAAATTCCAAAAAGATGTACCAAATTTGAGAAAAAAAAATCCAAATCTGGTAACGTTGGTTCTGAAAATATTTATTATATTTTGAGTATTATTATTTTTTGAGTAAAAAAACGATACAATTCTACAATTTCAAAGCCATTTTAATAAACTTTAAACGATACAAGGGGCTTGTGAAATGAACAATTGTTTTTAATTTGTTTAAATATATTTCAGATTTAGATGCGGAGCGTTGGAAAAATACGTTTAAATATTTACTGCTGATAGCAAACTGAATTATAAAAAATAAATCTGAAGTGGCCTATGCTATGTTGAAAAGAAATAATATATTTTCTTCCAGCTGCTATTTGCTATTGTTAAGTCAATTGTAAAGTTTGAACACGATTGGAGTAGGGTAAGAAATAAAGAAAGTAGGCGTTATAACGGGACACTGTATGATTGGACGTATGTCGGAGCATATGGGAATCTCTCGCGGTGGGTGCTGCAGAAACTGTGTGGATGAGGAGGAGGAGGAATCAGTTCAACACCTTCTCTACGACTGCGCGGCTCTTCAAGTTTTTGGGGCAAAGATTATTTCCTGGAACTGGACTGTCGCAGAAATGCGACACTGAACAGCCTATTAGGCTTTGTGAAAAGCTCCAGATGGTTCTTACGAACCAGCGGTATTGGAGTTCTAAAGGGAATAGTGGGGGTAGATGATCGTCGGTCCATCACTATGAGCCTTATTGACCTCCGAGTGAACTCGTCTTAGTGCGGTCGGTCCGCTTAACCTAACCTACCTTACTACAACAAAGAAAAAAAGTTAATTATAAAAAATATTTTTCATGTTTTAATTCCCCCATTTAAGCATTAAAACATGAAAAAATAAAAGTTATAAAATGACGATATGGACAATAAATGTGTGTGTTCTGCATTATTTTAGGCGTAGTTTTAATGAAATTGAAATAAAATTGACAAAAGGATATGGTCTGGGGTTTTGCGGCACCGCAAGATATTGTTCTATCACAACAGAACTTTGTAGAATAACTACTCACATAAAAAGACAAATTTTAATCACTTTTAGAACGGGTAATACAAAAAATTATTGTTTATCATATACCAAAGTTCCATCCTAGCCTATACTCAACTTACTATATCCTATGGAAACTAAAATTTTATGGATATATTACATACAAAATAAGAGTTCAAAGTATAATTGAATTGAAAAAAAAAATATTATTTTCGGCTTGGGGTGTCAAGTAAACAACCTTTCCGCAAGTTATTTATCTCTATATAACAAAGGCACATTTCTTTACGACCAACGGGAAGACCTGTAGAGCTTTTACAATAATAGTGGTATACACAACCATCCACCAACAGACATAATCGCGAAAATAGAAAAATTAGATTCCGGAGGCCTTAAAACGTAAAGATCCGTTGAAATTCCCACAATGATATTTTTTTAAGGATTTCTATACTTTACGATATGAAGTTTTATCGTAAGGCAAAGAATACCAAACCGGGTAAAATGGACTATTTGGATGACAAGTCCTTCATGCCAGTAAGCCTAACATCTTTTCTATTGAAGACAATGGAAAGGGTGTTGGCCGAATACATGGAGAACCACACGCTGAAGGATTGGTCCTTGAGTAGATACCAACATGCGTATAGAGCAGGTAGATCTACTACCGCTCTGCAAGAACTTGTAGGAGTCGCGGAAAGAGAAATAGTGGCCCTGCATTGTGAATTGTCAGTCTTTATGGATATTTAGGGTGCCTTTGATAAAATCTCTTTCTCGAAGTTGAAAAATGCTCTTGCTGAGGTGTAGTTCTACCGATTGTTATAAAATGGATCAGTATAGGTCTAGAGCTAAAAATCTCAAAGTTGGTCGTTCCAGAATCCAGGGTCAGAGGTTGCCAGCAGGGAAGAGTCTTTTCACCTCTTTTGTGGAACATTACCGTTGATAGTCTTTTCTGGAAAACTGGGCTCAATAGGCATTCATGCGATTGTGTATGCTGATGATCTGACAGACTGAAAGAAAGCCGACAGTCTGAAATCACTTAAGTCAAGATTAAAAGCTGATTGTAGCACGTGACGCTATGAAAGTGAGGTTGCCGTAAATAACATTGGGTTTGCCTATAATCAAAGAGGGCGGAAGGGGTCGAAAAGGGACCCATAAGGACAGTGGTCTGCTTAGATTAAAATAAAGGTAATAAATAAGTTCCAATGCCGTAGGAAATCAATACCTTGCGAGTTTTGGATCACAAATATTTTCATATAAAACTGGGATTGGGCATCGCATTTCTGAACGTATCTATTCAATATTGGTATCAAATAAAACTTTAGAAAATATATTTTAGAAAGCGCTTAAATTTTGATATTTTATAGTCTAATTAGAGCCGACTTTTTATGTACATAAAACATATCTCTTAAAATGTAAAATCCAGTAACATCAGTTATCATAATCTTTTAAATGAAGTTAAAAACGTTGCAAAGAAAAATTTATTTAAAACAAATAAACAATATATTTTTAGCGGAATAAAAGATCTAAATGATTATGAAAAACTATATTTACTTTTTACATGTAATGTCATCCATCATATAAGCCATAATGACAATGACATGACAATGCCGGTGTTGATCATATCTTAGAGGAGAAAGTTTCTGGCCGGCCAAAGAACAGCAGTGTAGGGATTCTTTAGTAAATTTATATATTTTTTTTTTTGTTAAGTTGTTGGGATCATAAGATCGCCAGATTACAAATGAGAATTATTTTTCATTTGAAAATGCTAGTCAATTTACATTTAGACAATTTTACTCACAAATAAATATACAAAATTTCGATATAAATCATTTTAAATCTTACATTTTCAAAAATATTTGTAATCTTAAGTGTAATGCAGTTTTGGCTGTTTTTAAACATAAACATTAAAAATATTTTACCACCTGTTTTTCTGCTGCACTAAGTTCTTAGCGTATGAGTAATATTAAATTCAAATAAAATAAAATCCATATTAATTATACGTCCCCACAAACTACAAAGAAAAAAATATTGCATGAATTAAAGATCATGCATTTAAATGAACCTATTTAAAATTCTTTTATATATATATATATACATATTTTATTGTTTATATTTTTACTTAGTTATGCGAAATCTATTTAATCTTGTTTGTCTAGCAGATTCTTTGCAGAACGTATATCAACAACAAACGTTTGTATAAAATGTTTATATAAATTATATTAACGTAAATGGTTTGTTATTTAGAAATTATATTTAATCAAAATGTTTGAATGTGTGTGGCTGTAGCCGCATATGTGCTTGAGTAAAATAACAATAGCTAAATGGTTGTATGCATGTATAACAGCAGTGACTTTAAAGTCAAAGTATTTTTTTTTTTCTATTCATACATATTTAAATGCAACCTAACATTTCAGACATAAAGGCATGCCGCCAGACAGCTAGACAGACATTAAGTAATACATTTTTTTATATGCTGGTACGTATTTATGTCAGTGACTTTTGATGCGTTAAATAAATGTGTTAACAGATGCTACAGAATATTTACATTATAATTATAAGAAAAAATTTAACATTTATAAAGTGTGACAAGGTATTTGTCATACAATTTTAAACAATTTAAGAATTAAATTTGTATTAATTTGTTAATCTTTTAATTCAATTATAAATACGTTTAATTTATTTTTTAAAGCTATGCCTATGCTGCACTTAAGGAGCAGGTAAAATCTCTATTCCGTTCTTATTGAATGTAGAGTTTAAATTGTAATTCAATACGAACTTTAAATTTCACCTACTAGCAAAGCTGAAAACAACAGCATCTATCTGACGTTAGAAAAAAACTATGATTATTTTTTATACTTAATTAAAATTTTCTAATGACTTTACATATAACTATTAATTTCCAATGCTTGATATTGCCAAATATTGTGGCCAGAGCTTGAAATGCTAGGTTAGGTCATGCAGGCAGGCTCTGTGATTCCACGGTTCACGTGGATCCATCACGGGTCCCCTTGTGACCTCACAGTAAAGGAAAGACCAGATAGATAGAAGAGAATAAAGGGAGAACATTTAAATGGAAGAAACCAAAAAAAAAAAGAAATTACAGAGTAGGAGCTGCCATAAATAACTCACTTGTCAGAAAGTACAATCAGTAAAAAGGCTATATTGTGCCAATGGGAATTAGGCTAGAAAAACAACGGCAGCTCCTCAAATTCCTATTTAATTCCAGTGTGGAGACATTAGTTAAGCACTCAAGATACCGGTCCAGACCCAAGGTACTGAAACGATGGTATTTCTATGCATAATCAGAGCTTATGTTCCATAGTTTTTTGCTCTTTCCCAACTAGGCAGCTTCTGAAGAAGTAATTGTGTGGGATACCGATACTTCTTGCGTGGGTTGTAAATAGGCAATGTCAGGCAAGAGTGTGATTATACAACAGTTATGGACAACGAAGCCTAGCAATATATGAAAAGGTCAGTCTCTGAAGAAACTTTGGTGTTTAAAGAAAGGGATGCGAATACCTTTCAAGAGCCCGGAGCTACAAACTGTCACTGCATCATTTCCAAAATCTTTGATGATGTGTTCTCGGCGAAAATGTGGGCACCAGACGCCAGGGTTCCTGGAACCTTCATCTGAAAAAACAGGTCTGTTTAATTGTGGGTTATTTTCGAGGCTCGCACAGTGTCCAAATGACTGGTACTATAGCCCGTTGTTGTTGAGTTCTCCTTTGGAATTTTACGTGGTGGCTGTAGTTTAAGACTAACACATTCAGAGATGGTGTACGGTTGGTCAAGTGTGCTGTTGCACTCTCAACAGAAGGAGTTAAAGGGGCTTTAATCCAGTCCAGTCTTGCCATGTTCTATAAATTGCTACTCATTGTGACTGTGCGGTATATTCTGTGAGATATTAGGTTCTGGTATCGTAAAGTGCGCTGTACTACACAATGGTGGTAACTACACTTATGTTTCACCCAGTGCTAAGACTAACCACTGGTCTGGTTAGGTCATCATGGCACGTACTGATGTTAGTCTTGATCACATATTTTTCAAGAGATAGACGGGTTAAACTCTAAAGGAAGTTCTGAGACACAAGCTCCATGGTACGAAATGCTGGGATATAATAAAAGTACCTCAAGCTATATAACTGTAATAGTGATGTGTTATGGCAACTTCAAGTGTCATCTAACCATCATGAAAATCGAAGATGTTGATACTTTGTGTGAATCTCCAGTGCTTAGGATTAGAACCACGAGCTTACATATATTTAATATGGATACCATAGAGGATATTGGCCTCACACAAATACTAACAATTACAAAAATATGCATGATGGGGAGGAAGGTCGATACCAACCAGTCGATAATTTGAAATTCTACAGGCGGGAGTAATGGCTACTCCTAGCACAAGACTCAACGAAAGTAAGACAGTCATTCAAGCACCAGAAATCATTGAAGAAGAAAGAAAGTTACATAAAGAGATACATAGAGACCTATAAACATTAACAATACAATAATATTAAACAGATTCTCTTGAACAAACATTTAAGAAAAATCAGAAAATGTACAAAAACAAAATTATTTGATAATCTTTCTTTTGAAAATATACTCGTATTTATGTTTTGTTTAAGTAACAAACTGCTTATGAAAAAGGTTTAGTATTTGTTGTCCTAAAACATCCTCCTTTATTTATAAAGTTTTCGTTTTTGTTTTTTTGTATCAATAGTCTGAATAATGTTACGTTAATAGCCCATGGGAATATTTTTCTATTGTTCGCATACTCCGCAGTACCAATACCAATACCAGCATCATAATTCCTTCTGTAAGGAAAAACTCATAAAACAAAATGCAAATAAGCAAATGAGAGCAAACAAAAATAAAATTAAAAGTTGTTCTAAATTTATGTTGCTATTGCACGTACAGCATGCGTTTTGTTTATCTAAAGCCTTAAGGGCAATAAGAAAAATAACAAAAATAACAACAAAAAAAAAAAAAACAAAATAAAAGAAATGACAAAAAGGTAATAAAAAATAAAAGGTACAATTTAATGTTGTTGCCCGGTTTATGTATCTTGTTATTTTTAAAACGTTTTTTAGAAAATATCATGGTTTCAGTTTAAATTAAGAATGTAGATTCTTTAATTTTTTATTATTTTTAACATAAAATATATGGGTTTTATTTGTTAGATTATATATCTCTACCTAAAGTAAAATAAAGTAACTTATTTCTTGTCTGTCTGTCTCTCTTTCTTTTTTTGTGTTCGCATCACGTAAAAACAACTGGATGGCTTTTAATAAAGTTTTCTGAGTAGGTAGCCTAGTATCCTGATTCCAATATAGGATACCTTTTTCCGCAAAAATATCTCATTTCCAAGAGAAAGTGGAGAAAAAGCAGTGATAGTACGCCGATTTTTTTTTTACCGATTTAAAGGTACTGCATACTTCAAGGCATCTTTTATTTTTGAACGCTGTATATTTTGAGCAATGTTGCGCAACAGATGGCGCTGTTTTAAAATAATGAGTAACTCATTTCCTGCCTGTCTTTAACAGAGCTTTACAATAATTTTTAGAATTTTAGAATTTTAAATAAATTTTAGAATTTTTCATAAATTTTAGAATTTTATCAGGGATGGGTACCTTTATATAAAGTCAATACCAAAGAGTCTTAAAATTTGATGTGGATTATTTTTTAAAAAAAATATTGTTAGGACGCACACAACGTGTGTGGACACATCTAGTACTGAAATGTAAGAGCTTTGATTATTTTACTTATATATGAATCTTTGTTTATCCTTTATATGTATCTATAATACGAAGCTGAAATGCAAGTAACTTTTCAAATCACATATTATTTCGAAACTGATAAATTTTCTCTCTCTCCGAATATTGACTGTCAGTCAGTAGCATATCTCAGCATAGTTTCGACATGATGTCATCTGGTACTAAAGCAAAAGCGCGGAAGAGAAGGGGTAACCTTATCATTCCAGTATGATGAACTTCTAGTGAAGTGTTTTAGAATTTGCAATCGGTTGTCAAATTTGGCATAAAAATTATTTTTCCTTACGAAGCGCATTTTTATGTCAACAATCAAAATTATCGCATATGGGGATAGACAAACTATTTTAAAGACAGTTTACTAAAGAAAATTTTAACAGACAAATTCATCAACCCAACATTTAAACAGAACTGGGAATTTATATGACTTCTTGTTATTTAAAAAATCAATAGTGAATTAATTAAATTTTTATGTAAAAAGTCTGGCAATTTCTTTTATGACTTTCAAACTTAAAACAAACAAGAAATAAAATCCTGTCAGACATTTGAGGCATATGTGTATATATATGTGTGTGTTTGTGTGTGTTAATGCCATTAAAGGTTTTTATTTGTTTGCTAAGGCGGTCTCTGTGTCTGCTAAGTTTTGTTAAAGTTTTAAATAATTACCTAGTGATGACTTAAAATTATCCAAATGAACAAACACACATACATACACACAGACTTTATTCGTATTTAAAAATGTCTATATTCACACACACATAATTTCGTAAAAGTTTATAAATATTTAAAGATTTTACAAATTATTGTTGAACATGCAAAGTAGCTGTGATGTGTCAAAAATACAATAATTCATAATGAAGGGGTCGAATGTTGAAAAGTATTTTTATAAATGAAATAATATTTGTCATTTGATAACTTTTATTTTCTTTCTCTGTTTCCTTTTTCTTTGACTAACTTCAATTTTATCATTGTATTTATTTGATAAATGTTAATTTCCCTGGAGTTTTATTTTATATACGTTTTGCATGTAATGCTAGAAGTGTCTTTAAATGTGAACACAAATCCCATTATAAATTAAACAAAAGTTGTAGAGTTTGTTGTCATTTTAATTTTAAGACGAAATTTTGTTAAAAATTGTGAAGGCTTGTTTAGTATCTTCCTATTGGATGGCAGCCTCGAAAGATGAAGATACATAATTTTGGCTTACATGTGTCCGCATATTGGTCTTTTTGTTTTTGTTTCCTGCATATAAGTGGAGTGGAATAATTCACTGACGTATAAAGGATATAAGGAAAAAGGTAAAACGCTTGGAGCTTAGTTAACGATACTAATAAGAATAAGTAATTATAAGTACAGATGGTGTTAGATGTTTTACGACAATCTTTCTGTTGAAAAAATTCAGTAAACCTCCTGATTAATTTTCTGTGGAAACATATCCCTAAAGGCAGGATAGAGACGTAGCAGATGAAAGTTTTACTTACTTATTATAACAAATTCTCTAGTGGTTGTTTATTGGTTCCAGATTAACCTGGTGATTTTACAAACACGCAAAATACAAAATGTTGTAGTAAGATAGTTGATTAGCTACGCAGTTACGGGAATAGTTGCATCTCTCTCATCCTATTCAATGGTATTTAGTATTTATTATTAAAATATTGCTGCCTGGCTATTTGTGAAAGTTTGGATATTTCTTTCAAATCCTACACATATGTAGAATCAAAGCTAATTCGCTTACTTACACAGTACAATACATGATTTCGGGAATCAATTCTGATAATTGTTTATGAAAGTAGCTGCAAAAAGAAGAATTTCTGCATCATTCGTTTGGTCATGGTACATCAATTAATAATTTAATAATTAACTTGAAGTTAGTAAGTATCGTATAAGGGAATTTGTCACGCTTTTGTCATAACTCGAGAACCACTAGTCCAAATAAGCTTAAACAAATTTAAAAAAATTAAGAATTACGTTTAGAGGTCTCCTGAATCCATTCCATCCATTTTCGCGATGATGTCTGTGGGTAGGTGGGCGTATGGATGGGTGGGTGTGTATGCCATTATTTTTGTGGAGTTTGTACAGGTCATACCGTTTGACATATCAAAATGAAATTTAGTACGTGCCTTTAGTATGTGGAGATAAAGAGCTGTATTGTTTTTGGGCATAATCGGGAGGGGGCAAGGGGTAGTTTCCTTACCCCCAAATTTTGCGAAAGCTCTACAGTTCATAGCGTAAGACATATCAAAATTAAATTCAGTATGTACCTTTGGTTTATATAGTTGAAGAGCTGTATAAATTTTGGGCATAATCGGGAAGGGGCAAGGGGTAGTATACCTAACACCCGAAATCGAAAATAATTTTTTTTTCGATTCGAATATACTTTCAACTCTTATTCTTTATGTTATATATCCATAAAAATACCTGTTTCCATTTGCTATGGTAAAGTTAAATGTAGGCCACTCTATGCATGGAAAGAAAACTTAGAACATTTTCAATTACACAGTGCAACACGGAAAAAATAACCATATACGGACACCACTACGTGATAAAAGACCAAAAAAAAAAGACCCCTGTCTCCCAGTTTTGCCCAAAGTCCTCCAGGTTTTTTTTATTGCCCTCAAAGATGTGGGGCCTCGATGTCATTTTTGCAAAAAAATTATCATTTACTCAAGCTCATATTTTGCAAACCGTTTGGAATTTTGATATACTCTCTGACGCAAAGTTGTAGCTCTTGTCATAAAGAACAAAAATTATATAAAATCAAAAAAACTTCAACTTCAAGGTCAAACTCGCAAAAAACTTTAAAAAATTAAATTTTTTTACCTTTTTTCCCCTGTTCAGGTCCATAGGTAGTAAACCGTTCAAAATTCAAGGAAACAATTAACTATAAAAATGAACCTAAGATTTCAGTAAACAACTTTCTAGAGCATATGAACCCCCTAGGAATGATTCTTAATACCGTTTAGGTAGCGCTTAGGTAGCTAACAAATTTTCGGGAAATTTTTCACTTTTGCGGCTACCTAAGCGCTACATATATATATATATATATATATATATATATATATATATATATATATATATATATATATATATATATATATATATATATATATATATATATATATATATATATATATATATTTATATATATATATATATATTTTAAACACCTTTTAAAAAGCATTGTAATAATTTTTAGAATTTTATAAAAATTTTAGAATTTTATCCAAGGATGGGTACCTTTATATAAAGTAAATACGTTTTTTATTTGCTGCTAAATATTTAGGGTGTACAATTTTCATAAAATAAAGCAACACAATCCTACTTTTTTGAAAATACTTATATGTTTTGCTTTCTTTGTGAGAGTTTCTTTAAGACTCAGGCGCTCAGGCACTCTAGATAACAAAGTATTTAATAATAATCTGTCCTATTTCACCAATTATTTTCCTAATTTTAAAGCTTGCTCTCTCTAAGTGATATTAAACAAAAAAAAAAATAATTAAAAGGGAAGCCATTTTTGTCATCAAAACCCCCCACTGTGCTCCGTTTGCTTTGTCTAGGAGGTCACCTACAACTGTTCCAATTTAGCCCATTTTCAAATGCGAACATTAGTGCAGAAGTATATATTTAAAAATGTGTAGACTCAGTTACAACTCTTTGAAAACGCTTTGAAAATTTCAGAAAGATTGATGTACTACTACTGTACATCATAGCTTATAACGAACACTCATACATGCAAACACAAATTACCTAGCAGCGCACTTATGGAGTTATGCATTGCTTGAATTTTTTTCTAATAAAATTTCTTTTTAAATTGTTTTTACAAGTAAAATAGACGTCGATTGCTGTACTGACAGTTTGATGACCTCTAATTATAATTTCATGTTACATGCAGAAGTTGTGGTATTGGTTACACACACTCTCCACAATGTCCATCGACGTTTCTGTACATCTACATGTGCTCTAGCATAGTTTATTAGGAATGACAAAAGGAATGTTGAAGACGACATTTAACAGTTTTAATTTGGTTGCAACATTTAATTATTATATAAATAAATATTAAATATATTAATAATTTTTTAGGATTAAGTTCTTTATTATAAATCAGTCAAGTGCGAGTTAAGACTCACACACGTAGGGTTCAGTACTATGTCCAGTACAACTTAAAAATTCAAGTTGTCAATTTTTGTATGTCTTATAGGGCATCCTTTAATTTTAAAATTAAAGTAATATTCGTGAAAATTGCATTATTATTGGAAAAACCTTTAAATTTTAGTAATTATTTTTATGGCGGCCATGGTTTACAATTTCTATAAAAATATGATGTGACTGCTCAAACATTCTTTAGTTTTTAGCAATTGTCATATCAGCTATGGCAACACATCTTCAGTAAAAAATTTTAAGAATCTACCTATTACGGTTCAAAAAATAAGGCCTTATACATGCAAATCACATCACTGCCTGAAAACCCTTTATTTTTTATTATTTGTTATAGTGGCCATAGTAATACACCTCATGTAAAAATTTCAAGATTCTACCTATTATCGCTTAAAACTTAGGCCATAGACATGCAAATCTCGTCACTATCGGATCACCCTTTAATTTTTAGGTTGATTTTTATACTTGTTTATATAGCGACCTAAGTTTTAATTACTGTTTGTAAATTTTAAGTGGTTGCCTCCTACAGCTCAAGAAATTTAGACATAGACGCAAATAACACGTCACTTCTAGAACACCCTATAAGTTGTAGTATTTGTTGCTATAGCGGCCGCAGGTATACACCTGATATAGATATATACTTGATAAAGAGCTAAACTCGTGAGATTGTTGGACTCTGCTACTCTGTTAAGTTTCTGAAAGCAGGAAAAAGAAAATGGTCAAGAGATACAATTTAAACTGAGAACTGTATAGGTGAGAAAATGAAGTTTTGGTAACTTGAAATATCGTCTGACTGAGAAAAGAATTAAGCCAGACGTTGATGTGGCTGATAGAAGCTAAGGACGGCAGCGCAAGTATGGCAAAAATATACTGAATTTTAATTTCGTGAAAAACCTAGCCTCAAAGGCTATTATGCATAGCAATGAAAATAAGTTGACTCTTCTTAAACACCTCAACAAGAGCGACTAAGGAAAGAGGTGGAAAAATGGTAGTGGTCTACTTTACAAATCTTATATTCCCGCTAATTAGTAACTTTAAGGATGAGATATATTCAAAGCATTTAAATGCAGTTTTACATTTGTTTTCATATGCACTAAACATGCATCTAGTTAACCATTCAATTGAATATTTGTTTTTTTTTCAATTCAGAGTGTTTTTTTCTTAAAGTTTATTACTACAATCATGTTTCATGCCCTCGAGTACAATACACTTTATTTTTTTTTTACTATTTTTCCAACATTTTTAACTTTTACATTGCTCTCAATAGTATTTGTACATTGAGTTTTAACACAAAATCAATAAAATGAAAAACAAAAATATAAAACTTAAGAAAAAATTTTTTAAATAATATACAGTGTCTGCCAAAACAGTTGCAACTCAAAGAAGATGTTAAAACCTGCTTAATTCTCGTTATGGGTGCCACTACGTTACAGTTGTTTTCATCTATATTTAATAATAAATTAAAGAATTTTGAGAAAACTGATTAAACAGCAACAAGTTAGTCGTAGTCAAAATAATTATGTATCACAATAAAGTTCTACAATTTTTATTGCAAAAATTCACTATTAAAGTTTCGAGTTATTGCTGCCCCCACTTTATTCTGCAAACTTTTTATCTGGAATATTTTCCTATTTACAAATTAAGAAAAACTGTGCGGTGAAATATAGCTCAAGTGGAATAAGAACTTATTTTTAGTAAATTAAAAATATTACTCTAGGCAGCTTAAAAGAGTTAGAGAATCTCTGAATGAAATGTATGAAAAATATATATAAATAAAAGAGTCAAAATTTTCAATGTTTATCTCATATTTTGAAACCAAAAACGAATTAAGCTAATTTTTGAGATCCTGTTCTGAAGCAAAATGGATTTTTAGCTAAGTCTTTCTGCATTCAACAAAACAAATAGTAGTTAGAAGGGGAATACCGCGGCTGCAGTACCCTTAACTAGTCGCGCAACATATGGTCATTCATGGCGATTGATAATTATGGACGGAGTCAGATGTGTTCGGTACAGGTCTGTTAGTTAAGACACCCTTATGATCCTACCGAATTTAGAGATATGGATTTGTTGTTGATATTCCTACTTAACATACAGATTTTTCTCTCTTGAAAGTATTATAAAAGCTTAAGTATTCCGACGACCTGGCACTCGTGCTTGGTGGAAAGTTCATAGATACTATTCAAGGATGCAAGAGACAAGTTGTCATAACAACGCAGGTATGGTGAAATGAACAGGGGCTAATCATAAATGCTAACAAATCCTACGCTTTTTACTTCAACTGAAGGAATAGGGATATAAAAGTTGCGTCCTTAATGCTTTTCGGATCAAAATTCAGTGTGTCAAGGAAAGTTAACACAAACTTAAAAAACTTACGTAGAACGAACATATTGAAACGAAGATAAGGAAAGAAAAAATGATCTTGCATCAATGTAAATGAGTGTGTGGCCATAAGTGAGGAATCTCGCCAAAGGCTGCATTCTGAATTTACATAATGACGGTGCGGCCCATAATAATTTATGGATCTGTGGTTGGGTGGCAAAAGCCTCTCAGAGTATAATTAAGCGTAAGTTAAGTAGGGTGCAAAGGATTCCTTGTATGGGTAAATGTGGT
This sequence comes from Phasia obesa, assembly GCA_949628195.1. Lineage (NCBI taxonomy): Eukaryota > Metazoa > Arthropoda > Insecta > Diptera > Tachinidae > Phasia > Phasia obesa. The sequence continues at coordinate 112,986,478 of OX451219.1, read as the reverse complement.
GCAGTAGGCATGGCTCCAATGCAGGCAATTGAGGCAATGTTGGGATGCTGCCGTTGTTTATGAACAGCGTCGCAATTTGGAATAGCTTTAGGCATAAGAGCGTTCCGGAATTAGTTAGTAAGGAGGTTAGGAAGTTCAAATGCGGATGGAATGAATGAGTAAAAGAAAGATAGTCGAAAGACATTGTCGGATACTCATTGCAGAAGGCGTTATATAAAATGAGTACATGAGGAAAGACATCAGCATTTTTACTGATGGTTCTATTATGGACGGTAGGGCAGGAGCAGTTGTATACTCAGCTGAGTTGAAGTTGTCAGTAGTCTGCGTTTGAGGTAGTACGTATCCGTTTACAAGGCCGAAATTCTTGGGCTGCTGCATACGTTCGATCACCTGCTGGAATATCGGGTTAGGGGAGTAAAGTTTCATTGCACTTCACAACCAATCGGTTATAAAATATATGAGGCAGGTGAACGTGTACTCCAAACCAGTGCTGGGATGTGTTTCAAAACTTAACAGATGTTTCTTGGTTACAGGTAGTTCCTTCATTTGACATGCGTTTTGATCGCAAAAAGGCTTTCCTTTTTTATATATATATATATATATTTATTTTATTTATTATATATATATATATATATATATATATATCGTATACTAATATACATACGGGGTCTGTTCAAAAGAAAAGGTGAATTTTGAATTTCCACGTGCTGTGTACATACAATTATCGAAAATTTTTTTTGTTTGTATTATCAGTCAATTTGGATTAGTAGTTTGTTGTTGACAACTGAAAAGGTTAGTAAGGTTTGTGTGATTTCTTCAATTTTTTACTTTTGACTTCTGGCCGCTTCCGTTGGGATGTTGTTATTAAAGTTATTAAATAAAGCTTCCCAAAACGGATCTTTTTTAATTAAAAACTTTTAATATTCAATGATGCATAGTGAATAAAAAAGAGGTATACTGAATAGGAAAGCCAGGTGAAAGCGCTTTCATGTAACAATGTTGTAAAAATCGACCACTTGGAAAAAATTCTACTCATGCAAATCTACTCTAGTGTAAGACGATGAGATGCCTAATTTCTTCGTTCTCAGTATTCTAATAGGCAGATTTATTTTGCGCCACCTTGTATTTAGTTCACGGTTTTTTATTTCCTTCTAATAATAAAAATTTCCAAGGGTTTTTAAAGAGGCCTGTGTTTCACTTATGATCTCTGTGTTTGAACCAAAACATTTACCACCCAGCTATATGTTCAAGTTCTGGGAAGAATGGGAGTATTTCTGCGTATAATCATAAGATTAGATTAGACCCTAATGGTTCAATATTATCCTAGAATCATAATGACTTCTTTTGGCGAGATGACTTGAACATTTGGGCTGATTTGTAAACCACTTTTCAACCATTAAAAATCACTGGAGCAGAGCCCCCTTAGGCTTTATCAAGCTTTGATTTGGTTTTACTGATTGATTGATAGTGGGGTAGACTTTTAGACTAGGGGTTGTGTTCAATTTCTGACCAAGCTCTGCCGACAAGACAGAATCTTAGCAGCTGGGGTGGTCTTAAAAAAGGTTGATATAATTAACTCAATTTAAGAAAAAGTCTAATAATAGATAACAGTTAGTTGTCTTAGGTTCACAAAAATACATTTTTATATATCAGTTATAAAAATTTTATGTTCAGTTATAAGCGTCAATGTACTTATGAAAGCATTTGAAGAAAAACCTGTATTTAAAGAAAGTTCGTCGGTATTCGGAAAAAATCATAAGTTTAACGCTTATGTTTTACTGAAAGTATTTAATAGTAATGGCATTATTATTTCTGTTATGTTTTTTGTTAACAAACTGACAAATACCCGCTGCCTTTTTTGGTGGGTTAGTTTTGAATTCGTTATAAACCACTTTTAAAACCATTTCTGAACGCCTACATATCACATGTTTAAGGAAAAAGCCACGTCGTGCACTATAATACAGTGGAATATGCTCTAAAGAAAACGAAATATGTATGTATTTATGCCGGTTTCAAAGCTTTTAAAGTACAAAATCAAACGCAAACAAAATATTCTCGTACCTTTTATACAAATACGAGCGTTACGTGCTAGGTACATACATCTACATACTATGTGATGGTATGCAATTGTATTAGTGTTGACTTGGTTATGATGAAATAAAAGGATGTTTGTACAAAATATGTACAGTGTATAATATAAAAATATGGGTACATTTGGAAAAATGTCGAGTCATTGCTTTTATAAAATATTTTAACAAGGTTGTCTTTGAAAATAGTCGTAACCCACTAAGCTTAACTTTCAGAATATGACACCTTTATTAAAAAAAATATTTTTGTCAACTCTCATCGAAGATCATCTATCTCAATTGTAAGTAATAGATTTTGCAGTATGTTTGGAAAAAAAAAGAAATCCATTCAAAAACCTATTGAACGTTACCAGTATGAAATTCATAAAGCTGATTTTGCTTCGATTTCAGGGGAATAATAACAGGAAATTCCTAATAGCGGAAAAGCAGTGACGATATAAAGAAAAGCCTAAACGAGATAAAAATAATTAAAGCTCATATTTGGTTAATGAAAAGGAAGGATAATTATTATAATGGGTAAATTTTTTCTTGACCAGCAATTGTAAAAATCGTATTCTGCGAGGAATTCTAAGAAGGTTTGCCCAAGAAACCATGGGTCTAAAATCAAAATCGAGCTTGAGGTTTTAAAAGAGAAATTTTGTTTTTTATCGTACAAAATTCTAATTTTATATTGTAGTATGATAAAAAACGAAAAGTTTCTCATTAAAAACGATACAATACATGCATTTCAACGGTTACACCTCATTTTGAAAGAATACTTGGATATGAAAAAGCTAACCGTAGGATGTGTAACTCTAATTCTCATACTGGACCACAAGACAAACATTTTGAGAACTTTAAAGGGGTAGCGTTGTTTAGACGCAATCCAAGCGAATTGTTGTGCCGTTTTGTAATTGTGAACTAAACATGGTTCAATCACAATACACTAGAGACTAAAGAACAATCAAAAGAGTGTGTTTCTTATAGTGGTTGGTCACCAAAAAGGATAGGACTGTTGGGCAAAGTTATTCACATTATTTACCTTGAGAAGGTTAAACGAATTTATTTGAAGATTCAACAATGATTTGAATCAAAAGGGACCTCATCTAGCTAGGAAAAACTGCTGTTCGATCAAGACAATGCACGGATGAGTCTAGTGACTTTGGACTGCTATACCAGCCAGAATATTTTCCATTTCAAATTAGAAGAAATGGATAGTTGGTAAGAAATTTGGGTAAAAAAAAATAAACACGTATTTTGAGTGTTTTGACAAATCTTATTATTTTGTGGAGAGAAAGATAAAAGTGGAAAAACGCTGCTGGATGGCTTCAAAATTTTTATTTTGAAAATAATGCAGTAGCTTCTGTACTACCAAAGATATTTTAATGAAATTCATTACAGTGGCCAAGCCGAGTGGTTTTTGAGTGGGCTTGCACAAGAACCAACATATCGTATCTGTAACAATATATGGTTGCGATGAACATGTTGTTTAAGTTTTAGTTATTACTATGGTTACGACAAACAAGTTTTTGTAAAAGTTTTATCATAAAATGTTTATTATGCCCAAAAAAACCACAACCAAAATTTCATTGGTATTCCAAACTAATATTGTATTTATAACCATAGCAAATTATTAGTAAACAAATTATGATAAGATAGCTCTTATGTAACGAAACAAACAATTAATGTTTAGTTTTTTTTTTTTTTTTTAATTATTAGATTCGTATTTTACGGGTTTCTTAAAAAAAAACAATAGTTTATGAATTGAGCATTTTCTCATATCATATGCTTAAAAAAATTGGGTCTTTTATTAATGAATGTTTTTTTAATTAACGTTTTTTTTTCAACTACTGCTTATTTCGTGAATGGTAACACTTAGCTCATGTCTGATTTGACAGATAATTAGTTTTATCCTTCCACTGAACGAATATGGTTGTGTATACGCATGAACAACGCTGGGAAATATTGACTTACAGAAGATGCCGATTTTGGCAAAAAAAAAAATCATCTTTTCAGATGAAGCTCATTTTGATCTTGGCAGGTATGCAAACAAGCAACATTGGCGCATTTGGGACACAGAAAACCCGCACGCATACATTGAAAAGCCGTTGCACCCAAAACGAGTCACTGTTTTGTGCGGATTTTGTTCTAGAGGCATAATTGGGCCAACCTCAACTCATATGAGATTACCCTCTGAATTTAAGCTATTAATGAGGGGAGGCAAAGAAACTAAAAAGGATTTTCTTAGTAGCGGCGAGCTAAAGGAAACCAGTTCAGCACTAAGTCACTTTGTCTTTATGGCAAATGTGAGATGCAGTGTATGGAATGTCAAATTTCTAGTATGAGAAATTAACGAAAAATGGCCCAATTATGCCTCTGGTCAATGGCGATCGTTATCGGGCCATGTTGAACGAACTTTTGTTTACAAAAATTGAAGAGGAGGATATTGGCAACATTTGGTTTCAACAGGACGGCGCTACGTGCCACACAGCCGAAGCTACACTCGATGTTTTGCGCCCTGTTTTTGAATATCACATTATCAGCCGCAGAGCTGATGTCGTTTGGCCAGCTCGGAGCTGCGATTTGACACCGCTGGATTATTATTTGTGGGGTGCCGTCAAAGATAAGTGTTACGCCGACAAGCCAGAAACAATTGACGCTTTAAAGGACAATATTCGTGAAGCCATTGGTGAAATACAGCTGCACACAATAGATAATGTGCTTAAAAATTGGACCGATCGTGTCGGCTACTGCATGGCCAGCCGAGGCAGCCAATTGAATGAAATTATTTTCCATTATTAACCGGAAGGATTGAATTTTCAAACAAAAAAAATATATTTGAGAAAATATTCAGTAGTTTTTTTTATAGCATTTTCAAAAAAAAAGGTTATTTGGCGGACCCGTTATAAACAAATAAGGTTTGTTGTTACATTTATATATTTCACTAATTGTGCCCACACACGTTGTGTGCATCCTGACGATATTTTGTTCGATTTTGCTTTGAAAGTAATCCACACCAAATTTTAAGACTCTTACGTATTTAATTTATATAAAGGAGTTCATCCCTGGATAAAATTCTAAAAATTATATAAAATTCTAAAATTCAAAAAATTATTGTAATACTTTGTAAAAGGTGCTTAAAATATTTTAATAACAATGTAATTCCACAAAGTAAAAATACAAATTAAGTACTAATTTTATTCAATTGTCTATTTGGCAGTAACTAATTCATATTTTGTCGTTATTTTAAAACAGCGCCATCTCTTACGCAACCGCGTTTAAAATATACCGCTTTAAAAAATAAAATATGCCTTAAAATATGCAGTACCTTTAAATCGGTAAAAACGATTTTTTTCACTTTCTTTTGGAAATAATATATTTTTTATTAAATTGTTTGATAAAATTATTTGAATCAGCATACAAAGGTACCTCCTTATAAAATTTTGTTAAAATCCATCTAGTAGTTTTTACGTGATGCGCACACAGACAGATTGACAGACAGACAGAAAAAGAGTTACTGTTTCATTATATGTATAAATTTACATTTTTTTGTCGAACTGTTTTTTAACATTCAAATAAATTATTATTTATAAGGCCTCTCTCTAACTCTTCAATAGGGTTGAAAAAAAAATTTTTTTCCTGTATGAGCACTACTGATGTCAAATCTTTGGATCACCAAAAAGGTATCCTCACATCAGAATCAAACGATTAAAGTCATGGAATGATATTGGACATAAGTGTAATAAAATTGCAGGGGGTAGCTGAGGCTGCAGGTATTTCAACTAACAGAGTGCATTTCATTATGCAAGAATATTTGGAGCTGATAAAGCTAAACGTAAGATGTAGCAACCGCATGACCGGCATATTTGGCGAAGTACAGAAGCAATTCAGAAAAGTTGTAAGATTTTGTAACCGTACATCCATCGCAACTCACCAGAAACCAAAGAATAATCAAAACTTTGGATTTCTTTTGGAGAACGTGCACAAAAGATCCCATGCGTTATCATTACCGTTGATTAAATTACAAAAAAAGTCAAATGATTGATTACCGCCAAGTACTATTCAGACCTTTTGGTTAGATTCCATATTGAGTTGAAGCGGAAACGACCTCGACCTGTGTGAAAAATTCCGTGAAATGAGTCATAAACTTCTAGCCAAACAGATTTGTCTTGACAAATCTTATTATTTACAGAGAATAAAAAACTACAAAGACGCCGAAATAAGTATAACGTTCCTTAACGACACTATATTTCGTTGGTATTTATTGTATCTTAAATGTATTTAAATTAATAATAAAAACACTTAATTGAGTCCAGCAAGAGCTAGACCAAAATGTATATTTTATGGTTGCCATTATTAAGAAATAAAACACTCTTGACGAAAAACTACTGTATCGAAGTCCTCACGAAATTATCAAACTGAAGTCGTATATACTTTTTTAATATTTTTCAAAATTAATAAAAAAACCAAAATTACAAAAATGTTCACTGAAAATGAGAACCGTCGATATAATTTTGTATTTTAATTGACGTCTTCGGAAAATCCATCCGTTATAACATCTTTTAAGGGATTTATTATATTTATGTTCTTTATATGAACATAAAAGTAAAAAAATATAATTATCAAACAAACACCTCCAATTATCCGAAAATTATTTTGGTTATGATTAACTCGTTTTATTTCTTAACGTGTATTTATTGATCTGCTCTGTAACTGCTCACATTCTGTTAACCCACACTGTTTGCATTTACTGTTAAACTGGCAAAATATGGTGGAAATATTCAATAAAACTAGTAAACACATGCGAGTGAATGAATTCCTCCAACAAGTTTTTAACTTGAGCACTTTTTGCCTTAAAAACTACTTACAGTGTGCAGCAGCAACGTTTGTAAACTACAACACAACCGACAAACATAAAGACAGACTAAAAATATCTGAATAAAAGAGTGAGTCAATGAAAAAGTAAAAAAGAAAAATACAAAAAAATTGTTTTGGTTAAAAACCATATAATACAAGTGTTTGCCTTGAGCTAAGGACATCAATATTGATAAATCAGTCCTTGGTTTGTTGAAAAATAAAAAAAAAAAAATAAAAATAAAAACTAACAACACAAATAACAAAAGCAAAGATAATGGGTATGTCTGTCGATGATAAATAAAATAGACAGTAGGGAAATTGGCGTTTGCAGCAACAACAAAGGCTACAACTACAACAAAGTTTCAAAAATGTGTCTTTAACAGTCATTGAAGGCAAAAAGAAATGGAGGAGAGCAAACGTTTTCATGATAAAGATCTATGAAAATGAGTACAAGCAAAACAAAAATTTAATCACACTTAAATAAGTATTCAGGGTTTCTTAAACGTTTTTTTTTTCTTTAAAATATTTTAAACTTTTATTATAAAGAAGGAATTTTAACATTTTGCCACTGGAAATTAATTAAATTAAAAAAAAAAAAAAAATAGGGAGATTAATTTGTTGTTAAGCTTTTTTTAGTTTAAACAACTTAGACGGTTTCTATGTGTATAAAAGCCCGACTTGGCAAGTTAAGCGCCATATAAAAGGTATCAACAAAAATTCCCAAAAACATTAGGGTTTGTTGAGCGATATTTTAATTATGCTATTTTTGGCAAAAAAAATTAACAAACAAAGTAACAAACAAAATTATTTTTTAGCAGTTTCGTTTTTGGCGTTAATGAGTTAATGCGTTCCAGTCATCAAACTTGGACACATAATCTACACTAAAGTATGGCTTTATCTATAGTAATATTGTAGATGGGGCATTTCTGTAAATGAACTATTTTTGAAAATTTCATTGATGGTGCTGATAGTAATCGAAATCTATATATATAAAGCACAAAATGTGTTTGTTTGTTTGTCGGAAAGCTATAGCTGCCTACACCAATAAACCGATCTTTCTGAAATTTTCACAGTTTGTTACTAGATACACGGATGATAAAAAAGGGTACTTATTTTTTTGATATTTGACGTGGGCGTGGCATCTCCCATACAAAGTAAATATTTATCATCGTGTTTCTTGCTAACAGTAATAGGTAGCACCTTGAAATTTTGCACCAGTAACCTCTATATTAACGTACATAGTTTGGAGAAAGACGGACTAGATTAGAATAGCGGGAGTGGTACCTTTCATACAAAGTGAAAAATTATTATCCTGTATCTAGAGAACTACATTAGGTAGCGCCTTGGAATTTTGCACAAATAACCACCATATTAACGTACATAGTTAAGCTAAACACGGACTGGATTGGAATAGCGGGAGTGGTACCTCGCATACAAAGTGAAAAATTGTTATCGTGTTCCCGGCGAACTACAGTAGATAGCGCCTTAAAAATTTGCAAGAGAAACCTTTGTACTAAAGCGCATAGTCTGCCAAAATACAGAATGAATTGGGACAGTGGGCTTGGTACCTCCCATACAAAGTAAAAAAAATATTATTGTGTATATAGAGAACTATAATAGGTATGGTCCTTAAAGTGGGTACAAGTAAACCCTATACCCACGCGTATACTATAGAAAAACATAGGTTGAATTAGGACAGTGAGCGTGGTACCCCCCATACAAAGTAAAAAATTATTATCCTGTTCTAGAGAACTGCAATTGGTAGCGCCTTGGAATTTTCCATCAGTAACCCCCTTAATAAGATACATTGTTTAGAAAAAACACAGACTGAATTTGAATGGAGGACGTGATACCTCCTATGCAAAGTGAAAAATTGTTATCGTGTTAATACGTATAGTCTATCAAAAAACAGGTTTGATGGGAACATTTTTGACGCGTGTGTTTTCGCGTTAAAATTGGTCATACTTTTCTTCCAAATGTTTTTATTGTACTTTTTGTGGATGGGTGTAGCGAAGCGCACCGGGGATAGCTATGTAATATAAAACAGCAATTTTTTACACTATTTTACTGATTTAAAGGTACATCAAACTTGACAGCACCTTTAATTTTGAAAGCGGAATATTTTAAACACTATTTACAGAACTCTACAATAATTCTAAAATTGTATGTAAATTTTAGAATTTTATATAAAAACTTTGTTCGTGTGTAATAACTCAGGGATGGCTATCTCCATATAAAGTAAATATATAAACTAGTTATGGTTTTTAAAAATAATAGTCCTAAAATTGGATGTGGATTACTTTCAAAGTAAACTCGAACAAAATATTATCAGAACGTCTACTAATAAGGTGGGTTCACTAGCTAGTGCAGGGAAATCCCTTTTTAAAAAACACTCGTATAAGGTAATGATAAGTTACCAGTATCATTTGAAATTGAGTACTTAAAGTTCTTTTCTCTATTTTGCCTTGGAAATGCGATATTTTCTTGGATGAAAAATTGCAGGTACTAAAGTACGAAAAAACAGACAGTCAAACAGAAGAATATGATACTGAATATTTGACATTTTTATTAGGGGAAGTCTTTCTATTTTCCATACAGATGAAACTTTTAATTCAAGATTAAGTTAGTTTTTATTCTCTCTAAGAATGAATAAAATAAATTATAAATTATTGATATTATTAAAGAAAAATTGGGAAAATTTAATTTTCAGACACCAGCAGAGCGGAATCTATCTGGTGCTACAGGTTCCTATCGTAATAGTCATTTGGACACTAGCCAAACCTCAGCAAACCTCGGAAACTGTTGCTTCTTTATATCCACAAAGCATTGGCATCAAGACGTTAAAAGTCAACAAGACCATATACTAACGGGTGGGGCATATATACTAAACGTGAGCATAAAACTTCTTGTTAGACTAACTTCATAATGTTCAATAATGAATTGGTCTCTTTTTTCTTGCACTTGATTTCATGTGTATACAAATATTGTTGTGCTCTTAAATAAAAACATACAATAGCATTTGCTTGCTCTTCTTCCAACCAATGCAATATTTGTTGTTGTTTGAAATAAAATTTCAGTAGTGAATATTTTGTTTCAATAGTGTCTGTGATGATGTGAAATACTGTTATAGCAGACAACATGTATGTAAATGTATGATGTTAAAAGCAAGGGTTTGTACTTTGTACTTTGTATTTTAGTTATTTTATATTAATTTGCGCGTTGAGTGGTTGAAAATAGGCAAAATTAATTTAATATATAGAAAGTACATGCATATGTTTATTTCATTATGGATATAAAAACTAGTAAAAACAGAGAAATTTAAAAAATATTTTCAAAATAAAAACTTTCTTGAAAAATTCACAAAAACGGAAAGTAGTAAAAATGAACTTCCTTTCATACAATTCAAAAAATTTCTTTTGAAAAAAAATTAAGTACAAAAACAAAAATTAAAAACACAAACAATTTTTTATTTTACTATTTTTGCTCGAAGAAATTTTAAAAGCAAATTTTGAATATTCGAACGACTTTCAATTAAAAAGATTATAAAAATTTCAAAAATAGTAAAAATATCAGGCATTCGAACCTAATACTTTTTTTATTATTCATAAGTTTTTGTTTTATTTGTTCTCATTCCAGAAACTGCAGTAGCTTGAATTTTTTAAACTTTATTGACGAATAAAAAAATCTAATTTAATTTTTTCTCTCAAAAATCAGAGATTTTACTCTCAAGAAAATTTAAGTAAAATGAACTAGTGAACAATATGAAATGCTCAGCATATTTATTGTACACTTGATTAAACTGTCCGTTCAAATGAGGTGCACTGATTTTTGCACTGTTTGCTCTCTTTTTCTCTGTATTTACTGTTTAGTAATATTCGACTACACATACAATCAATATTTGCGCTTCAAAAACATGCAATACTGTACACTTTTTAACATCTTGCGCTCACGTTTAATATATACAGACAACAATTTCATTAACCAAACCCATTAACTCGAAATATTCTGAAATAAACCCGAAAGATACCTTATTAAATACATATTCAATGTATTTAGAAATTACGAGTTAATATGTCAGTTTTCTCCTTTTCTGAACAACTAAAAAAGTGTCGTGAAAGAAAAATGGTATTTCATTTTCGAAGAAGTTTTTCAACAAGCAAGTCCATAGCTGAGCTCTCAGTCAACTTACACATATGTGGTTTGGTGGCCAAAATTCACAGTACAACTAAACGTAATTTGTCCTATAGTCTGCATTTGAAGGAGTACGTCTCCGTTTAAAAGGCAGAAGAATTGTGTGCATAGGCTAGATCACCTTTTGAAATATCGGTAGCATGAAAGAAAGGTTATCATTACATTTGACAACCAATCGGCTATGAAACGCATAAGACAATAAGAAATCACACTAATAAAATATTTGTAAAACCTTCTAATAACCTATTATTGCTAAAAAAAAAGTTAGTTACTAGAAAAAATAACATTTGCTTCCAAATTAAAATGTGTGCAGCTGTCAAACTATCAAAAAAACTATCAAACTATCAATGAAACTATCAAAACTTTTTTTATTTATTTATTAAAAAAACAAATGTTTTTTTAAATAATTAAAGAACTTAATTATCCGACTTTCACTCTCTGGTGGCGTCAATATTAGCTAAAACTTAAAAATTATTTTACATGGTTTCAAATTATGGTTTTAGCTGTCGCACAATACAATACAGTACAATACAGCTTTCGTTACAATACAAGATACAGTTATTTTTTGTATTTTTGTCTATGGAAAAAAGCACTGTGCGACGTGGCGGGCACAGCTAGTAAAGAATATTGCAATTTCTTATTTAATATTTTTATGCAATATATTGTTATGTCATTCAGTTGAGATATTGTCTGAGTTAAAAACTTACAAAAATATTCAAAAGCGCCAAAGTAAGAATTTACGAATGATTACAGTCGCAACCTGGTATAATAAAAATTCGAACATTCAATAACCTATTTAAGGAATCTTGAAATATACCCAAATGCGCTGCCCCGTAATGACCCTAATGATCATGCTTATGAATTTTAGTGCACAGTATTAATAACTATAACAGAAGCTACCAATGGTATAGCGGGAGTTTAAATGGTATTCAACTCCTAAATCAGAGGTATGAGTATGATCCTATCAGTTATCTTCTAAAATAGCTACTTTTGTCGGCATGCGTTTGTAGACGCATCCCATTAACCCAGTGGTAATACTATAGTTAGGTTAGGGCGACATGCCAGGCGCTGATGTAAATCTGTATCACAATCTATATTTTGTAATATGGGTATGCCCGCGGTCCTAGGCATAATGTTAGTCAGTGTGCTGGCCATGCTTAGTCTGCAGTCTTGATTTTCATCTTGACCAGGTAATACTAGAAATTTCTATGAAAATACACAGCAAGATAATGTCCTGAATGCGACCGGACACTCTTTACTTTTAAATTTAGTTGTAATTTTTATTTTAGGGCTGTAAACATATTGTGTTAAGATGAAGCATTTACATTTCGAAATATCGGGGTTGTTTTTAGCTACATGAGAAATATCGATAATTATGGTTTGACAGCTGAGAATGTCAAACTGTGTCGAAATTTCTATTCAGTGAGGTTTGGCAAGTCATCATGAATCGTTTAATGCCAGAACCTCGCTTAAAAGTTGTGGAAATTTACTTTGAAAAAAAAAAATCTGTTCACGGTCCATTTTACGATCAACATAATAGGAATAGTGAAAAAATAATTCGTGCAGTTGTTAGTGTGAAAACACTAATTTTATTCTTCTCGATTCAAAAACACAATAAAGAAATGTACGTACCAAAGACAATAATGCTGTTGTAGCGCCATATTGAATAAGATGTCGAAATGACGATTTAACATATAAATTTTCAAGGAATCATGCGTTTTTAGAAATAAATAATGATTTATCATATTTCTCAACTGATTGGCCTTTATCCTTCGACTAGGTGGAATATTTCATGGAGAAATTTTGGCCTACATATTATACTAATGTTGGGTCCCTTTTCGATCCCCTTCCGTCCCCAATGATTATAGGCGACCGACTTGTAATTTACGGCAACCATACATTGGGCCACGTGCCACAAACAGCCTTTAATCTAGACTGTACTGATTTCAGACTGTTGAGTGGTAACTATCGGCATTCTTTCTCATCACGGAGTCTCTAGTGGTTGCTAGCATTTGTCCAAGGCTTAGTTCCCCGTGGCATTCACATTTAAAAAGCTTCTGTCCATGGTCCTAAGTGTAATGCTAGCCAGTGTTGGACATGCACTGAACATTCACACACAATATGCGCTACCGTCTCAGCGTTTTCCAGGCATAGTCTGCAAGTATCAACTTCTTCGATTTCCCATGACCTGCCACTAACGCAATTATCCAGCTTATGGTGCCTCTATTATATCTAAGAACCTTGCTGGCCTTACCAAGGAGCTCTTGGCAGGAAGCCTAATTGGGGGTTTTTGGCTTACGTGTCTATAAAATACAGCTCGTGCAAGAATGGAAGCCAAATGCCCATTGTTTGTTTAGCATTTTTACTGATTCGGCTGAAATGAGTATTTTTTAACAAAGAATTTTATTTAGTGATTAAGGGCATTTGTGGTTAAATGGTCATGTCAATAAGAAAAATTGGCGTATTTGAAGCAAACACAATCCTCAAGCTATTAACGAAGTACCATTATTACATCCATTGACTCTTTGGAGCGGTTTAGACGTTGGCGGCATCACGGGTCCTTACTTCTTTTGAAATGTACAAGCTGCTGCCATTGCTATGAATGGCGAGCGCTATGAAGACATGCTGACTGCATTTTTGTTCTAAAAAATTTACCAGCTAGAGGTCAGCGACTTATGTTTCGTTTTTTATAAAATTTTTGGGAATTTAAATATGAATTATTCAATATTATGCTAATTATCCATAACGTTTTATAATAAACATGCAACTTATTGTTGAGAATCCCCAACAATAAATTGCATTTTTATTGATTGATAGATTTATTGCATAAATGACTTTATTACCACAAGTGGCCGTATACTGGCCCCTCGTTCGTGCTATTTAACGCCTCGAAATTACTTTATATGGGACTATATTAAGTCATTGGTTTATGTCGATAAACCAGCAGTTTTTGAAGCAACTCTTAACGCATTAAAAATCAATTAAATTTATTGGAAAAAGTAGTCAAAAGCTGGACTGATCGAATGAGCCATGTATCTCGTAGCCGCGGAGGCAGATGCCGGAAATTATTTGAAAAAATTAATGGAAATTATCAATCAGATTGGAATTTCATTCCAACACTATTTCTGTCTTGTGTTGTCATTTTAGTGCTCATGTAGCTAAAATAAAAATTCCCATATATTTAAAAAATTATAAAAAAATGTTTGTTATTATGAACATTTTTTTAATGAGACCGACCAATCTGTAAGCATAACTTTTACATGAAAAAAATATTGAAAACCTGTTAAAAAATAACTCAGTTGCTTGGCCTATATAACCTTAAAGTTTTGAGGCCTTTAATCATAAATAAATAAATAAATAAATAAATAAATAAATAAATAAATAAATAAATAACTTAAATGATTAAAAAACTACTTAAACCCAAAACATACCAATTGATTAACTTCTTCCTTCTTTTAAGGACAGTTAAAATATCAAATCCGTATAGAAATAAATTTTTGCACAAATTAAAGATTTTATTTAGTTTTAAATAAAGTTCAATTAATTTTTTAATTGATTCAAATATATACTTGTTTAAAATAGAACAAAAAAATCCTAATAAAACAATTAATTGAATCAAAAAACTATTTAATTAAATTTTAATCTATCGATGTGCGATTACTACAGTCTTAATTTAGTTACCCTCTGTAAAAATTAAATTTTTAATATTTTATTTTTAAATTTTACCTCTAAACTTCTCTGCAAAATCCTCTTTTGCAGTAATAATTCTTAAAATATTTCCATCACAATTTAATTAAAATTGCATCCATTCAATTTATGATATAAATTTTTTTTCATTTTAAAAATGCTGTCATGAAAATGCAAGTTGCAAAAAGTAGCAACAAAGCAAGCAACAGCAGCAACAATAAATTTAATATTGCAACTGAAAATTAACACGAAATAGTCTCATACACAGCAATTATGGCGAAAAAGTAATGACATCGATGATGTTGATGTTGATGATGATGATGTTGATTGCTATGAAAAAGGATTATTGTTGTCACTGCAACACTAAATAGAAGCAGGAACACAAGCGCTCACATAAACAAAGGATTTTATAGATTTTTTGGTTTATTTATTTATTTAAATTATATTTAATATTTTATAGTCTAAGCTGCCAACGTTGCTTTAATTTTGAAAAATTAATTAAAATTATTAAAACCAAATCTAATTTCTTTAGGAAGCTTTTGTTGTAGTGCAAATTAAATCCAAACACTATTAGCAACAACAAATATTTGAACAACTTCAGGAAATAAAATTAAATTATTTTACCCAAAGCGCACAGAAAAAAAGGTTGTTGAACTCAATTAAATTAATCTAAAAGGCAGCGGGAAGCAGTCAGCAATCATTTTGTTTCAAAATATTTTAGTTGTGTAGAAGTATTTGTGATAATACACATGCAGTAGTTTTGTTGCAAAACTTTATTTGATAATTTCAGAAATTTTATAGTAAACCAGCAGTTAAAAAATACTCATAAGAGTACAAAGCAGCAGTGGGAAAAATGAATCTTTAAAATCTAAATAAGTGAGCTTTTGGAAAGTTTTTCTTAATAAATAGTAAATTAATGAACTTAAATAAAAAAGTAAATTTCTTTTTATACAGATTTAAATGGGGTAAAATGGGAAAATGGGTAAATTAAAAACATTGTACATGTTTAAGTTGTTTAAAATAAAGAATCGATTTAATAAAGCCAAATAGATTTTGTAGCTTCTTACAGTGTCTAGAAGTCAAATAAAATTTTAGCAACAGCACTGACATATTGGCTAAATAACAATCAAATCACAATAGCTAACTAACGCTAAACATAAAATAGCGAACACTTTTCAAAAGCATAAATAAAATAAACACACTGCTTTTTCAATCAGAAAACCTTGAGAGCACTAGCACTAGTGAGTGGTTAAAATTATAATTAAAAACAGCAGTAGCATTTATATACTCTACAAAAATGTATAGAATAAACCAGACAGCTCTTGGAAAATGTAATCAGTGCCATTAGTAAAGCGAAAGTAAGCTAATAATTACGACAATTAACACGAATGTATGCGGTTGTTAGAACTGGTTCGTATAGCAATAGCAAGGTTCGTGCGGCAAAAAGCAAGGTTGTATTTTCCCAAAGATTTTTTTGTGATTTTTTCAGCCATTTAGAATTTATTTTTCGTTTTATTTTGTGAACTAATGATATTACACACTGTGTAATTTTTTAAGTCATGGCAAAATAATCATATACGGACACCACTACGTGATAAAAGACCAAAAAAAAGACCCCTGTCTCCCAGTTTTGCCCAAAGTCCTTCAGGTTTTTTTATGGGTCCTCAAAGATGTGGGGCCTCGATGTCATTTTTGCAAAAAAAAAAAAATGATCATTTACTCAAGCTCATAGTTTGCAAACCGTTTGGAATTTTGATATACTTTTTGAGGCAAAGTTGTAGCTCTTGTCATAAAGAACAAAAATTGTTAACGTATAAAATCAAAAAAACTTCATCTTCAAGGTCAAAATCGCAAAAAACTTAAAAGAATTCAATTTTTTTTTTTACCTTTTTTCCCCTGTTCAGGTCCATAGGTTCATTTTTGTAGTTGATTGTTTCCTTGAGTTTTGAACGGTTTGCTACCTATGGACCTGAACAGGGGAAAAAAGGTAAAAAAAATTGAATTTTTTAAAGTTTTTTTGCGATTTTGACCTTGAAGATAAATTTTTTTTGATTTCATATATTAACAATTTTTGTTCTTTATGACAAGAGCTACAAGTTTGCCTCAGAGAGTATATCAAAATTCCAAACGGTTTGCAAAATATGAGCTTAAGTAAATGATAATTTTTTTGCAAAAATGTTATCGAGGCCCCACATCTTTGAGGGCCCATAAAGAAAAACCTGGAGGACTTTGGACAAAACTGGGAGACAGCGGTCTTTTTTTTTTTTTTGTTCTTTTACCACGTAGTGGTCACCGTATATGGTTATTTTTTTTCCGTGTTGCACCGTGTTATTTAAAATAATCATTTCCGATCCCATAAAGTATATATCTTTTAAATCCTTATACATAGCAAAGTTGATTAAGCGGTTTCAACTTTCCCAAGGCACCAGAAGAGATACAGAAAATTTAAGACCACCAATCTGCCAGGCATAGTTTCGATAATTTCACTAATGAAATTCAGCAACATCAGACCCGTACATACAAGGCTGTGGACAAAAAAATGGAGTACATACAAATCTCGGGGGATCAACAACCCCCTATGAAGGCGATTTTTATTTGTTTTTAGGTTAGTACGGTTTTTGATTTGCATTAAAAGCCTTTATAGAAAGCAATACACATAGAGATAGCCGATAGACCCGAAGAGTGCCCACTTGGAACCAGGAGCATTTAACAGTCATTAACCGTACCATTCTAACGCAATATTGGTTACAGAAAGTCCTACCTTTTACAAAAATTTTTCTGTAAAATTTTTACAAAAAACTCGATAAAATTTTTACAATAAATTTTCGATAGTTTTAAAAAAATTTTCGATGAAATTTTAACAAAAAAATTTTGATATAATTCTCAGAAAAAATTTTCGATAAAATCTGTACACAAAACTTTTTAGAAAAAAATTTCTTTAAAATTTTAACAAATAATTTTCTATAAATTTTTACAAATAATTTTCCATAAATTTTTACAAATAATTTTCTATAAATCTTTACAAAAAAATTTTCGATAAAATTTAAAAAAAAAGTTTTCGATAAAATTTTAAGAAAAATTTTCGATAAAACTTACATAAAATAAAAAAAAAATATCGATTTTAATAAAAAATTTCCGATAAAATTTGTTTAAAAATTTTCCTATAAAATTTTTAGAAAAAATTTGCCATAAAATTTTTACAAAAAAATTTGGATAAAAATTTTAGAACAAATTTTAGTTAACATTTTTACAAAAAACTTTCTTTAAAATTTTACCAAATAATTTTTTATAAATTTTTACAAATAATTTTCTTTAAATTTTTACAAATAATTTTCAATAAATTTTTACAAATAATTTTCAATAAATTTTTCCAAAAAAAATTTCGATAAAATTTTTACATAAAATTAAAAAGAGATATTTCTATTTTAACAAACAATTATTGAATTAAATGTTTAGAAAAAAATTATCGATAAAATTTTTACAAAAAATGTTCGATAAAATTTTTACAAAAAATTTTCGATTAAATTTTAACAAACAAATTTTGTTTAAATTTTTAGAATAAATTTTAGTTAAAATTTTTACAAAAAACTTTCTTTAAAATTTCAACAAATAATTTTCTATAAAAATTCAACAAATACTTTTCTATAAATTTTTACAAAAAAATTTTCGATAAAATTTTAAGCAATAATTTTACAAAAAATTTTGTGTAAAATTTTAGCATACAATTTTTAATAAAATATTTAAAAAAAATATTCTATAAAATTTTAACAAATAATTTTCTATTAAATTTTAACAAATAATTTTCTATTAAATTTCAACAAATAATTTTCTATACATTTAAAAAAAAATTATCGAAAAAAATTTATAAAAAAATTTTTCGATAAAATTTATAAAAAAAATATCGATCAAATTTATAAAAATAAAAAATATTTAGAAGAAATTTAAAAAAAATTGGATACAATTTTTAAAAAAAATTAACGATAGAATTTTTACAAAAAAAATATTTACAAACAAAATTGTGTACATATGTATATCTTAATATCGATACCTTCCCATAAGCATGTATTAAGCGACATTTCTAAAATTGTTAGGGAAACGAAAAACACGTCTCATTTAGTTATTTATTTGTGTATTTTATTGAAAGGAACATAATATGTATTCTGAAAATCGCTATTTTCAGAATATGTATTCTGAAAATAGCGATTTTCAGAATACAAGACTTAACATAATACAAATTTCAGGGAGCAACATTATTCCAATGAGAAAACTTGGCGGTTGATACAATTTTATTTTCCCTCTAGTTTCCTTTGCATCCATGATAGGGCAGCGAAACCCAGGCCAAAATGTGGCGCTTAACTTCGAGTATAGTTCCACATCAAAAAGTCATTTTCGAAAAAAGTGTTGTGTAATACATTCTTACGGGAAGGTATCGATATTATATTTGTACATATGAAGTTGAAAATCATAAAAGTAAAAACCGAATGTATATTATTGTGAAATTGGGAAACATAACAGAGTAAGGAAATATTTAACATTACTAAGGTGTATATAGGACTAACGATTTTTTTTTCTTTAAGCAGTGAAATCCCAACTTCATGCATTCACTACAATGGTTTGACATAAACCCAAGGTATTTGTCATATAACTTAGAAATCAATTAAAAATATAAGGCTACAGCCTTAATGAAAATGGGACTACAACTATAAGCCTACATTCGTGCCTCGTGGTAAAATTACACTAGGAGTTGTATTTCTTACAAAAATACACCCATTTTTTACAAAAAGATCACAATTTATTTATAAAAAATGAATGAAAATAATTTTGTAGTTTAATTTGTTGTGATAAAAATACTATAGATTTTATATTTATTCCATATTTTCCTTACCTACAAATAATTCAGTAGATAACCAGGTACCAAACCTTCTATTGCACTTTGCTTTTTAAACGAAATTAAAAAACTTTTTTAACTCCAACTAAGTGTTTGATGACTTTTGTAATTCCTGTGTGAAATTAAAGTTTCTGTTGCAGCGAAATCCGTACGACAAAAATATAAAATAAAAGTCTTTTCTTACACCACAATATTTTCATTTTTATTTTAACTTTTAACATGTTTAACATTTCATTTATTGAGGAGGGTATATCCTTTAATAACATAAAATGTATTTACAATTTTTAAATAATATTTAAATAAAGTATATAAAGAAAAATAAAGAAAAATTTATTTAAAATTTTTATTTGAAATATCAAGTAGGTTGGCTGGTTTTATTGCTTAGTATAACTTGCCACAAATTGTCTAAATTAAAATACCATGATTCTTTACGCTTCAGCTTCCGTTGAGGATACATTTTTAATTTTCAGCAAGCTACCTCTGTTAGTATGTGTCTGACATGCAATGAAAGCAGCCACCCTCATTAATTTTAAGGAAAACGGAAAAAGTGAAAAAAGTGGACTAGAGACGGGTTAATGGAATGATATTTTAAGAGGTGAATGCGAGTATCTTAAACAAGCTGAACCATAACCTCTAGCGTAAATATTTGTATAAGAAAAAACTAACCACGCGATGGATTTCGCGTTTGCCACACTCGACCATAATCGCAACCATGTGATTGATGTTTAGTCGTAATCAGACTAAGATTTGGCGATTTAAAGGAAGGACTAGCTTTTTTAACACAGAAAGTCATGTTCCATCAAGACTGCTCCCGTTCAGACATGTGCAGTCTCTCTTGGAAATATTTCCTGTTTTTAATTTTGAAGAAATGACTTAATGGGTTGGTCTAATGAAGAAGATATTTAGAGGAAGTCTTTTTATTTTGAGGGATTAGAAAAATTAAGAAATGGCCATGGCAACTAGCTTACGCCATCTTACAATCAGTTTGAGAGAATTTATACTTAAATAATCCTTCGACTAAATGTTAAATTTAAAAATCTATTTTTTTTTACATGTAAAAGTATTGTCTTCTGTCCAACTTAATGTTTCTTATAATCAATGAAAAAACTGAATAAAAACAACAAATGTAAAAACCTTAAAGGACCTACCATACGTAAGACGTCCATTATGGAATTGGTCTACTTCGATAGTCCCCCTGCAAGCCTTCCCTAGGAATCTCACGTCAAAAATCGTTCAGTTTATATACAAGTTAAGACGCCCACTGTTCCCATTAAAAACATTTGTTGCTAGTCTATGCGTATTAACACGATAATAATTTTGTACTTAGCATGGGAGGTACCACTTACACTATCCTAATCCCGTCTGTATTTTGCTAGGTTATGCATATTAGCCTGCTAAGTTCTGTAGTTGGACAGTAATAATTTTAATAATTTTTCACTTTGAATGGGAGTTACCACGCCCACTCTCCCAATTTAGTCTATATTTTAATAGACTTTGCATATTTGTCTGATGGTTACTTGTGCAAAGTTTCATGTCTCTACCTATTGTTGTTCTCTAAGTACACGATAACAATTTTTCACCTTGTTTGGGAGGCACTACGCCTACTGTCCCAATCTACTCTGTATTTTGCTAGACTATGTACATTAGTCCGAGGGTTATTTCTGCAAAGTTTTTACACTCTACCTATTGCAGTTCTCCGGGTACACTACAATAATTTTTCATTGTGTATGTGAGGTACCACGCCCACTGTCCCAATCCAGTCTGTATTTTGTTACGGTTACTTCTGCAAGGTTTCAGATCTCCAGATGGTTTACGATATTAATGGTTTACTTTGTATGGGAGGTTCTATGCCCACTACGCCCAATCATATGTATATATTTTACTATATAATAATTGTTGACAAAAATTAAAAAATTATTCCGAAGGTCTGTGTTATTTGGAGCTGCTTGTTCAGTTTTTACTGTTATTTTATCGAACGCGTCCTAGATTCGAATTATTTCTTATCAATTTATACAACAGATAAGCTTGAAAATTGGCTTAAACTTGCTTATTTGGAGCTCCGTGAAAAGCTCACATATTTCTCACTCGAATTTCTCGAAAGTTTCCCCTTTTAAATAAATACATACGTATTTTACAACATAAAGTTATTTTTTTTTTTTGTTGCTTAATTCAAATTCCATGGAAATATAAAATGAACTTTAACCATTTTACGACAAATGTCAAATTTTCTTATGAAAAAATCATTTATTTTATGATAAAAATGCAAACAAATAAAATATTATGGTCTTTTATATGAAGACATAAGATTTGAATAGAGGGGAAACATTTTTCTTAACCGAAAAAAAGGGGGGATAAAATAGAATAAACAAAATTTAATAATAGTTGTTTATACAAAAGACAATTTTACTTAGGAAATTTAGCAAAAGGACAATATTTTATTCGGTGTTGTGGCAAATATGTATTTCGAACCCCTTTTTGTTTAATGCATAAATATGTATAACTATATGTATGTATGTATGTACAATAAAATTTCTATCGTTGTGGCTCAATTTGTATGGCTGTGAATGGTTTTTAGGGACTAAGGGGAAAATGGCATTTGATTTACTAATTTTTGTGTTAAGAAAGAAAAAAAGATTTTTATTCTGATTGTACAATTTCCACGCACGAGTTTAATATTTTATGACTGACAAATATCAATGCTTGTTTACGAAATTAAATCTGTGGTCGGTCGGCAGGCAAAAGCATGTGAATCATTTCTACATTTTCTACTTTTTTCATAATGTATTCCGTGTTTATTTCAAAAATCGAAATGTGACAAAGGCACATACGCACAGTGGTTTAAAAACATTATATTTTCTAAATAATTCAGTAGATCATAAAGTACTAAAGATATGTATGTTAATGAAATTTCTGAGAGGGAAGAGTTTTTTCGAGGGGAGGCTTGTATAAATAAAGTTCTTTGCGAAAAATAAACCGAATAATAATATATGAAAAAACTGCTTCAAAATTATATGACCCTTGATTTTGAAAGTGGTACAATTGTGGAACAAGATTAACGTGAGTACCTGCCTACTCGGCCTAACCTCACGGTGGTCTTACCACCGAGTGAAACTTAGGCGTAGACTAGCGCCCCCATTGTGTAGTATAACAACACTTTACGATTGCCACCAATCGCTTTTTGTGTGTGATACAGTCACAATGAGTAGCAATTTATATAATATGGCAAGCCTTTTCAAGGCTAGATCCACATTATAACCTCTTGCTTAGGGGTTTGGAGACTATCCAAACTCCGTCTGTTGAGAGTGCAACACTTGACCGACCTTGCACCTTACCTACATAAATCGATCTTAAACCACAACCACCACGTGTACCCCCGAAGGGGACCTCACCAATAACCGGTCACAGAGAGGATAGGCTCTCTGTGGGGCCACCGATGCCCGTGGTACCAGTCCTTTGGGCACTGGTCGGGCCTCGAAGAGGACCCGTATGTTTTAACACACAGACCTTTTCTTCCAGATTTAGGCTCTAGGAACCCTAGCGCCTGGTGCCCCTATTTTCCCCGAATGAAGCGCGTCAAAGCTTTTGCCATTACTGCAGTGACAATTGAAACCCCCGGGGGTGAAAGTGGTACAAGTCAAAAATTTTTAAAAATATAATTTATCAGCTATTTCATATCAAATCCTAATAAAAAAAACACAATATGAAGTAATTCGTAGTTCGCCATGAAAATTAAGTTAATAAATTGAGTTTATTTTCGGTTGGTATACAAAATAAAGTTATGTACTGTATATTTTAATAGTGGTATAAGTCAGTCTGTTTTCAAAGTTTGGCAAAATAATTATTAGTAATTTTGTCAAGTCTTCAGCTAGCGGTTCAGATGTGATCAGGTAATCCTATTAATGTAAAAATGCCCTATTTATAGTTAATTGTAGAAATAACTGGAAGAATCAACGTCTAACGTAAAGAGAAACACGAATGGAGAAGCTGTGTGTTGACTAAAAAATACAATGGGTAAGATTTCTAAAAAAATGCTCCATATATGATGTTTTAGGAAACTTCTTTAGATGACAATTCCGGATTCACAGTGTTAGACCTTTCACCTAAAAGAAAGAGGCCAAGAATATACGAAAATATTGATTTGCTTCCATTATACACAACCATTAGGGCAATAACAAAAGAAAAACGTAAAGATATGATGAATTTACTACCCTAAATCCCACCAATTTTCCACAAGCACTTTATTTCCCTAAATACTAAAAAAATAAATTATTTAGTTACAAAGTAATTTGTTTGAATAACATGACAATTTATGATAAAAATTTGTCCTTGATGATTTAAGTCATTTATAAAGTGATGCAGTTAATTTTAAAAATTATATAAGTCATTTCAACCATTCAAAACCTCATTTCCTTTTAAAAATGGCTATTAATTTCACAATCATAATATATATTTATTTGCTGACACTATTTAATTGTCGAAATATTTTATTCCACAATAAAAACACATTTTTTAAGCCTTAAAAATGCAAACTTTTCCATATCTCGAAACAACAAGAAATATATGACTTATACCACTTTCATAATCCAGGGCTCCTAACCTGTATGGCAGTTTTTTATATTTTATTTTTTACTATTGTCGTGGGCGCCGGGACAATATTTTGCTCGATTTTGCATTGAAAGTATGACACACCTATCGTAAGACTCTTACTTTTATAGTGTGCTTCAGTTATGGTTTATGTATTTACCCATCCCTGGATAAAATTCTAAAATTTATATAAAATTCTAAAAATTATTGTTAAACTCTGTAAGAGGTGTTTAATAGGTATGAAATTTGTAGTCAAGCTTAAGTTCGTTTTTTTCTCTCTAATAAAGAATAATTTAAATTAAAAATTAGGTGATAATATTAAAGAAAAATTGGGAAAATTAAATTTTAGACACCAGCAGAACGGAATGCACATTTTCTAGACAGCTCTCTGCGATCTATCTACTTAGGGTTGTGTTTTATTTGTAAGCATCATCTATTTAACCAACCAAACTCAGATAAAGGAATACGAGAAAACTTGTATTCAATTATCAATCGTCAGTTGTTGAGAACGAAGTCTACCACTACCCTAAGCTTCCCTCTTGTTGAATATTTTTACTTTTAATATTTACCACTTTATATTTGTTGTTGCTTCAGCCAACCTTCAGTTAAATGTGTTTAAAATATTTTAATAACAATGTAATTCCACAAAGTAAAAATACAAATTAAACACAAATTTTATTCAGTTGGCGCCATCTGTTGCGCCATTTTTTGAAAAATATCCCACTTTCACAAAAAACATCATGTTTAAGATATCCCTGTTTTAAACCGCAAATTGCATTTTTTTTCTACTTTTTATCCACTTTCTCGTGAAAATGAGATATTTTTGCAGAAAAAAAGTATCCTATATTGGAATCAGGATGCTAAAGTACCTCCTCACAAAATTTTTTTAAATCTATCGAGTAGTTTTTACTTGATGCGAACGCAAAAGAAAAGCAGACGGATAGACAGATTGAAATGAGTTACTATTTTATTATATGTATAGATTACTTGTCATTTTAGAAGAAATAGTAATATATAGAATGTGTAAATTTAAGTATCTGTCTATATAAATTACGTCTTCTGTGGTGACTTTACTAGCTATCCCCAGTGCACTTCGCTATACCCATCCACAAAAAAATACAATAAACACTTGCAAGAAAAGTGTAGTCAATTTTTAACTCAGTTTATATTTAAGGTACGACGCCTAATGTTCCCGTCCAATCTGTTTTTTGCTAGACTAACGTACTAACGCGATTATAAGTTTTTGCTTTGTATGGGAAGTTCGTCCAGTCTGTATTTTTCTGGATTATGCACATTAGTATGACGGTTACTTGTGCAAATGTTCAAGGCTCTACATATTGTAGTTCTCTACACGCAAAGAAAAAACATGGTTGAGGTAACCATAATCTAAGAACAACATGTTATGATTGAATTATATGGTTATATATAAAAATAATATTGTTGTCGTTGGAACATAAAAATAACATTGTAAAATATAACCATAGTTATGTTTATAATATAAACATACTATAATATAATTTGAAACATGTAAATGGTTATATGTGACAACGTATGAATATATTTATAAATAAAAAAAGAAATACACGAATATTTCCATTTAGACTTACAAACATTCATATTTTGATGTTTTCTGCTTACCTTTTATGTGTTTGATATTATTAATTTAAAACTATCATTTATAATAAAAAAAAATTTATTTGTTGACAACAAATATGTATTTAATGTTTTTACGGTTTTAGATGAACCGATAGCTTACACACATATTTCTGAACTGAAAAAATGTCAAAACCAAAATATGTATTTTTAAAACCAAACATTATTTGTTTATTTTTAGTCAAACTTAACATACTATGTTTAATAATAATATATTATGGTTATAATTTTTAAATATTAAAAATAATTTGGTTGTGGTTTGAATTTTAATATGTTTCAAATCAACCATGTTGCTTTTTTGGTGCGTATAACCATTGAATGATTAACTGTTAACAAAAAACTTGTTTATCGTGACCAAAGTATTGTTATAAATAACTATAATTTGTTCACAGCAAACATCTATTGTTACAGAGAACATAGTGTGGTTGCCGTGACCATACAATAACCATGTTTTTTCTTTGCGTGTAGGTGCACAATAATAATTTTCAATTTGTATACCACACCTACTAACCCAATTCAATCTGTATTTTGCTAGACTATTCACATTAGTCTAAGAGTTAGTTGTGTTTTGGTGAATGGACGCTGAAAAATTCGGATGAAGATGCACTTATTTTCGGAAAATTGTGTTCAGCGACGAAGCTTGTTTTTAGTTGAATGGCCAATGCATCCCGAAGAATGTAATGTTTGGTGTGGATTATGGGCCGGTGGCATCACTAGACCGCAGTTTTACTTCAAAGACAACAAAGGCAGGAACGTTACTGTGACTGATTACTAAGAACCACCACACAAACCCTTAAGGATCTGTAAGCACATACACAATCTCAACGAGAATCTCACACAGAACAAAACATGTAAAAATTTTAAATCATTAGCATACCAGCTAGCATACTAGCTTTTAACAAGGTAAATATTTAGCTAAACAAGCTAAATATTTAGCAAACTAATGCATTTTCATTTTAACCACTTTTTTTGGTTCGGGGCCTTTGCTGATTACAAATTTTGCTTTGCCCAAAATGGAAGAGATGGACTTGGCAGACATGTGGTTTCAACAAGATGATGCCACATGCTACATAGCATACGAAACCATGTCCTAATTGAGAAGCCAGTTCGATGAACAGTTTATTACACGTTTGGAGCCGGTCAATTGGCCGGGATTTAAAGACTTTAGACTATTTGTGTGGAGCTACTTTAAGGCCTAAGTCTATAAGGACAAGTCCCCAAAAGTTGACGCAAGGTAATATTAAAGAATATTTTTGAGATGCCGGTCATTATGTTGGAGTGAATATGCCAAAATTGGACCCAGCACATGAACCATTTGAGGCGTAGCCGCGGTCAACATTAAGATGAAATCATCTTTAAACATTGAATTATAAACATAAATCGTTCTATAGACTAAAATAAAGACTTTATGAATTTCACTAAATGTTATGTTTTTAATTTAAGTAAAATCCAAAAGCTCTTAAAAATCACGCATTACTTTAATGTTTAAATTTTGAAGAATTTGAGGGTTAAAACAAATTTTCTGTTTTAAAACAATTTCTATTAAAACTTTTGTTTCTAAGCCAACTTTTTTTTAAATCCACTTACTAAAACTACAATCAGCGTAACCAGCAGGTAGTTATTTATCAAAAGGTTCCCCATTGTGGGAGTCAAATACAAAAGAGCAAACAGTTTTCCATGCCAGTGCTAGAGAATGTTTTTCCAAGTTTAATTTGCAAATATAATAACGTGACTGCATGTTGAGGATGTTCGGTTGTTTTGGTAAGGATACGCTTTAGTTCATTAAATAAGTGTGTGTAGATGTGTGTGTGTGTGTGTGTATGTGGGTGTATGTATATTTATATATAAAATGTATTTTAGTGTGTAAGCTACATTATGAAATATTCGTTTTCGTAATTGTGAAGGAGAACAAAATAAATAAAAACTTAAACTTTAAATGCATCAAGGTCACAAACAAATAAGCATGAACGGGTTGACTCTTGAAATTGTTGCTTGTTCGTTGTTCCTTGTTCCTTGTTCGTTGTTGAATATAATTTGGTAATTTTATTATATGTTGTTTATTTCGCTACGCCTTTCGAAGCAACCATTTTGGTGTTCTGTGTCCTAGAGTGCTAGAGATAAAAATGTTTTTCTTATTCTTTTTATTTTGAAAGTATCAAGGCCTTTTGTATCCTTGTGAAAGAGTGTGTTAACGAAGTGTGTGCAAGTATGTAAATACTTGTGTATGTATTAAAGTAATCTCAGATGTTTTTTTTTATCTACAAATAAAATGGTTTTGGTTTAACTTCAACACTAAAATTTTCAACAACTCGTATTTTTTTTTCTTCTTTCTCTTAGTTTCCATTTCCTTTCCTTTTAGTATAGATTTTTGTAAATGCAAAGTCTCTAGTTTTAAAAGCATAGTTTTGCATTTTGTTAGTGCCCTTAATAGCATACTGTAAAAGGCCAAATACTTTTTTTTAATTTTCATAAATTTTTTATTTTAAAATTGTAGCAATGCAACAAAAAAAAAATGCTCTAATGAAACCTAATGAAATCCATAAGGATTTGCAATGTTTTTATTTTCGTAATAAACAGAAAACTTACCCAATTTTGTGGTAATCCAGAGCATCTGTAAATGGAAAAAAATTTTTTTTGTAAATTTTCATTAAATATTAAACTTTAAATTTTGTTAATTTTTAACATACAAATGAATTTTTCATAAATAGGCTCAATTTGGTTTGTTCTCTTTAACTACTCCAAAGGGCTGAATAATTTTTTTTAGATTTTCAAATAGAAAAATTGTTATTAAGACACTTGCAGAATGTAATTAAATTTTAGAGAACTACGAAAATCTCATTTTGCTTGATTTCATAACAAAAAAATTGTTATTCACATTTAAGCATAAAAAACTCAGTGTTGAATAAAATCATCATCGCTCTGGTGAACGCTGTATTTATTCACTGGTAGGTTAAATGAAAATAAAAATCACATTTTGCTTGATTTTATCATACATAGAGATACTTATTAACATTTAAAACATTATTAAAATTCAAACAAAACATTTATTCATCAAAGAAAACAAAACTTAGTGTTGATTAAAATCAAAGTTACTCTGGCGATCTGATTTTATTCACTTGTGAGTTAGATGGTCGAAAATGTTTTAAAAATCATATTTTTCTTGGATGTTTCATACATAAAAACACTTATTCTCATTTAGTCATCACACAAAACTCAGTGTTGAATAAAATCACCATCACATTAGCGAACGCTGATTTTATTTACTTGTGTGTCATATACTTGATCATGTCTTAAAAATAACATTTTGCTTAATTTCGTCATACATAAAAATTCCTATTCACATTTAATCATGAAACAAAACGCAGTGTTACATAAAATCACTATCGTATAGGTGAACGCTGATTTTATTCACTAGTGAGTCGATAATCGAATATGTCT
Organism: Phasia obesa; assembly: GCA_949628195.1. Taxonomy (NCBI): domain Eukaryota; kingdom Metazoa; phylum Arthropoda; class Insecta; order Diptera; family Tachinidae; genus Phasia; species Phasia obesa. The sequence goes on along the minus strand of OX451219.1, from coordinate 112,957,114 downwards.
TTAAAAATCACATATTGATTACTTCAGACATAGATAGAAATATTTGTTTAAATTTAATCATTAAAACAAACCTAAATTTTATATAAAATCATCATTGCGATTTTATTCACCTGTGAGTCAGATTATTGAACATGTTTTGAAAATGCCCTTTGCTAATTTCGTCATACATAGAAATGCTTATTTTGATTTAATCATCAAACAACACTCAGCGTTGCATAAAATCACCATCGCATTAGCGAACGCTAATTTTATTCAATTGTTAGTCAGATGATCGAAAATGTTTTAAAAATCCAACTTTTATTGATTTCATCATACATAGAAATACTAATTTTCATTTAAATCTCAAACAATATTCAGCGTTGCATAAAATCACCATCGCATTGACGAACATGTCTTAAAAATCACACTTTAATTGCTTTCGTCATACATTGAAATGTTTATTAACATTTAATCATCAAACTAAACTTAGTGTTACATAAAATTATCATCGCTCTGGCGAACGCTGATTTCATTCACTGGTGAGTTAGATGATCGAACATGTTTTAAAACCACATTTTACTTGATTTTATAATACATAGAAATACTTACTTATACTTATTATCATTTAATCGTCAAACAAAACTTAGCGTTACGTAAAATCAACATCGCATTAGCGAACGCTGATTTTATTCACTTGTGAGAAAATTTCTTACACTTTCTTACATTTAATATGCAACAATTCATATGATTTGATTTTTCATTTTTGTGTATTATTCTTCATAAAAATAATCATTCTTTTTTGCAGCTAACAAGCATCCGAATTGATTAATATGAAGCATTTGATAGTTAAGAGTACATGGCAAACATGAAACAACCGTTTCAGTTGATTTAAAATCACCAACGAAAAAACATTTATGAATTTTGGGGACCCTAATATCTGGGAATTTCATCTTTCACATATAAATAATTGAAAAATAAAAAAATAATCGTTTGTATTTTAGTTGACATTGTGTATTAAATTCATTCAATGGGAGGGGACGAGTAATATTCGGCACAACATAATTTTATAACGATATTCCGTTACAGATAAGGAGAAACAACGAAGAGGCAGCAGAGGATTGTGTACATAACGTAGTGGTAGGGGTGATATTATACAGAAGAAGACAAAGCCGACTGGAATTCGAGGCCCATGGTACTATCATTGACCAAAAATTAGATACTTGGAGCGGTCGATATATAGTAAGATGGTATAATCGGGTCGCAATGAGCAAGGAAACTCCTTCACCTAGAATTCTTTGCGCTATCAAACCATGATTGACTAATTCCCGTTATTTACAGTAGGTAAAGGTTGATGTAAGTTATTTTCGTTAGAAATAGAAATTTCCCGGCTTGCGTAATATCATGAATATGGTGAAATCAGTTGGCCATCTATTTATTTTGATTTAACGCCTCTGGACTATTTTATTTGGGGCCATTTGAAAGATTGAGTTGACGTCAGTAATCCAGCAAAAACTGATGCTCTCAAATCATAAATTCGATGGTGTGTTAACGGGATAAGCAAGGGCGTTTGCAAAATTTTATTTATAATTTTATAAATAAAGAGCAGAAATCCATAGTGCTAGAGGCGGGCAATTCTATAATATCGTGCAGCGTTATTTACTCCCATATTTTAACTTTACATTGATTTAAAAAAAAACTGAGTTTTTTAATGTGTGCGTTTTTAACCAATTTACTTCCCTTTCTTTCTCTTTACTTTTACCATTTTGGCAAAATTTCATTTGAAATCATATGACATTGTCAAAAATTGTCCACATACCGACCACATGCAAAATGTTGTATAAAACCTGTACTGAAATACTAAAATATTTTAATTAAAATTAAACCACAATTTTACAAAAAAAAAAAAAAAGAAAATACAAAATAATACTTTTATAATAGACGAACATAAGTTGAAGCAATAGAAATATATAGTTAAATTAATATCAAAGAAAGATAAACACATAAACAAAACCACAAATATTAATAAAAGTTTTTTAACAATAACAATAACAGCAAAACAAAACTTAAACTTTTTGCCTTGAAAAACATCTTAAAGTACTTAAACAATTATACTTACAAACATTTTATTACAAAGAAAATGAAGTATAAAATTCACAAGTCATAAATAAATAAATAAAAATTATTTTTGTATGCCACGTGAGTAGCTCCTTATTTAAGGTATTGCATGCAAAATTGAGCTGGTTAATATTAATACACAATTATTATAGTATAAACAACGCAAAACCTTAAAAATATCCCAGCGAACACTTGGCTAGTACTTCCGTTATTGCAAGCAAAGAAATGAAGTTAAATTTAAATATATTTAATTTTATATGAATTTTATTTGAACTATTTTTTAATTAATAAATTAATTATTTAGGCTTAAGTTCTTAATTATAAAGAGATAAAGAAAAATTAGATACCAGCAAAGCAGTATGCATTTTCTAGACAGCTACGTCCGGCATCAGTACTCTTTGTATCAATCTACCCGGTAGTTTTAATTGTTATTAATTTTCTATTTAAACAAACTTATCAAAGAATTAGAATCTGAGAAATTTTAATTTTACATTATATTTCATAGAAGATAGAGCTTTTTGAAATTGTTTTACACTTGTAAACTCTATTTATTTTTCATATTATACAACAAGCAAATATTTTTCTTTATTTTAATTCTCTTTATATATTTTATTTTATTTGAAAATGGTATATATCTGTCTTTCTATTAGCTATCCTTTGGTTAGCAATTAACAACAATTAGATATTTTTATTTTAAAATGTATATTTTGATTATTAACACAGTGTTGAAGTTAACAATGTCAAAGCCGTGCCCGCTCTGTGAAATTATATGAATTTTATTTGAACTATTTTTGAATTAATAAATTAATTATTTAGGCTTAAGTTCTTTATTTTAATTCTCTTTATATATTTTCTTTTATTTAAAAATGTTATATATCTGTCTTGCTATTAGCTATCCTTTGGTTAGCAATTAACAACAATTAGATATTTTTATAAAATAAAGAAAAATGTTTGCTTGGTAGTATAATATGACAAATAAATAGAGTTTACAAGTGTAAAACAATTTCAAAAAGCTCTATCTTCTATGAAATATAATGTAAAATTAAAATTTCACAGATTCTATTCCTTTGATAAGTTTGTTTAAATAGAAAATTAATAACAATTGAAACTACCGGGTAGATTGATACAAAGAGTACTGATGACGGACGTAGCTGTCTAGAAAATGCATTCTGCTTTGCTGGTATCTAATTTTTCTTTATCTCTTTATAATTAAGAACTTAAGCCTAAATAATTAATTTATTATATTTAATTTTTTTATATTTAACAACCTAGTAAATAAAAAATCTTAAATAAAAATAAACAAGAACCCAAACTACTCAAACAAAACATATTGAACATGTTATAAATGTGGGTGAAACTTGGCAATTTAAAAAAATGAGATAAATGGTGAGATTTCAAACAATATTTATGATACACTTGTAATCTTAAGAAATTAAAAAAAAATACAATATAAAAAAGAAAACCTGGTTTGTGAACCTAAGTTCTAATATATTCTATTAAAAGAATCTGTCAATTTTCATTAAAAATATACTCGGTAATGAGTATTAGACTAAACGTTAACCAACTTGTTTAGTGCCAATTACGATAATACTCGCATAGTTCTAAGTAACATAGTTCCTTTCTTACACTTTAAATCAGTCCTGTAATGTGTCCTTTATTCAACAGTCATCATTCGGAACTACTTGTACCATTTCCACATTGACTACGATTGGAACAGATCATGACTATAACGGTTTTATGTAAGAAATATCAGTTAAATTATCCAAAGTCTCTCTAATCTAGTGGTAGAATCCGTTTTAAAACTAAGGAAATGTGCCTCGGTTAATGAGGTAATATTGATGTGGGCTAAAGGACATATAGGTTTGGCTGGAAATGAAACAGTAGTAAAGATGATCTGCTGTGAACTTTTTTGCGGCAGACCTAGAGTATCCATTTAATAAGGGTTTGCTATTATTCGAGAAAACAATTACCCTATTTTCAAACTTCAATTTTCCTCGTTAATCGGATTACTCGAGTAACTCGAATTAATTGATCATATTTAAACAATTTTTATTCAACGAGAAAAGACAACCATACAAAAATGATTAATAATATATTTAATTAATGACAACTTGTAGATGATTTATATAAATGTTTTATTGATTTGTTTATTTTTCAGTAAGAAAATTATTTTCATTTGATATTTTCTCCCAATACGCAGACAAAATTATAATAAATAATATGAACTAATTTCATAGCTTTTAGGTAATATAAAATATGGATTAGGTGCCCCTCTAGTCTAGTAGGTAGTTTGCTAGTCTATCAGCCTGGGGTTCATAGGTTCAGTTCTCACAAAGTGAAGGTTTTCATTAGTATGATCGATAATAAATTTGAATTGAAAGTTTTCCTTACCTACGGCTTACGTTTTTAACAAAACATTTTTCATAAAGTGCAAATATTAATTGTCTTAGCACTTCAATCGCACTTATGAAAATTTGTTAAATGCATATATGGACATGTAAGGAATCCTCGTAATAATATGCATTCTGAAATATTCTAGACACAGGTCAGTTTGCAGCTTATCTTCTAAGATAAACTGTACACTACTAAGAAGATTTAAATTATGCCGCATTTGAATATTGAAAATCTTAAAAACATACTAGAACTGAATGAATAAATTTGGTGGAAACAGTCATATTCGATTTGTGAAAAAATTCATTGGTTGACAGTCATATTCGATTTATGAAAAAAATTCATGTTTTATATATATTATTTATTATCTGTAGGTTTACTAAAAATCAGTAAAAAATTGGAGATCCTAATAAAAATTAATTTTAGTCGATTAACCGATATATTTTGTTCGAGTTATTGTTTAATGGAAATTTGCAAATTGTTCTTATTCGAAAAATTAATCGATGGGTGGAATCGGTGTTATATTTGTAGCTTAGTTTAACCTTATATACCATCTATATATACCATCTACACACACAAAAAAACAACTAGCGCAAACAGTTGAATTTTTTTAATGTATTTTGCACAGTGGTTTAAAACGTTTTATTTTGGAAATAATACCGTAACTCATGTGCCGCTAAAGATATCTTACTGAAATTAAACACGTAGACGTATTTACATACAGGGTGGGCCAAAAGAAACCAAGGGCTCTCCAAAAATTTGTCTTAAAAGTGCCATTGTGTCTCGGGCAGTATGGGCAGTGGCTCCGTCCTGCTGAAACCACATACCAGGTCTGTTTTCAAGAGCAGGACGTAAAAAATTTTCTATCATAAACCGATACCGCTCTCCATTTACGGTTACAGCACTTCCATCTTCATTCTCGAAGAAGTAGGGCCCAATGACATTTTCAGATGTGATCCCACACCATACTGTACACCTGATGGGGTGCAATTGGCGTTGATGAATGGCTCTTGGATTTTCAGAACCCCAGAACCTACAGTTCTGCTTATTAACAAAGCCATTCAAATGAAAATGAGCTTCATCACTCATAATCAAATTTTCAATAATGTCGGCGATATGCTCTTTGCGTTAAAATAATTGATCTCTGGTTTAAATAATACAATTCCAAGTGTTGTCTATATAATCTGAAAGAAAAAATAAAAAAAAGTTAATAAACAAAAAAGTTATTAAACTTTTACACCCCTTGGTTTCTTTTGGCCCACCCTGTATGTATATACAAATGTTGCTTTCACTTGTATTTAGAAGTAGCATAAGTACGAGTAGACGTATACTTAATATTTAATTAAAATGCAAAATCATACGTATGATGCACCACTTTCAAGATATTAGGTCTCATGCATAAAACGTGAGCTTGAGCTCGGACTCGATTTTTTGAGTAAAAGGTGCTTGTCGTATGCATAATAAAATTTGAAGTATTTGCTTTTACTCACGGCTCATGTTTGATCTCGTCGTGCTCAGTTTGAACTAAGTGAGATGAGCTTGAGCTCATTTTCATATGCATAAAAACAAGCTTTTGCTTTCTTTTGTGAGCTCTTGCTCAAATTTTTTGGCTGAATATTTTGTGCCACAAAGAAATACAAAATGTTATCAAGAGCTTAAAACAAATTTAGCAAGTGAGGATAAAAAATTATACAGGTTTGTATTCTTAATTATTAATTTTTTTATATAATTAATAATAAAATGATAAATACATAGGTTTGATGATAGTAGTTGCTGGTGGGCTAATTATTTTTTTGAGGGTTCAGAGGACGCAAGATTGATTAAATTCGACTGTTTTTAAGATTTTGTGCAGATCCTGGATTCCAAAATGGTATAGCCACAGATATTGGAGTCCATCAATCAACTGTGTCGCGAACTATTGCGGAAGTTGTGAAACTTGTATCTGCCAAAGCAAGCGAGTGCTTTCTATTTGCAAATGGATTGATTGATTGTAGTCATATAAAAATTAAAAAAAACCAACAAATCAAAGCGATGAGTATATTTATAGAAAAGGCTTCCATTCTATAAATGTGCATGCAACTTGTAATGGAAAAGAACTTTTTACAAGCGTTGACATATCCTAGCCTGGTTCAGTTCATGACTCACGCATCTTACGAAACAGCGAGGTCTGTAGAATAATGCAAAATGCAACGAACGATGCATTACTTCTCGGGGATGAGGGCTGTGGAATATGCCCATGGCTAATGACACTATTTCGAAACCCAACAACTGACATAGAGAAAACATTCAACAAAGTGTTTACAAGAGAACGTGTCATTATAGAACGGTGTTTTGGGCAATTGCAGCAAAGATTTTCGATACTTCAATACAAAATTCGGGTATCGACAGAGTTTTCGCCCCACGTAAAAGCCAGTTGTTTAATTTTGCATAACATAGTTAAATTTTTAAAAGACGATTATATCCTTATCAATGACGATTACAGCAATACTGATATATAGCAATTAGTAAACGATATCGAACAACAAACAGCAAGAAATTCTGATTCTACTTCACTTTCACTTGACGGCATGTTTGCACTTCAATAACAATTAGACGTTTGATCTCGCTTTGCTCAAGTAATTGCAATTGTGGTTTGAACTCATTTTTATGCATACAAAATTGAGCAAAAGCTGTTGTTGTTTGATTGAACTCGACTTACGAGCAATTGCTCACCTGCCTCAACTCAGCGCTTTTACTCGTTTTTATGCATAAGGCCCATTGAATATTAAGATACCATATCAGAAATTCATAACTTGTTATGTAACATTTTAATTTTTTACTTATAATTCAATCCAACAAATAAAAAGTTATAGAAACTCTACTTCGTCCCAATTTTATATGAATAAGTCTTTCAGTAATTATCATTAATTTTCAAAAAATCATATTTAATAAATACAACAACGTTGTACAAATGAATATAAAAACATACAAGGGAAATAAAATATAATTACCTTTCATATACTTCATTATAATGGCGACAAAGATCACTTTCATCGTAATCATAATCATCACCATAGTCATTTTGGAGAAACCACCACATTTGTAATTAAAAATAATAGTCAACAATTTATTTTAACATTAACTAAAATGATTATAAAAAACTGTATGTACATTGTACATACATCCACAATTTATATACCTACACACATGAAAGACCACTTATATCTAACAAAAACGTTATACTATGTAGAGTTAAGTTATAGACTGTGTGCATTATTGCACAACACAATTGAGGGAGGAAAATTACTTTCGTTTGTTTATAGACGATAAATTATACAGCAGTATTTGATATTTGTACGGCATGCAGTCATCAGTTAACTATTTCTGCCTTAATTGTCGAAGAGTTTTTGAAATAAGCTTTTGGAACATCTCCTAGCACTCTCTTGGACTCCTAAAATACAATTAAATTGTAACCACTTGCTTTAAAGAATTCTTCTGATATTAAATTTGTGTGAATATTGTTTAATGTCGGGAACTATTTTCATCAGAGTACCATCCTATTATCTAATATTTATGTCGGATATATGATATTTTTCAACCACCTATGCCTTATATTTCTTACCTTTAAATATCAGTTGGGTTTATTAAATCTTACAATGTGGCATTGAGTCTGTAAGTGTAGTTTTTGGTTTCGTCCCTTGGAGGTTTAATATAAATTTTTATATAAAATTTCAATCTTAAATAAAGTAACATGAACCATAGTATATCTATTTATATACTAGAGGTTCTCTAGTAGATTCAAGATAAATTGTTTATTAATTTTGAAAATTTGTAGTTATTATTAGTCGAACTATTTATTTGTGTATTACATACAATGAAATTTATAAATTGTTTATTAATTTATTTTTCAAAGAATTTTTAATTTAAGAAAATTATTTTTATGCCCTTTTCTTCCTAAGACCACTTAAAAGTCTATTAGTCATAGAACATTTAAAACTTCTCGTTTGAATGGTTTATAAAAATGCGATTACGATTACAATGACTATGACTATGACTATGACCGTGATGACGGTAATGATAGCGATAATTATTATTGTTTTAGAAATGACATAAATAAAGAACGTAATGACCTTAATTGGTTTTATTGTTTTTCTTAGTTTAAAAACAACAAATGTTTTTGTTTTGTTTATCCAGTTATTTACCACAGTGGCAGTTAAAGAAAAAATAAGGGTTTTTTATCAACATCTTGATTATGAGTTTGTTTGGTTATTCGACTATAATGAAATTGATTCGATTCTTGGCTAAACTATTTATTTTTGTTATAATGAATTTTATTGTTATTTTTTAATTGTGACTTTACGCTTAATAAATAATAAAATATTTAATAATTTTCTTTCATTCTTAGGTTTTGAGTAATATTGTGATATCAGTTAAAATATTATTCTTAAAATTAATAACACAAGGGAACAAAACAATTTTTCTGCACCTATTTTTATTGCTACTCATTGCGAACGTATTGTGCCCTATGCGATATTGTGCGTTGATCATGTCATGTACTTATTTCATGGAGTTTGTAGCTATGACTTACTACTTCTTAAATAAATAATTTGGATTGAATTGACCCTCGTTCTCACGTTAAAATGTTAAAAACAACTTTTTTCTTACTTATGCAATGTGGCATGATATTAATGTGACTTTTGCGAACTAATAGTGTTTTTAAATTTATGAAGATATGAATTGTATATTTTAAGTCAAGTAAAAAATGGAAGAAAAAATACGAAAGAATAGTTCGTCTTCATTCTTTAAAAAATTAAAAAAATTAGAGAGCACTATTTGTCCTTCATATTCATTCAATAATAGGACGAGCTAGTTGGTGACTGAATCCAAGAGAAAAAACATATATTGTGTGCTGAAGCTTGATGCTTACACAATTTCTAAATACCCCATTCAGATATTGTGTATCAGAGTTGAATTCACTACTCGTAAGACTAAATATTAAATGCTAACGCACAGACGAGCGTTCGAAATTGATGCCTTAGTTTTAGTTATGGGTGATGTAGATATTAAGGAATCAGAAGATCTTGACGTTCTTTGCATAGCAATCAAGTGCGATTTTTAAGGTATTAAACAAGCCCCGAAAAAAGATCTCAAATGCCTCGGTGTAGACGATACTTCACTCCATCGGATCTTCTTACTGTTTATATAACCTTTATCCGGCATAAAATTGAATAAAATTCACATTTATGGGCCGGAGAATATAAATGAGATTGATTGAATGCGGCAGAAGGTAAAGAAGCCCATCAGTGATGACACACTGGAGCAGCGACAAAATGTGGCATATTTTTCGATATTTTACCGTTATAACAATGAAATGTGCTATTTCGAAAGCAAAGAACTTGTTCCCGATGCCTGCGCATGTTTGAGTACAACACGCTTTGCATTAAGAGCACATCCGTTTGCTGTCGATTTACCAGTAAATCGCCTTACGCGTTACAGGGAAAATTCGATTTTTCACGAAAAGTTCGTATGTGCAATATACTCCCTGCTGATATCTTTTTAGACAATTACAATATCGGAAATTTCAAGTCAAATGACCACAAATAATACTCTCGCTCTATCCTCCTTTCCATAAACAATTTCGTGGCTCCGACACCTTGAATTGCCTGAGTGGAGATCATATCCTCAGCCCAAAAAAATAAATTAAAAAAGGAAAGTTAGACTGCTTTAGTTCGCCTTAAATAAAATTGAAATATCCAGGAGTTGGGAAGTATGTCGCACACTAAAACATAAACAGTTATAACTGAAAATTTGTGATAAATGTTTTTTTTTATAACCTGTTTATATACTATATCTGTATCTATAAACCAGTTTATAGATCAAATCACTGTCGTGTTTAAGTGGAAAAATATCGTCACTGTGAAACTCAGTTTGATTTTAATTTAGTGTGCGATGGCTATGTATTTTTTTTTTTTTTGGAAATACAATAACTCCTACTTAACTTCTAAATCCCATGCAATAGAATTTTTGTTAACCTGTGTAATATATTGTTGTTTAGCTTATGGCATGAGTTTTATAATTAATGCATTTGAACATTATGAAATAATTAAATGTCAAGAATGTTTATATAAGAGAATCAATATACATTTACTCGTTGGTTCTAATATACATTGAGCATTTAATTAAGATAATAGTTAGACACGTGGAGTTTATGATTGACAGAAATCGATTAGTCCTTATTTTAAATAAGGACATTGCTATTTTAAATATATTTATTAATAAAGTCATTAGGTAACTGTGAAATATATTCATTTGACATGGCCGCACACCACACGCTTATTAACTTTTTGTTGCAGAGACGAGCTAATATAATTTTAATAACTTATTCTTCTTCCTACCAATTTAATAAATGTGAAGTTTAGTAGATTTGTGTGTTTAGATATTTGTTACTTAATCATGCAAAAATTGCTAAACCAATTTTATAGCAAGTATACAATTTGAATTTAGATACTAAAGGATGTCCCCATAAATTATGTAATTTGATCTATATGGCCCTATCTTTTGAACCATTAAACACAAACCCTTTAAAATTAGGCAGAATATCCACTACTTTCTCTGGTATGATAACAAGTATAAATATTTGGAATTATAATGTAAAGGGTGTCCCAATAGTTCATGTAATTTGATATATATGGTTAAACTTTTTAACCGTTATAGACATATAGTTGAAATTTAAAAAGAATCTTTGTGGCCAAGTCCTCTATAACAACAGGTCTTTAATTTAAAATTGTAAATTAAAGGGTGTCCGAATAGGTGATGTTATTTGACCCATGTGACCCTATCTTTGAAATCAGACAGAGGCTTGAATGGTGTCCCCATAAAAGACGGATGCTGGTGAAAATAGCTTAAATTTAGGTAGATGCTTGACATTCACATAGTTTTTTTGTCCGCTAATTTTGGCGCATCTATTATTTGGTTTAAATCTAATTCTTACAGATTACTTCTCCCATTTTTAGTTTATAACTGGTGCCCTTCTATCTGTTTTGAAGTCGGCTTTTTTTGTAAAAATTATGTAGCCTACTTTTTTTAGAACGTAAGTTTAGTAAGGGATGCAATGTCGAAGAACTTTAAAGTTCATGGTCGTCATAAAATTAAGGTTCACTTGAAGGCACCGTAATTTAACTCTCCTTAATTTGCTTTCTTAATTTTTGGCTTTAAAATCCCAATATAAATTAAATTGTGATTAGAAAGGAAGCACTAGATTATGGAAAATTTAAAGACTAACAAGAAAATATAATGCCAACTGTTGAGTTTATACCAGACATGCGGGACTCAATTGCATTTAAAATTACAAGTAATTTGTAACCGCATATTCTCAATTACAAATTACAAGTAATTGTAATTTAAATCAATGTGAGTCAATTGCAACTGCTTGCAATTTGTAATTGAACATATTCAATTATACAATACATGTAATTGTAATTGGAAATTTTCAATTACAAATTATAAGTGATTGTTATTGTAATAACCATTACTGACAATTGAAAAAAATTCAATTATATTTTTAACTGTTTTCCATTACATGTCATTATAATTGAATTTTTTCAATTACAATTACATATAATTGTAATTGGAATTT